>VXAZ01005783.1:67362-211152 GCA_013399875.1 Gymnorhina tibicen
GAAGGTGTTCTAAGGGCTTATTTTACTTCTCATTATTCTCCTCTGATTCTGTTAGTAATAAATTCATTTTGCAACTTAAGCTGAGCCTGTTTCGTGCTTGAAGTGTTTCTCCTGCTCCTTATCTCACTCATGAAGTGTTTGTTAAATTTTTTCCTTTTCCCTCCTCTGCCCAGCTGTGGCAGGGGAGGGTGAGCGAGCGGCTCTCATGGGAGCCTGGTGTTGGGCCAGTGTCAAACCACGACAACATCTCACCTTTAGAATGGAGATAATGCTCTGCATGAAAAAAAAATAGAAAATTGTCAGCTTATATAGCTGTTAAGAATTGTGTAAGTAATTCTGCCCCTGATACTGGATATATTTTTAAAATGGCAACTAGATTCTATATTAATTTTTTATTATATTACAGAGGTTTTGTGAGTCATTTTTGCACAACTATATTCAATTTATATTGAACCATCACACATCCATTTTTATTAAATTCTGTTCTTTCTGCTCTAAAGGACATGAAAATATTTATTGTACATTTTTGATCCTGCAGACTTGATTTTCTAAGTTCTCCTGAACTTTCCATGATCTTTAGACCTTTTATAGGTTTTTTTAGATATCCTTGTTCTGACATCTACCTTTCTTCCCTCTTCTCCAGACTTAAAAAAAAAAAAAATTAAGCAGCAGGTACTTCTGTATATTTACAGGAAAGAGATGTTTGGACTCTTTCTTGCCACTTGAGCCGTTTTACTACAGTTTCAGTGGTACAGCAATTACTGTGCACTATGGGAGTTGATACTTGTTTCTTCTATATACTTGTTTGTATATCTTTCCCAGCTCTATGCATAAAATATACCAACATAAATGTGAATGTCATATGCAAGAACTTAACTCGCTCTAAATTTGCAAAGATATATTTCCTTTGAAGTTTCTTATAGTCTTTTCACAGAAAAATATGAAGTGAAAGCTTAAAAAGAAGACTAAGATTCTTTAAGGTACTTCTGAAGTTTGTTCACAAGTAAACTTTTCTTTAAAATTTATGCCTCTTTTCATTTTCCTTTTCTAGAACTTTTGTAACCAATACTTAATTTTTTATGATTTCCCAGTGTGTGACAGAAATAATCAGTGCTGCAGCAGGCTTCAACATTTAATTGGAAGAAACACTTATTGTTTCATTTTTCAGAGTTCACAAAACCCCAAGACTTATTTTATCAGCTTATGCAGGTTTGCTACATGAATGCATCTTCAAAAATACAAATATGCACATTTATTAAACCTTTATTTCATTCCAAAGGAAGACTTATGTTGATAACTATTCATTTCAGATATGTGTGCAAATAATAAACAAACTTTTTTGTACTTATCCTTTTAGTGTTTCCTATAAATTTTAATGCATTCCATTTCTCTAAATTTATTTTTTTCCCTGCATTTAGTACTGTAATCACATTAAGAATTGGCAAACCTCCAGATAAAGGAACTACAGATCTTTTCCTTCCTTAAGGAAGAGTACTTAAAATTTAATGGCAACGTAATTTAGCTCCCTTTGAAGGCACAGTTGCAAGTGTTTAGAAAATAACTAAGGTTTTGTTATTCGCTTTGCTTTGTTGATAACATTTCCTTAGAAGTTGGGAAATTAGGACTCTTAACCTAAAAATCCATTTTCATTTGCAAAACATAACTTTCTTTCTTTATCTTCCTAATTGTAGTTTAAATTAACATTTTTTGTTTCCTGGAGCATTTAATAATTCACTACTGTTGCAGAGTCAGAAAAAGAAATAAACTGATTTTTCTCCATAGATCTCCTCAGATAGACCTGTCCTTTCAAGATGAAACCAGTAGATGTGTCTTTTCAAATAAAAATTTGGTACTGAATTTCAAAGAATTGCAGATGCTGTAGCAGTTGCTGTCACAGATGGCTCCCTTGAAGTCAGTTGAACATCCACAGCCAATGTGATCTACCTGCATGCTTCTTATGATGGGACCATGGCTTCTGTTTGTAAAAGATGCTTCTGCCCATCAGCAGTTGATTTTAAGGCAATTTTTGGGTTTTCCTTGGAAGAACTAAGTGCACTGCTAAGCTCAGTGCTCTAATACTAATATGGTTGAGTGTTTCATTTTCTCCTCCCATTTTATTCAGTTTTGAATGGAAATGCAACTAAGCATAACATGTGTTTGTAATTAAAAAAAAAGTTAGCGCTTTTTTTTAGTCAAATTTAAACCATTCTTAGAACAGTGGAAGATAAATGATGACTATCCTTGGTAAGGACTGAACAGTTTCAGTAATCCTTATTAGTTTGCGTAAAAACTGATGGGACATTTTCTTTAAAAAAAACCCAAAAGACACACTTAAAACATTTCTTTTCAATAACTCTAGATCCAGATTCATCTTAGGATTCATTAATGTGAGTGCCATAAAAGTAACATGGAGTTTTCTAAAACTGGAAAAAAAAGAGCTGAATAAAAATTAGATGTCACGTCTGGAAATGTTAAGAGTCCTCTGCTAGCTTGCTTTTGAGGTAGGTGAGAGGGAATAAAACTCTAGCTCCAGGGCTCTTCTTCCTCAGGTATGATATATATTATTCTCACATATGTGATGCAACATATGCATTTATGCACCCCCCAAACTGTGAAATTAGATTAATTAATTATAGCCATTTTTACTCACTGATTGTCACAGACTAGTATACTGCTGTTGTTTTTCTGAAATATCAAGTACATTTCTAAATGATTGAAGAGCTGTTAAGAACAGATTGCTCTTAATGTTATGTTTTGCAAATTCTTTATTAAGCCAAGTCTGGGCGTTAACTAACAGGTTCACTTTAAAGGAACCACTGTTTTACACTACAGCTAGGGGGAACCTTATTGGATTTTCAGTGCACATAGCCCTTTTCTGCTCCAAGCTGAGTGTATTTTTATGCTTTCAGATGTGTAATAGTGAAGAAGACAGCTATAAGACTGAAAACACAGGTCTGTTTTCATGAGCTCTTAGCAAGTGGCTGGATTTTACAGTTTAGTCTCCATCTGCCCTCAAGTTTGAAGCACTGAGCGATGATGGATCTTATGTGTCTATGGGCATGCTGCAGTGATTATGAAGTTCTCTGTATTTTACTACAGGTAAATATAGATAGATTGCTTATTTTTCATTCTGCTCTTCTCAAATGTTCTTTCTCACTGTCCTTTTGCTTTGTTAACTAAATACTCTGAAGGAACAAACAGGAACTATTTCCCAGAAGTTTTTCCATGGTGCTGAAGAGTCCTATAAATAAAAAAGTTAATCTAGTCAAAAATGGCTAGATTCTCCTTAAGTACACCTAACAATCTCATTAAGGTGTTCTTCAGATATCTTCTTTAGGAATTAGAGGTGGTAAGAATAACTGAATTTAACACTGAAGACTGTGCAAGGGAGTATTCAGTCCTAACATCTAGGTGGATAGTTTGCTCAAGCCTTCCAGCTTACTAATTTTCTCCTTTCATCTTACTACCTGAGTAAATCAAAGACAGAAGCTATCTCAAAACAGATTTAAAAATAAATAAATAAATTTTAAAAATCTGTGTAGTGGTAAAAGCAGATTGTTCCTTGGACATTCTCTGTCTTTTGTTTATGGCCAAAGCATTGGTCTGAGATTCTGAAGAAACTGATATATTAGTCCCAGATCTCTGCTATCACCTTACAAAAATACTGTGGCCTGTGGGAAACACAAGAAAAGGTAGAAAGATTTTTAGGGGTGAGAAATAAAAGCAGGTTTCAGAAAGAAGGCGGAAGAGTTTAAGATTAGCTTTGCCTGTGAAAAACTGCAAGAAGATACAATTATACATTAAGCAAGGACATTAAAACAATGGTTAGAGTTTCTAGGTTTGGCTGAGATAGCTTTTAGAGTTGCAAAAATACGTTTAACAAGATAGATAAAGTTAAGCTTAATAATGGAATACTGTGCGTTGTTATATAAGGTACAAACAAGCAAGTATTGTGTATGACAGGTGTACGTGCGCTAACGAGGATTGGTTAAGACGGTTGTCTGTAACTTTTAAAAATATGCTATTGGCTGAAAAGCTTTTAAGAATGTTCTGTATTCCGGAAATCTCCGGAATGCCTTCAACCACGCGAGCTTGTAACATCTCCTGTGTCTCAACTCTGTATGTGAGACTGATAAAATAATAAAAAAGCTCCTGGAGCGTCTGTCCTGGTTCCCCATCCTGTTTGAACCTGCCGACATGGCCTCTCCTTTCCTTCTCTGAATCCTACTTCAGACTTGATATTAAAGCATTGTCATCTGGTTTGCCTAATTTGCTTATCTTCAAGGCATGAACTGTGTCCTACTCCGTCTGGTGGTAAAAGCATAGAAGCACTTTCACATGGCTGAGCTCCTCAGCCCTGCAATAAGAAAAAGGGTACGTACCATATACTGAAGAATCACATTTGATTTTTGCCTACAGACAGAGATAGTTAGATAAGGCAAGGAAGATATAATTCTGATTAATTTTTACAATGTAATCAGAACCGGAAAATCAAAAATTGAGAATAATGGCTCATCTTTAGTTGTCAGGGAGTCAGAATTTAAATGCATTGTGACATTAGTAATGGCAAGGAGGTATCTGGAGAGGTTTCCAGCCCAGCAGAGTGTGGGTGTATCATGCCCCTTGATTTCAAAGACATATGGGTTTTCATCCAGTGAAAATCCCACACCATGCCTATCTGCATGTCTTCAAGCACTTTTGAAAATGTGGCACTAAAATGCTCTTTAAATATCAGATGTCAGGGTACATTGCTGACAGTACCCGCTCTTCCCTAATAACATAGATGAAGATTTGAGGCGACTCTTAAACACTGTTGTAAAACTTTTTCTCAGTGTAGTAAAGTCCTTGAGAAGTGGTTAAACGGGACTTTTGCATGATCTGTGGAAATGTTTTGAGTACTTCTGTGTGAAAAGTAGGGCAACTGTTTAGGAAGACTGTTGACATTCATAAATATATTCTTTCTGTGAGCGCATTTTTTTTTAATTGCTATTATAAAATTCATGACTCTAAAAAATAAGTCCATTTAAGGTCTTTTCTCCACATTCCTATGAAACAAGAGTGGTTAGCAATCAAGTTAGTAATTTAATAATTATTAATTTAGTAAATCTAGTAATTTGGTAATAAAATTCTGCATCAAGGTCACACATAATAATTAAGAAAGACATTTTCCAGCCTTTAGGCAAGAGAAAAATATCCATCAGAATAAAAAATTATGCAAGATGAAGTTCAAGTACAGGAGAAAAGGAAGCATAATTGTTTTAAGCAAAGGAAACAGGAAGCACAATAATTTTAAGCAAAGGAAGCAGGAAGCACTGGAGCCGTAACTTTTACAGTTACACTCTTCTCTTAGAACACTTGTTAATGAATGGATAGTTGTGAAGTTTTTGGTTTATGATAGGGATATGGGATAAATATAACACGGATGGGAAGAGTCTTGTAAACAGAAGTTAATTGATTACATGCCGTTCTGTAAAAAAAGACATTTATAGGCAATCTCTCGTACAACTCAATGAGTGCTCTAGCCTGAGCAGATAATCTATAAAGCTAGGAGGCATAATATTGTCCTTTATCAAAGAAAATTTCTTACAATAGCCAAGTCTGCATTTTTCTAGTGAAAGTTTATCACTGCAATGCTAGTTTCAAGGAGCTTCAGATCTCAGAGCAGCATATCAAAATTCTGTGTAGGAACAGGATGATTCTTCACTGATCACTCTGAACAATTTAAAGTCTAGACTGAGAAAAGCATTCCTTCTAGTCTGTCTAGTCCTTCTAGTCCTTCTAGTTCTCATTCTGACTTAACTTTTTTATCAGTTAAGCTTCAGATAGAGTATAGCTCTCCTGTGCTATGCACTGTACCTTTGCATTGGGACAAACTGTAATAAGAAATCTTTAGAATGAATAGCTTTTCTCCCTAATTCGACATTACTGGTGAAAATGTATGAAGAAGCCAGTGAGCATGTTCTTTAAAAAAATGTAAATTTTTGCACTAGGAGTTCTGTGATGTAGTAGAATGGTCTCAGCTGCAGCTTTGCAGATTTTTCTCTGGTGTGATATTGATAACATAAAAGAAACTGAAAGGTTTTACTTATTAATAACATTTCATAGATGCTTTTGTCCAACTTGGACTGTTTCTGCTTGGTCTTGAAAAGCCACCAAGGTATCTACATACCTTTTTCTAGGAACACAAAAGAAGAAGAAAGTCTCCTTGCTAATAAAATGGGAGCACTGAAACTTCAGATGCAGATCCCATCATTTCCTTAGTGGTTGAGAATGTCTTAGGATCATAGATGCTGGTATTTAATAAAACTTTCCTAGTGTGACAACTGTGCTATAAAGGACCTAAATGCCTGTCAAGTCGGGAAGTTTGGGAAGACTACTGAGTACTGAAAAATCTGATCTGCATTCAGATTTACCAAACTGTGTTTGTTACTAGAACAGATTTGTTGTCAATGCTGTATAAGACAAATATATTCTGCACTCATGTCACACCCTGAGGAGAGGTTATAGTAGGAGAAGAGAAGAGAAGAGAAGAGAAGAGAAGAGAAGAGAAGAGAAGAGAAGAGAAGAGAAGAGAAGAGAAGAGAAGAGAAGAGAAGAGAAGAGAAGAGAAGAGAAGAGAAGAGAAGAGAAGAGAAGAGAAGAGAAGAGAAGAGAAGAGAAGAGAAGAGAAGAGAAGAGAAGAGAAGAGAAGAGAAGAGAAGAGAAGAGAAGAGAAGAGAAGAGAAGAGAAGAGAAGAGAAGAGAAGAGAAGAGAAGAGAAGAGAAGAGAAGAGAAGAGAAGAGAAGAGAAGAGAAGAGAAGAGAAGAGAAGAGAAGAGAAGAGAAGAGAAGAGAAGAGAAGAGAAGAGAAGAGAAGAGAAGAGAAGAGAAGAGAAGAGAAGAGAAGAGAAGAGAAGAGAAGAGAAGAGAAGAGAAGAGAAGAGAAGAGAAGAGAAGAGAAGAGAAGAGAAGAGAAGAGAAGAGAAGAGAAGAGAAGAGAAGAGAAGAGAAGAGAAGAGAAGAGAAGAGAAGAGAAGAGAAGAGAAGAGAAGAGAAGAGAAGAGAAGAGAAGAGAAGAGAAGAGAAGAGAAGAGAAGAGAAGAGAAGAGAAGAGAAGAGAAGAGAAGAGAAGAGAAGAGAAGAGAAGAGAAGAGAAGAGAAGAGAAGAGAAGAGAAGAGAAGAGAAGAGAAGAGAAGAGAAGAGAAGAGAAGAGAAGAGAAGAGAAGAGAAGAGAAGAGAAGAGAAGAGAAGAGAAGAGAAGAGAAGAGAAGAGAAGAGAAGAGAAGAGAAGAGAAGAGAAGAGAAGAGAAGAGAAGAGAAGAGAAGAGAAGAGAAGAGAAGAGAAGAGAAGAGAAGAGAAGAGAAGAGAAGAGAAGAGAAGAGAAGAGAAGAGAAGAGAAGAGAAGAGAAGAGAAGAGAAGAGAAGAGAAGAGAAGAGAAGAGAAGAGAAGAGAAGAGAAGAGAAGAGAAGAGAAGAGAAGAGAAGAGAAGAGAAGAGAAGAGAAGAGAAGAGAAGAGAAGAGAAGAGAAGAGAAGAGAAGAGAAGAGAAGAGAAGAGAAGAGAAGAGAAGAGAAGAGAAGAGAAGAGAAGAGAAGAGAAGAGAAGAGAAGAGAAGAGAAGAGAAGAGAAGAGAAGAGAAGAGAAGAGAAGAGAAGAGAAGAGAAGAGAAGAGAAGAGAAGAGAAGAGAAGAGAAGAGAAGAGAAGAGAAGAGAAGAGAAGAGAAGAGAAGAGAAGAGAAGAGAAGAGAAGAGAAGAGAAGAGAAGAGAAGAGAAGAGAAGAGAAGAGAAGAGAAGAGAAGAGAAGAGAAGAGAAGAGAAGAGAAGAGAAGAGAAGAGAAGAGAAGAGAAGAGAAGAGAAGAGAAGAGAAGAGAAGAGAAGAGAAGAGAAGAGAAGAGAAGAGAAGAGAAGAGAAGAGAAGAGAAGAGAAGAGAAGAGAAGAGAAGAGAAGAGAAGAGAAGAGAAGAGAAGAGAAGAGAAGAGAAGAATGGAACAGTGTATTGACAATAGTGTCTCATGACAAGATTCTGGCAGCAGGGGAGTGGGCTACAGAGATGGTTTCTGTGGGAAGCTGCTGGAAGCTTCCCCCGTGTCCCACAGAGTCAATGCCAGCTGGCTCCAAGTTGAACTCATTGCTGGCCAAGACCAAATTCATCAGCAACTGTGGTAGCTACTCTAAGATAATGTATTAGAGAAGGAAAAAAAATATGCTACTGTGTAAAAGTAATGGCACCCACATAGGAGAATAGTGAGAATACGTGGGAAGAACAGCTCTGCAGACACCAAGGCCAGTGAAGAAGGCAGGGAGGAGGTGCTTCAGGTGCCAGTGTTGAGATTCCCCTGCAGCCTGTGGTGCAGACCATGGTGAGGCTGAATGTGACCCTGCAGCCCATGGAGGTCCATTGTGAAGCAAAGATCCACCTGCAGCCCATGGAATATCCAAGTGGATGCCTGAAAGAAGGCTTTGATCTCTGGGAAGCCCACAGTGGAGCATATTTACTGGTAGGGCTTGTGACCCATGGGGGACCCATGCTGGAGCAGCCTGTTCCTGAAGGACTGCATCCATAGAAAGGGACCCACACTGGAGCAGTTCATGAAGAACTGTAACACATAGGAAGGACTCACGTTGCGAAGTTCGTGGAAGACTGTAGGGAGCAACCCCACGCTGGAGCAGGGGAAGGAGTTCTCCCCTTGAGGAAGCAGTAGCAGCAGAAACAACCTGAGATGAACTGACTGTAATCCCCTGTCCCTATCTTCCTGTCCTGCTGGAGGGAGAAGGCAGGGAATCATGAATAAAGTTAAGCCTGGGAAGTAGGGATGAGTGGGAGAGAGGTGTTTTTAAGATCTGTTTTACTTCTCACTATCCTGCTCTGGTTTTGATTGGTAATAAATTCAACTAATTTCCCTAAGTTGAGTCTATTTTGTCTTGGACAGTAATTGGTGAATGATCTCTCACTCTCTTTATCCCAACTCATGCACTCTTTGTTATATTTTCCTCTCCCCTGTCCAGTTGGGGAGGGGAGTAATAGCATGGGCTTTGGTGCGCTTGAGACATCCATCCAGGGTCAAGTGACCACAAATGGAATATTCAAGAAGGAAGGGGCCTGCAATAATCATCCAGTACAACTGTCCAGCCACTTCAGAGCCAGCCAAAAGTTAAAGCACGGTATTTAAGGGCATTGTCCAAATGTCTCTTGAACACCAACAGACATGGGGCTTTGACCACCTATCTAGCTAGTCTGTTCCAGTGTTTGATCACCCTTTCAGTAATGTCTATTACAAACCACCCCTGATGCAGCTTTGATCCATTTCTCCATGCCCTCTCACTGGATCCTAGGGGAAAGAGCTCAGCACCTCCCTCTCCACTCCCCTTCCTCAGGAATCTAAAGAGAGCATTGAGGTCAGCCTCGGCCTCCGTTTCTGCAAATTAGACCGGTCCAGGTTCCTCAGCCACTCCTTACAGGACACACTATCCAGCCCTTTCATCAGCTTTGGTGCCCTCCTCTGGACACAATCAAGGATGAGCACGTCCTTCTCAAACGGAGTGGCCCAGCACAGACACAACACTCAGCTCCACACCAGTGCTGAATAGAGCAGGATAATCTTCTCTCTGACTGTCTGGCTGTGCTGTGTTTGATGCACCGCAGGATGCAGTTCACCCTGTTGGCTGCCTGGGCACACTGCTGGCTCACAGTGAGCCTCCTGCTGACCAGCACTCCAGATCCTGTTCTGCAGGGCTGATCTCCAGCTACTCCTCTCCCAGTTTGTACTTGTGTCCAGAGTTAGCCCACCCAAAGTGCAGAATCCCACATTTGGTCTTGCTAAATTTTGTGCCACTGGTGATTGCCCAGTGCTCCAATCTATCTAGACACCCTGCAAGGTCTCTTGGGACAGTCAACACTTTCCAGTTTGGTGTCATCAGCCTAAATGCGTATCCACAGCCCCTGTATACACATCACTGCTGAAAACATTGAACAAACTGCCTCTAGAACAGAACTGTGAAGCATCACCTTATATCGCCAACCCTTTACATTAGTTTTTTGCATAGATAGATTGTCAGCACCATTCCATGATCTTGTGCACAGACATTCTTTATTTTCATTTAGTTCAGCAGGAACACCCAATAAAATGCTTACTTGGACTTTTTGCATTGTGTAGGAGGACAGGTTATCAGATTACATTAGAATGGCATAGGGAGATGATCTGTTACTTATAAAATTAACTCTTGCATAGACAAATAAACAGCATTTGAATTAATTTAAAGGTGGGTTAAGTGTACATAAGTTTATATGACCAGTGTGCTTTGTCATATAATTGCAGTACCACTTGCAAACCCCCAGTTGCTCTATTGTAGAAATGGAGTTTCAATATCATGCACTAAGAAATGTTGCTTCCATCTGCAAGACCAGAAAGCAACATCCTCTCCAAAAACAAAGAAAAAAAATCAACAGTGCTGTTACCAGGGATCTTTTATAGTTTTGGAATTATATTAATGAGCACAAAGAGATTAGACTACTGGTTTGCCCTGGCCAGAGACTGCAGTGATGAAAAGTGTAAATTAAACCTGAGGTAAAGAGAACTCTAAACATCAATAACAATGTCCCCATCTTTTCTTCCTTTTAAGTTATTGTTCTGTGTGTGTGTGTCATTTGGGAGTTAATTAATCAAACAGAATTTGAACTCTCTTTTGTTCTTCACTGTGCTCAGGACCAGGTTGCTGTGTTACTGTAAGGAACCTTCCCAGCACCTGTCTCTTTGAAGAAACAGATGATACAGAGGATGGCAGCACTGATCTTTTTGAGATTGCTGGGGCTGTGTCTCTTGTAGAATGCACAGAAGGGATCTGCAATTGTTTCTAATATTGAATTTGAATATAGTGACTGAGCCTGCAATAGCAGGAAAGACAATCATATGCAGTGCAGGCTGAACACTACTGTATTTACTGAAGTCTCTCAATAACTTAGATAATCCCAGGATTGCCAAGTCATTATTGAGGGTTTCTGAGGTCTCTGCTGCAGTTTAAGAAGAAAATAAGACACCTGTTATATTAGGAAAGAACATTAGAAAATAATATAAATGTATTTATGTCAATCAGTATTTTTATTTATTCATTTACATTTAAAATAAAACAGTGATATCTGTCTAGAGCTCTTAGAGCAATGAAAAGCAATATGATCAATAAATCTTTGCAGGGCTGAAATTACTTTTTCAGCAGAAACACAGCTATCCTCTTCTCCTTTTTGTCATGGTAGGAAGCATTACTCTGCTAAACTTACAGGCTACTACAATACTGGAGCTCTAAGTAGATGCTTACCTTTTCTCTCCAATGCTTCAATGCTTTTGAAATCCTGGTGTTTGCTTCTCTATGAAAATGGTTTTTGGGTATGTTTATGGTTAGGACTTTTATTAGGCATTGGAGACTTTTGTTTCCATGGTTGTTTGTAAACAAACAATGAATAGAAGAATGAAAATACATTCAAAATACCACAACAATGATGGTACATATATGCTACTTTATGTTTCAGGAATATTTCAATAATGAGAATTGTGCCAAAAAGGGAAAGAATGAAAGTTATATGCATTCATAACAAATAATAATAATTCTGTAAGGGATTTGAATAAATGCTTAATTGTTTAGTAGCATATCTGCTATTTTCAAACCACTTCAATTCGTTAAATAAAAAAGGCCCTTCTCCTGATTAGCCTTGTCTTGCTGTCTTTCCTGTGACACTGCCTGCCCAGACATCTCAACACACGTCAGGGATGCAGAAGAAGCATGATCTCAATTTAGAGATGGAAAAAATGATGCCCAGAGAGACTACAGAGACAGATGTTACACTTTTGGTACAACTCTACTCACTTAATGGAAAAAATAATTCCTAAAACCTGAGGTATTTCAAATGTGCATGCTTAAAAAAGTTAAAATTTGAGTTCTTGGGTTTTGGTTCTGAGTGCTAAAGATCTCTGAATGGATTGTGAACTGTTACACTCCAGAAGTCCTAAGTTTTGGCTGGGTCCAGGCTAAAGTTGTGCACATTATCCCACCGGATGGTTGTAATTGCTAAAAGTGAAGTGGTACTGGTCACTGTACTTGCTTAGACCAGCTCTCACCTCTGGCTGACCCAGGAGGAAATTGAGACAGAAAGTGAAAGTGGATGTGTCAGGATTACTTGGGGAAACTGCCCTCAGGATTTACATCTGACTCTGAGCCCTGAAGTCTTCCTGAGCACTGGCCTGTGACTGTGTAGATACTCCTGGTCCTTCTTTTTGTCCAAATCTTTATTATATACAAGCCATCATGGGTGCAAGAGGAAAAACTGTGAAAACGCAGGATAGTTGCAAGAAAAGGATAAGAATTAAAACCTGTTGGGACCCTATTGCTCCTGTCCAAGACAGGGAAGAAAGTTACCATGAAGCATTTGCTGACATAGAAGATGTCTCCCTCTGTGCAAGGAAAGATTTTGAAGTTGATAATAATATTAATATCAACAGCAACAAAACCACCACCACCAACAATAAAATAACAACAACAATAATAATAATAACAGCAGGGCTTTATTAAAAAGAAAAAAGCTTTTGTCAGGTGAATTAAACATGTGAGCGCTAAAGATCTATTGAGCAAAGGCAGGGATAGAAAAAAAGCCAAAATAGTCAGAAAAGCTTCCTAACATGCAGCAGTGTTACCATGGCAACAGGAACTTAAAATCTCTCTATGTGATGTTGCCCCCTTTTTTGCCTCATTCACTTTGCAAAGTAGTAAAGACAGGGGGCAGTTCTCAGGGCTGATAAGTATTGACAGTAAACTCAAAGAATCTCCTGAAATGCTTTATAAACCTCTATGATTAACAGTTTTACATCCATGCTGAAAAAATATGGAACAACCCTTTTAATGTTCTACTGAATCTTTAGCAATTTGACATCCTCTGAAAAATGCCATGCAATTTCTAAAGTAATAATTTTCCCTAGATTAGAGATGCATGATAAGGATTTATTAGCTATGCAGCTCTCAGTAGAAATGAAGGGAATAGCTGAAATTTTTTAGGTATAAAGGCTGTATAAACACACAGGCTGGTATTTTTATTGTTGACCATCCTATGCTCCTTCTAGACTAGATTTTTGTGCAATATTTATCTTAAAATAGGAAAACTTGTATTGAAACTGTTTATCCACTAACAGAGTGAGAGACATAACACCACATAACTCACAGGAGCTGCCTTTGGCAGCTGCTTCACATATTCTGCAGTCTACTGATCAACACTGTCACTTACAGAGGAGCTTAAGAAAACATACCAACATCTACAAATGCTATGTCACAGCCTTTCTACATAAGTTTAACTAGGACCAGAAGAACACTTCCAAAAGAGATTAATAGAGAAATCCTCCCTTAGGTTAGCTCCTGACTCTTGAGATAGGAGGTCTTTTTTAGTGTATCAACTGAGGGAATCCATGAAGAAAGAAACTATTTTCTTGACTTAACTGAGATAAAAAATTTGACATAAAAAAGACAAGAGGACTTACCCATTGCAGTGGACCTATAATTTCTCATTAAATTTGTAGCTTTCTTACCCTTTCAGACATAAATCAGAAAACTAAGATTTGTTCCAATTGAGCAGGAAATTATACAGTCTGCTAAATTCTGGTTCATTTGCAGCAAGCCAGTAATATGGTGATTTTTTCCTGCATTCTAATAATGTAATTTATTAATTTAGTTGGGAAGTTCCTTACTAATTTCTCTATGTGAACCTCTCTGGTGATGAGCAATGCAGAGTTTCACCCTTTGGAGAAGAACAAAAAAGATTACTGTTGAGGAACACGTTCGCTGAGGTAGCTCGGGGTGCAGCTGCAGTGGGAGCTGCAGGTTGAGCTCTGGCTGGTGGAGCCCAGGCAAAGAGGCCGTGAAGAGCCGACCCTCGGCACAACAAGGGCCCGGGGACCTGTGGCCCAGCCGGGGGACCGGACACTGAGACACGGCAGGAGCCGATGATCCCAGACCCTTCCACGCTTAGACTGGTGAGGGGATAAAAGTCCTTTGTTCTGGGTCCCCCCTCAGAGGCACCAGCTCAAGCTGTTAGTTTGCTATTGCACTATGATTAAGTTATTTTAAGGATCCAGGTGCCTGAGACTCTGCTATGGGAAACCTGGGGTCAATCCAATAAGGAAATATGGTGTGACTGTGTGAGTGTGGGGGGTGTATTTGGGAAGGGGTCTCGGTCTCCAATCAGGTGGTGTGAGAGTGACTGCCAGACAGGAAAATTTCTTTAACAGCTGTCATTACACCCATGTCTAGGTCACAAAGATCCAGAAGAAAAATGAATAAACACAATGCTAAAATTTTGGCTAGCTGCACTGTTTTAAAAAAAGTTATTTTATTTCATTTTATGTAATTTTTAAAAATTTTATTTTATTTTATTTTATTTTTATAATATTTATGCCATAAAAAGCTATACCAAAGAAAATTCAAACACATGGTTTCCAGAGCAGAAGGAATTTTGTCTTTCTAACATCAGGATGTTTCTACAGCATGTGTTTGGTGTGTCTGGTGATTTTCGTACAGATTCAGTGTTTATGCGCTGTATGGCTTGTTTACACACTTCTGTCTTGGAAAGCCCAACCTAATGCACAGGAAGAGTAGTCCTGCTGAGTGCTGCTAAAATGAATACTACTAACACTTGTGAGAGAACATTCATGCTTGCAAAGAAGCAAGCTGTCAGGAGATCTTTTATTAATCTGGAAAACTTCTAAGCCCTTACTTTAAAGCTCCATCTTATGGAAGTACACTTTTTGTAATATGAGGAGCAAACACATCCAAATGGTATTATTTGTAAACTATCTGAAACACTGGTTTTGCATCTTGTGCAAGAATGGCAAAAGTATGTGGTTAAGAGGAGACCAGGAGACCATTTTATTTAACCTAGGAGATCAAAGAAGCTGTAGTTTTTCAGGAATACCATCGTCTTGTGAAAATTCCTTTATACTGTAAACACATTATTGTTTAATTGCACAGTTTCAGGAAGACCTTTTCTTACTTGGGCCATTTTTTTCAGGAATGTCAACTGTGATTCAGTGTCTCCCACGATGGAGAACCCACAGCCTTTATGTTCAGCTCCAGTCTTTGTCTACCCTGCTGGTGAAGAGTTAGCTCCTTGTATCTATTTGGACCTTGTTTCTTGAGCTATAACTTGTGGCTGTTGCTCCTTATCCTTCTGTTCTGCACCTCCAGAAAGTGTGTGGCCAATTTTCTCTGTAACTCACCATGTATTAGGTAGTTGAAATTAATATTTAGATCCCTCAGCAGCTGCCTTATGTAGGTCAATCACACTTTTCAGTCCCACCTTGTTTGTTGTGTGCTCTGAGCCCTGGCTGCCTTAGGAACCCTCTGCCATGCTCATTTCAGTGTAGCAGTGTCTTTCTGTTTCCTGGGGACATAAAACTGAATGAAGGGCTCCTGATCTGGGCTCACAAGTGCTGTGACATTACGTCTGAAGCATAGTTTCTTTCATGTTAGTCTGCCTGCACCTGTCCTCTCTGTCAGCTTTGTTAGTTAAACATATGGTGCTTCATAACCATTATATAAGACCATAAGATTCATGTAGATATACACCTGAAATACGTGGACAGGCTTTGCTGACTTTGTTTAAAAAGTCCTGTACCACCTGAATGGCAGTAAAAATATAACAGTTATTTGCAAATATGTCTTCAGCTTCCTGCTGACTGACATTCCCCAGTGAACAGGGCAGTGGTGCCATATGGCATTAATACATGACATTCCCTCTGAGACATTTCAGAACCTGTGCATGCTCTTCTGACCTATTGCCCCTATTGCTTCAGGTGGCTAGAAGGCAAGAATGGTGGAGACAGCAAGGCCATGACCTTGCCTTCTGCAAACCAAAGCACATGTTACAGGGTGGTAAGAAATATTTTTCCTTGATTCAACCTGAGTCTGTAAGTATGTGTCTTGTCATGAATGTGGGTGGCAAAAGGGTATGATTTCCTTCTTTCTACTGAAAAACAGTGCATACTGAAACTAGTTTAGAGGACACGGAGATTGGTAATTTCAGATTCTCTGGTTGTTGCTAAATATAGCCTATGGCCTCCAGAGAACCGAGGAGTTAACTTGCTGGCTCTTGTTATGTCTTGCTGTATTTTCCTTCCTCTGTTGTGCTTTCCTTGGGGAGAAGAGTGTATCAGAGCTGACAACAAAATATTGCCGTGTAGGTCAGTATAGAAATTTCGTCCTTGGGTAGAGGGGATAAAAGGGAAGACAAAAAATTAGCATAAAATCCCTTTCTTGCTGAGATTCAGAAAAAGTTAACTTGCAGAAAATTTCCATTTTGCTGTGGCTGGAAATAAGAGAGTTATGGAGCTGCAGTGTAATCTTCTGTTAGAACATACCTTTTAAATCAAAGAAAATCCTTTATCCTTTTTATCTTTTGCTTCCTGATATTACCCATAATTAACATTGCTATATAATTTTAGATGAGGCCACAAGTTTTACACTACAATACTGCTCATTTCTTCTTATAAGCATGCCATGGATAATATTTGACACTAGGTATGGCATCGCTTTGAAAAACTTGCAGAAAATTGTAGCAGATGAGGGACCTTTTTCTCCCACAGAGGGCAGTGTTTATTTGCTGAACAATTTATCATTTAGTGTGTGCATTTTTATACAATGTATCCTTTCCACAGGCAAAGAGCAGAAAAGGACGCTGCAAAAAAGTCCTGCCTTTGGTTCTTCCCCTTTTTCATTACTATTGCTGGGAGCATAAATGCCTATTAAAAACAAAGGAAATAAATATTTTCCACACCACGGAATTTGAGACAATGAAAGCAGAATTCCTTCCTACAGTGAAAATACAACTTGCTGCTGGAAATTTACAGACATGTTTAAACCTCCCAGAATTATCATACAACCTTCTTTCCTTTCACGTACAGGTATATAGTGTCACCCTTTTCATCAGCAAAAAATTTAGTAAATGTTATAGTGTTCTTTACTCAAGTACATCAAGATATAAGCGCTCAGCTTGCCAAGTTTTGTGCTTAAGTTTAGGTTGTGGTGTAGGTAAAATGAGTTTAGTCGGGGCATCTTACAAAAAATGAGACTATCAAGTTAGTTGCAGGTATGGAATTAGGTATTTGGATAACTTGTTAAATATAGCAACACCACCACCCATCCCCCTCACACCCCCAAAATATTGTAGTGAAAAGAAAGCAATAAAGTACAGTATTTGCATGATGCATAGGCTTTTTTCAGAGGTTCTATCTGATCTGGATAAGGTCTAGAGCTAAAGTGTTCTCTGAAAGCCTTTACATCAGTGAAATTTACTAAAACCTCAAGATCCTCAATGTAAAACAACAGTAGTAATATTTGTGCATAATATTTTATTTGGGGATCAGTTACCAGATGGTAGAACTTTGCTGTATCTTAATATATCTGTTTTTCTTAGCTGCCCATTTATTACAGACTATTCCCTGAAATTTACTTACTACTGCTTAAATGAAAGAGTTGACTGAAAAAGGAAAAATTTAACTGCCATGTAGAAACTTGAAAGTAGAAATTACTTTGTAATTTTGCACTGTTTGAAGTAGAACAGATTTTAATATTTGTACTGATTTTTTAAATTATAAGAGTAATTTTAATTTTAAACCTCTTTTTTCTTTGTTTTCATTTATTAATTTTTTATTATTATTGTTGTTTTTATTAGTGTTATTAGTAGTAGTAGCTTTAGTATTATGATTATTTATTTTTCAGTCAGGTGACACAAACCAAATGATAGATAGAGGTGCTCTGTGAATTGTTTTCTTTCTGTTTCTATATTCCCCACTACTTTTGGTGTGACTAACAAAAACCTTGACCTTGGGGAAAAAATAATAGCTTGGAGACTCTCTGTTCTAAAGGAATAGATATTAATTTTTTTCAATATGTCTTGTAAAAGGTTAGGTATTTCTTTTTCACATTTTTTTTAAAAAGACATAATCAGAAAATTGGTCTTCTAGTTTGTACTCAAGTTCTTCCATGCTGAAGATAATTTAATAGGTTACAGAGTGGAAGATAAAAAATGAGTTGGTAGATGGGTGAAAAATCCAGAACCTAGAGGTTTTTTTAAACACAACTTTAAAAAAATGTAATGTCTAAGGTACTATTTTAGTTGGAAATTCCTTCTCAAATATCAGAAATTACATTAAATAATGATTTTAAAAGTCACTAAAAATATCTTTGTCACTGAAAGCTTTTTTTCCTCTGTCTCTTGCATCCAGTTTTAAAGGCATAGAAAGGCTCAGGAATCATGTCTGGGCATAGAGCGGTGATAGGGGATACAACAGCATAAAGTCACCCCAAGACAAACCCATACGTGGAAGAAAGAGGAATTATTTTAGTTAAAGCAATCAAAGACAATGAAATAATTTTCAGCTAAGTGCTGATTATCTGTGCAGTTTTGCTGACTTTAGTTCCTGATTGTTATGCTAGCTGAAGAGAGAGACCTTGGTGTCATTCTTCAGTCAAAAATGAGGGTTCTACAAAAGCAAATGCAGGGCCCTGCAATTTGGAAGGAACAACCCCAGGCCCCAGCACAGGCTGGGGGTGACCTGCTGGAGAGCAGCTCACAGAGAAGGAGCTGGGGGTTCTGGTGGACAACAAGCTCTCCATGAGCCAGCAGTGCCCTGGTGTCCAAGGCTGGTGGCATCCTGGGGTGCCTTAGGAAGAGCATTGCCAGCAAGTCAAGGGAGGTGATCCTGCCCCTCTACTCAGCCCTGGTAATGCTGCATTTGGAATCCTGTGTCCAGCTCTGGGCACCTCAGCATGAGACAGACGTGGAGCTCCTGGAGCAGGTCCAGCAGAGGGTGACAAAGATGATTAAGGGACTGGAGCATCCCTCTTATGAAGAAAGGCTGAGGGAGCTGGGCCTGTTCAGCCTCAAGAAGAGACAACTGAGAGGGGACCTTATCAATATTTTTAAGGATCTAGAAGGAGGGTGTCACAGAATCACAGAAATATTTAAGTTGGAAAGGACCTTTGAGATCATCAAGTTTAACCTTTGACTGACCAACCTTGTCAATTAAACGGTGCACATATCCAAGTAATGGGCTGCCAGCTTTTCCAGGAGAATGCCATGGGAGACAGTATCAAAGGCTTTGCTGAAGTACACACCCACAGACTCCCCCTCATCCTCTGGGTGGGTCAGCTGGTCATAAAGGGAGATCAGGTTGGTGAAGCAGGACCTGCCTTTCCTAAATCTATACTGGCTGGGCCAGATCCCTTTGTTGTCCTCTGTGTGCTGCCTGATCACACTCCAGATGATCTGCTCCATAACCTCACCCAGCACTGAGGTCAAGGAGATGGAGCCAGGCTCTNACACACCCACAGACTCCCCCTCATCCTCTGGGTGGGTCAGCTGGTCATAAAGGGAGATCAGGTTGGTGAAGCAGGACCTGCCTTTCCTAAATCTATACTGGCTGGGCCAGATCCCTTTGTTGTCCTCTGTGTGCTGCCTGATCACACTCCAGATGATCTGCTCCATAACCTCACCCAGCACTGAGGTCAAGGAGATGGAGCCAGGCTCTTCTCAGTAGTGCCAAGCAATGGGACAAGGTACAAGGGGCAGAAACTGTTGTTTCTGAACAGAATTTCCACCTGAGGAAGAACTTTAATGTGTGGATGATGACACACTGGAACAGGTTGCCCAGAGAGGGTGTGGAGTCTCCCCCACTGGAGATATTCAAGAACCATTTGGACACAATCCTATATCATGTGCTTTAGGATGACCCTGCTTGAGCAGAGAGGTTGGACCAGATAACCCACTGTTGTGCCTTCCAACCTTACCCATTTTGTGTTTATGTGGTTCTGTGAATGGTGAAATGAAATGCCTCCTTTGATAAGACACCCTCTCTGAAGGCTTATTTTCATCATAGATCACTTCTCTCTTCTGATTTACAAGTCAGTACAAGATATTATTTCTTTGTCAGAACTGCAGAGTTGTGCAGGCGTGCAAACGCAGGAAAAGAAAACTTTCTGTCCAAGTTATTACCAGACCCTCAGTACCCCAAGTGTCTTTGTCACCTAACAGAGAGTGTCCTGAAAGACAATTTTTGTGCTGCTCTGTATTTGGAGAGCCCCATTCACAGGGAGAACTTCAGGGAACTTTTATATTAATTGCCTTTCAGCCTTCTGGGTCCTCTGAGGGAAAAAAACAATCGACAGCTGTTTGAGTTTGTTTATTCTGGCAAAAGGGAAGCTGTTGATATTTGTATTAAATATTAGAAAAAGTTCCCCCCAAAATCATTGCTGTTTTGAATAAGGCATCTAAACTTGCCTGCTTGAGTGACAAAATATACCATAACTGTTGTTCTATAACATGTTTTGGTGTAATATTAACAGAGAATGATGCTGCTAATAAGCAAATTTTAAACTTACCATGAGAAATATATTCTGAAAGTGAAAGTGTTCCCTGTGGCAAGGAGTTAGTCATAATAGATAAAATCTTCATCTACGTGCTTTCCTTCCTTAAAACATACTGTTGAGGTGAAAAAGTCATCAGGATTCTTTGTATCATTCACAGAGTGCAAAGCCAGTCTCATGGGGCTTCAAAGTCACAAATCCCATGCTGTGCTTTTAGGCAATATTATTATAATCTCAGCAGAAAAAGTCACATGGAGCAAAAAGATCCTCTTACCTTTCCTGTCTCCCTTTTTTTAACAAAATTGTTTTAAAATTAAGTATTAGAGAATATGCCCCTCAAATCTTCATTGTTTTGAATAAGGCATCTAAACTTGCCTGCTTGAGTGACATAACAAAATTCCTCTTAGCATCAGTGGAGCTATTTGATAGCCGTGACTACTTATAATGGGTATTCTGGGACTAATGTTCTTTCTCTTACATCTTGAGATAATAAAAAACAAAATAGATGACCTTCTTAACTTGTTGGAAGTTGAAAAAGCACCTGGATTTAGATGAATCATTTGATACAAGGCTTTTAAAGTAAATAATCCCAAAAAATATTATACTTCATATTTAACTGTGATCTATGTGTTGCTAAATTTAGAAGTCCCATTTGTGAAAAACACATCAAAAAATACTTTGAAAATTGAGAAGACAGGAGAGGAAACTATTCTGGTCAAATGTCAGCACAGAAGCTGAAGTCTCCATAATATACCCAGACCTACAGCCTAAAGGTACCTGTGACCATTACACGAAATAAAAATAGTGCTTGGGAAAAACAAAAAAAACCCCAAACAGAACAAAACCAAAAAACCCCAACAACAACAAAAAAACAAACCTAAAAACAGAACAAAAAAAATACAAGATGTGAAAATGAGTCCAGTCTAAGGAGCTGCTTCAAATAACCAAATTCACAATGATGATGACCTCTCAGTGCATCTAAACATCAGTGCTATAAACCACACAAGAAACAAAGGAAACTTGGGACAATCTTCCAGCATTTCCACCAATATAATACCACCAATAAACTTTACTATCAACTTCAACTGCCTCAATGAAATGGCCAATAAAAATCTTTTAAAAGGTGTTATCAGTCAAAAGTTTTCCCGATATTACACCATTGAAAACTCCCCATGATAACTATTTGTGAAAGGTAATTCTATAAACAGCAACAGGAAAAAAAAATTAAACCACAACCAAAAACCAATCCAGAACCCACCCCCAAAACCAGTTCATTTGTATTAATGGGAAAAGTTTCACTTCTTGAAGAATAGAAATAAATAAAATCTGGTTTGGCAAAAAAATAAACAGTGCCTCAAAAAAGCATGCTCATTCTGAGTCAAGGAAAAAAACCACTGTCTAAGTAAGTGCAGTATCTAGGGACTTTTTTTCAGGAATTTTTAGCCCACCTTGTAAGGACCTGGCCTGTTGAATACCTCAGGGGCTAAGACACCTTTAGAAAGGCAGGTATTAAACTAGTAAACGCAAAACATAAAATGTATTAAAAAAAGATTTTATTTGCAATAGTAAAACCAAACTATCACGGTAAAATGCATCTCAACATTCTGCACTAATACCTGTCTTCCAGTATCAGAGGCAGTGTTTTTCTCTGTTCTTGGGGGCCTTAGAGGACCAACTGGGTTTTAATAATCAGTTTCAACCCACATTACATTACTCATAAGACACTTTGAAGTTCTTCTTTGTAAAGCCAGAGAAGATGTAGCAGTAATTACCACCTCATAATCTTGAAACATTCGTTTAGAATATCAATCCTCATTTCAGCAACTAGTGAACATCAGCAAGCAGGTCTGTGCCAGAACAAACTCAAAACAGAACAGAGATTTGAAGTGCAGTACAAATAACAGAGCTTTTCTTCTCTGGTGATTCTGAGTTGGCACAGGCAGGCAGCCAGGAGAAGCACAAACTCATGGCTGAAACACAAAGAGTAAACTTATTTCTGTTACCTTGATAACTGGGGGATCCCCGTAGCAGCAGTCAGGAAGGGACGCACAAGCAGAGATGCAGACACCGTTAAACTTGGTCCTAGCTGGATAATCACCAGTCTGCTCTTCACATGGGTTTATCAAGGGTTATTTCCAGCTGCAAGGTCACTGGACCGTATTTTCAATCCTCCTACCAGTTTTCAATTTTTAACCCATTCTTTCCAACATTCCTCCTTTTTTTTTTTTTTTTTAAAGTATGACAGCATATGCTCCAGTATTTTTGATGCTTGGGACCTCTTTCGCTCCCCGAATTCCCACATTTCCTTTCTTTGGCTTAAACCATTTGCTGAATTTTATTCTGGCTTTAAAAGAACTTTGTTCACTTCTTTAACATGCTTTTTAATTCTAAAATTCCAAAACTTTTGAACCTATAATGTTACTGAGTATGATTGTTGGTAGAGCTACAAAGACGAAAAATTCTAATCAGCTGAGCCATGCCTGGCTAGTCCAGATGATGATGCTGCTCAAGCTTTCGTTCATCTTCTTGATTGCTGAGAGAAATGTTATTCCCTGCTTCAGATGCACTTCCTCCCCAGGTATATCCAATTTTATTTCCAGCTGGTAATTTTCACTTTAATTCCTGATTTATCAAGTTTGCGTCATGGTCAAAAAGACTTGCTGAATGATTGAATTGCTCATTCTCTGTCACCTCCAGTCAATGGACTTTGGTTTTGGGAATAATTTTTTTCCCAGGATCTTGAATACTGTGTGTCTGAGGTCTCTGAGTTTTTGATGCAACTGCAGGTGAGAGACATCAAGCCTGTAAGATCCTTCTTCCTGCATTTGGCTTTTAGTGCACCTCTCATTTCACATAAATAGACCTTCGCTGTCTCCATGATCATTTTCCTGGCCCTTGAGTTCCAGATCCTCATACCTACTATTCTGTGAGGGAACTTGGGAAGGCAATGGAGGGGTTCTCCTACCTCCCTGAGCAGTGATCTGCTTCCATTCCCACCCATCTTTTGTGTCCCTTACTTCTTCCTGATGGCAAGAAGATCAGATTCTTCTGATTGTTCCTGAGCCTCCATCCTCTGCATTTCTCTCAGGGATGGAAGGGTCTGTGCTGGTTGATTTATCTCACACTCCCTGATACTCTTCAGCCTCTCCTCTTCCTCTTTAAGCTCTGCCACCAGCCTGAGCACATCATTTACCTGGTCACACCACACACAAGCATCATTTCTGCTGCTCTCTGGTACCAAGGCCAGGCTCAAGCATTCCCTGCAGACAGACACCTGGACAGCTCCATGATTCTGACGGTGCTCTGTGTGGGTCATCACACTGTTTCTAGAGATGGCTTTTGACCACGTGGAAACCATCGCTGGGTCTGTCCCAGTTGGCACAAGGAAACAACCATGTGAGTTCACCTCAGGAGCTGTGAAGATGACTGCGCCTTCCCACATGCCCTGCCTGAGTGAACTGCTGTGCAAACTGCCTCACCACATCCTCTGACATGCCGTGTCCTGTTTGCCTGTCCATTTGCTACTGTCTGGGTCTCTCTCACTTCCTGCAGCTATTAAAATCTCCTGCAAAGCTCCTGGCAACCTCCCTCCCCACCTTGCAAGGCTTGCAAGGGCTTCCATGGCCTGACAGGGGTCTGGCCTGCCGGTTGGGTGTCCCTGGGCTTGGGAGCCACCCTTTGCTGCTCGATCTATGCTCACTCCCAGACTTACTTCAGCTGCCACTGTTGCTGCTGCTGCTGCTTCTATCTTAATGACGGACTGACTCCTGCCTCAACAGCTGCCAATCCTGTTGGTCTCTTTCTTCTTCCTTTGCTGCCCTGTCACTCTATTCATTCACATTTGCAAAGAACTACCTAAAAAAGACACTTTTTAAAGCTTCTTCTTTATGACCTTTTTTGGTTCCCAATTTTAAATCAAGGAAGGAGATTACAGTTCTTAGTCATTGCCATTCAAATACCTCAGTTAAGTAGAGTCTCATCTCACTACCAAGCCCTTAGTTTGCTACAGATTTTTCTTATCTATTTGTGTGTATCTTGTCTACCAGTAGAAATAACAGGAAACCTATTGTGAAACCCTGGAAACTTGTGAGTGACATGTTCCAAATCCACTCCTTCTCTTGGTCTGTATTTTAAGTGCAGGAAAAACCAATGCACTGTGATGGCTTGCTTAAAGGAAAGACACAGTAAATTACATGTATAATCCTGATTACCTCTGTTCTAGGCACTGATGTAGCATAAGTAGAAAAAGACTTACTCAGAATGTATCCAAATATTGTATTGATGTTTCCCTCTGGACCTCTGAACTCCCAAGTGTTTCATCACATTCTTCTCCTTGAGTTAGGGTTGAAGGTGAATGATGAGGGTAGAACGAACATATAATACCTTAGTCATGTAAATAGAGAGTGGTGCCACTGCTTCTTTTGGCTGAGATTATAGATGTAAGAAATGGAAAACTAAGAATGACTAAGAAATGGATAAAGAATGGAAGATGTTACTGGGATCAGCACATTAGTGGAATAGCGAAATTCTGTTATGGTTAATCTTTTAAAGCCTTTGATTCCAGGATTTCTAAATTCAAATATTTTAAGCCTTCAGAGGAAGGTTTGTCTGAATCTCTGGTATTTTAATATGTAAAATAAATACTTTTCTCTGTCATTGTCTTTTGTTGTTTTTTGTAAAAAGCAAGGCAATTAAAACATTGTATTTTAGTAAGCAATTCATTTTATATTTGATTAATAAAAGGTATGTGTCACACCTGCTGCTGCTGAACCTGCATTCTTTAATAATAATGCACATAAATCCTCTGAAAATTTTGACTGAATTGTATTAAATGCCATGATGTACAAGTCACTCTAACGACAGCTGAAATAATGTCTCATATAACAACATCTTTTTATAATCACTATAACTTGGAGAAAAAGCTTCTATACTCTTCTCTTTGAACTGTTGGAAGTTATTTGCTTACTTTTCACTGCCATTTTATGATATGTGACTTTTATTAGTGGAGTTTTATTTAGGACTGGATGCTGTGGTTGTTTGCTAGTGGTTATTGCCACTTTTATGGAGACATTTCTGCAGCCATTAAAATCTCCATGGGGTCACTCACTGCCTTGTCAACTTCATGGACAAGCCATTTACCTTCTTCTATGTACATGTGCTGTACAAAGAAAATCAAGCCACTTCATGCAAGGATGTTACTTCATGCAAAGAAGTTACAGAAGTGAATAATGAGCTTGTATGAAGCATACTTCATTCTACAGAGATAGTCTTCCTTCTGCAAATGTATAAACTAAATTAATCAAAGACAGACGTTGAAACAATGCAGATTTTCAGAGTCCCAATCTCCTACACCACACTACCTTCTTCACAGCGCTCCAAGACACTTCATGCCATTATAGGTGCCATGTGATTCCTTTCACATGCACAGCACAGGCTCACTGAGTTATCCTAAGGGATGGATAGGAAAATCACATTCTGTTTCCCTGCTGCATTTGCAATGAAAGCTGGTTGCTGACAGAGAAATTTACTGTACAATTGGAATTACAGCAAACATGATTTTCTTTTGCTTCTGGAAACTGCCACACTTGATGCTACTTCTAAGAAAGTGGTTGAGAGTCCCTCAGATGTTTCCTTATGAAGCACAAAGTACATGTTTCTCAGTCCTGCTCCCTGCTAGTGGCCCACTATACGGTGTCACTGGATAACTCAAGACCTTGGGAAGTCTCCAGTCTGGCCACTGCCTGGAGCAAGCTCAGCCATGAGGTAAGACCTGGGCTCAGGACTTTATCCTGTGAGGACTGGAAACCTTACCAGGAAGAAGTCAGCTCCAACTGGGGAAAAAAAATCTTCCCTTTATCTCCCAGCTATCTGACCCTGCTCGGCTTTCTCCACACAGTTTCTCCCAGCTCCACTGGCATTGCTGCCAGGCAGGCAAAGCCCCAGTGTTCCTGCCTCAGTTGTGTGAGGGTCCTTTTGTCCCCTTCCTCACTCTGTCCTGGCCCATCTCAGTAGGACGTCAGGATTAGATGGAGTATTATCTTGTTAGCAGCAACAAAGCTCTTTAGAACCTGACAGATTTTGCTAAAAGCAAAAGCCTGAAGAACTCGTTCTATGCTTCTAATTTTCTACATGTTCAAGTAGATAAGTGTATGAATGAGAAGTACTCATTTTTCCTAAAGTTGCCCTTCTGATTTACCTCCCCTCTTTTTCAAAGTATTCCTATGTCATAGGTTTCTGTGATTCTCTCAGCATTCCTCTTTTCTCTGCTATTTGATTTCACCTCCTGTCTGTTGTTTTCTGTAAGCTCTTTAGTGACAGTAGTTTGCTTTCATAAAATGACAATTAGAAACAGTCTCCTCAGAGTCTGCAGTATGATTTATTTTCTGATCCCTAAGTTTATCTTTCTTCACTCCTGTTTGAAAACTACACAATTTAATTTTCAATGCCACCTCTGAGTGCCTGAAGTTTTTTTCTAGTCAGAGAGCTGAAACATTTTCCTCCTCTGTGAGATAGAAGACTATATCTCTGTGAGATATAGTATTCTATAATCTGTATTTGACTGTTAATGAGAAATCAGACACTGTGAAATGATAAAAAATATTGAAAAGAGAGTGGCATACCTTATTAAGTCCCTAATTTCTTTTCCATTCCAGGGAATTTATAGAGGGAACCTACCTCTTTTGTAGGCTTTGAATTGTTAGGGGAAAAGTTGTTGAGTTACAGCATAAAATCTGAAGCATAAGAAGTTCAACACTTGAATCTTGTAAAGAGTTCCCAGAAAGACATAAAAAAAAATATGTGAAAAGATGTATTTTCTGGGTCATGCAGAACACCTTATGAAACACTGTGTTTCTGTGCTGTTTTTGGCTGGGGTAGAGTTAACTTTCTTCGCAGTGACTAGTATAGGGCTGTGTTTTGGATTTGTGCTGAACACAGGATTGATAATATAGGATGTTTTTGTTATTGATGAGCAGGGCTTACACAGAAGTAAGGCCTTTTCTACTTTTCGTACTGCCACACTGGTGAGGAAGTTGGGGGTGCCTAGGAGGTTGGGAGGAGGTGGGACAGGTGACCCAAACTGACCAAAGGGGTATTCCAGGCCATGTGACAACCAGCTCAGTAAACAAAGTGGGGGGCAGAAGGAGGAAGCGGGGGACATTTGGAGTGATGATGTTTGTCTGCCCAGATCACTGTTATAGCTGATAGGGCCCTGCTCACCTGGAGATGGCTGAACACCTGCCTGCCCATGGGGAGTAGTGAAGGAATTCCTTGTTTTGCTTTGCTTACATGTCTGGCTTTTGCTATGAAACTCTTTTTATCTCAACCCATGAGTTTTCTGGCTTTTACCCTTCTGATTCTCTCCCCAGTCCCGCTGGTGGGGGAGTGACTGAGCAGCTGCTGGGGCTTGGCTGCTGGGTGGGGTGAAATCCTGACAATTTCATATCAGTTATGATCAATCTGTTCAGAGAAGTGCAGTTTGTAAGTTTCTTTGTCAGGACTCTGACCCTCAGAAGCTCCAACTGCAATACCTAAATAGATTTCAAGCTGCAATAGTAAACCCCTGTTCTCAGAAAAAAGTACAGTAAAACAATTAAGCATTTCTCACGGATAACAGTTTTCACTAATTTAAAAGAAAATTAACTGGTTTACCACAAATAAATACACACACAATAAAGTGTTACATTTATTCTATTTTTTTTACCATGATTATGACGGTCTTCTGTGGGTGATGGACAGAGACACAGACCCAGACCAACAGGGAATCTGGGAGGTTTATTCAGAGAAACAAGCTGGTTTTATACACTTCTTCAAGACCCAGTGTTTCCTTATATGGTATTTTTCACTAAGCAACCTATCACACATTGCCATGTCAGTAACACGCTTTCTCAGTGTCCCTGTATGGGGGTGATCATGCACTGTCCACCCATCCAGCAGCTTCCGGCAGGCTCCTCTCTGTAGGGGTCTGCTGCATGACACCTCCTTCCCCCAGTGTCCGGTGCTGCCATGTGCTCCTTTGTGCTGCCGTGTGCTTCTTATCTCTCCCCATAGTCTTCCAGCTTTGTGTGATTTCCTGTAAGATGTCAGACCAAAAGGAAAACAGAATGGAATGTTGAGTGACCTAGGGTTTCTTGTATTTCAGATGAATAAAGAGTTATTTTGGTTATTTAGGACAGCAGAGTGAGAGATCCATTACTTTTGAAGGCAACAGCAAAGAAATTGATTAAATTTGTTAGGCCTTTTTATATAGCAACTTAAAAGACACTTTTAATTTTAGGATTGATACATCAGTTTCTGGATGTGTCTCTTGAACTTTTAAATTGAATTATCCCTAAAAGACAGGTTTCAGCCTCTCAAGATCATTGAAACACAGACTGGCTTGGGCTGGAAATCATGTTAAAGGTCATGCAGTTACAACCCCCTGGCCAGGCATGGGCAGGGACACCTTGCACTAGGTCAGGTTGCTGGCAGCTGCACACAGCCTGGCCTTGAACAGTTCCAGGGATTGGGCATCCACTACTTCTCTGGGCAACCTGTGCCAGTGCCTCACCACTCACACAGTGAAGAATTTCTTTCTTATAGACAGTCTAAATGTACTGCTCTGTCAGTTTGAAGCCATTCCTCTTGTCCTATTACTACATATCCTTGTAAAAAACCCCTCTCCATCTTTCTCGTAGCCCACTTTAGGTACTGGAAGATGTTGAAGCCTTCTTTTCTGCAGACTGAACAACCTCATGTCTTTTGGCTGTATTCATAATTCTGTATGTTATTCTTCTGTTATGGGAGTAAATGTGAACACTGCAAATAACTAAACATGTAATTTATTCTACTTGCAAGACATGGGTTACAATTCTTATGTCACAGGCGTATTTGAAGCACAATTAACTGGTGTTTCTGGACTAATCTGGCCTGTAGCACAGTCTTTATTGTTATTTCAGTAGGGGTGCTAGCGCAAGCACCATGGGATGAGAGCAGTCAGTTTTAGACATTGGAGGACTTTGCCTTTGATAATGAAGTAAAACCATGAGCATCATGCCAGTGGGAGTGGGAAAGAGAGGACTCCATATACAAGCTTTATAGAGAAAAGACTGTAAAAGATCTATCACACTCAAGAGTGCTTGAGAAAATAACTTTATCTTTTCAGTTGTTCCTTCTACACAATATCTACAGCTTGTATGAGTCTGGTTTTAGCAAAACTGTGTCACAGAGAATCTATTATTCAATGTGTAATTAATGATTTAATAAAATAATTTAATCAAAATACCCGTTTATCGTAGATAAGCCTCCAGTTCTGAGGACCTGTGTCTTCTGAAGGATTAAAAGACCTTTGAAAATATTTTGATCCCTCCATATAATATTTTTTCCCTCTTTTTTTTGGTCATTATCTCCTATAATATCTCCTTTTTTCTGGCATTTGGCATTCCTTCCCCAAATTGTATATTATAATCTATTTTCCTTTCCAGTTATGTTTTCACCATCTTTCTTCCATTCTACGGGTTTATTGTTGTAGTTGAATGTGGAGGTTGGGCAGGGTAAAGATATTTTGCAGTTTTCCTTGACCTTTTCTGCTCCTGCCTTATAATATTGGCCTGTACATATTTTTGATGCTTTTAATACTTCTTTCTGTGTTTCCCTATCTTCGTCATTTGGATTTTTGAATTAATGTCAGCTTCTTTCTGGTAATTATCTTTAGACATTATTTATATGGACTTGAAGACAAATTAAATTTTTGCAGCCTCTGAGTAGTTGTTTTTGTATACTATAAATAAGTGTCATTCTGTTCATACAATTGTGTAAAGGAAAGTATTTTTTGTAGGTCTATTAGTACAACATATGTCATATAAAAAATTACATCTATGCTTACCCTTTGTCACAATCCAGGCCTATCATTCACCTTAAATGCAAAAATTGCAATTAGGTTCAGTAGCTTTTGGGGTGAACTTTGGAAATTAAGTGGGCACTAGCTGTGACCTGTGCAGCAAGGGAGCCATAGCTGGGATTTGTTGGTGGAACAGATACACATACTCCATAGCACCAAGTACTGAAGATGAGATGTTGGGAAATGAGATGGATCAGTCACAATAATACCCATTTTTAAATGTTATTCAACCTAGAGAGACACAGAGCAGAAGTGTGAAAAGCAGTTAGGAGCAGGAAACTTTATATGACCTAATTACATGACTGCCCTTACTTTTCATAATATCAAAACTTGGAAGTCCTCTTGGAATTCTGAATTACTGATTACCAGCACAGCTTCCTTCCTATCAAACAGTCAAATGAGTCATTGTATTATCATTATGTTAAATATTTTAGAGTGTAGTGCTAGTAGCAAAAAGTCCCCTTTGATATTTTGTGCCATGTGCTTAGATCTCATTTTCTATCGTATATTGAATGAAGTTTAGTACATAAAACTAAGGTTGATATTTGTTATTATATTGCTTTTAAATGAATGTTCTTATGTAATTTCTTAAATTTGAAAAGTAAGTCATATATACCGTATTTTTTTTAGTGTAAAATTTTGTAACTTATCACCTTAGAAAGACAGAAAATTTAGTATTAAATAGAACCTAACTAATTTTGAAAATTGGGTATTTTATCAGTCTCCTTAGTCTTAGGAAACAGGTTTGGTTGTAGATGCAAATGACCATGAAAAAGCTACCTGTTAATTGATCTTTTTAAGGAAGGTTAGTAAGTTTGGATTCCGGACCACTGAGCTTGCATTGTCTGGGCACTGTTCTGGGTAGCCAGGCACAGCACTTGTGCCTAGCACGGTCTGCAGCTTCATAAACAATAAAATTTGAATCACCCCTTTGTGCAAAAGCATCACAGCATCATATTGAGATGTCTGCAGAGTAGAGAGTAATAAAAAACATGTCTCAAAGCTTTAATAGGAACAATGCCACATTTCCTCAGATCATAAATTCCTTATCTGGTGTGTGCATGCCTCCCAACCAGCCTCTTTTCTTTATCTAACATTCATCAGTTTTAGTCTCTGCACTGCACTCTTGCAGTCTGTACATGCAGATTAAAATTGCTCTGTTTACTAAGTTCCAGGAAAAGCACATATATTTGTTGAGAAAGGGAAAAGAAAATTGCCATATAATTTTTACATTTAGAGCTTGGATTCTGACAGAAATGTAATGAACACAAAATTCATGCCACAGTTGTCAAGGCAGCTGTATTCTCCGTTTGACAATCACAGTTCTGCAAAAGACTTTCTTCTTTCCTAGTGCTCTTTAGCATAAAAATAGGACAGTTGTGATTGTCACAACTTATTCAATATTTATTTCATTATTATAGATTGTACGTTTCTCAAATAGCTGTCCAATCACAGGCTTCACAGATGACCAGAACACAAGCTAGTTATTTGCCCATTTTAGTGTGATTTTTATTTTAGCATGTGCCCACTATGAGCTGCAAATTAATTTTTTGTGAATAGCTTAACAGCTGCTCTCTAACAGTGACTAGAGATTCTGACTGTGAACACCTAATCATACAGTTCCTGTATGGACTTCAGGGAAACTGCCTCCTCCTGATAAAGCAGTTAAACTGTTTCTTACATGGTGATATTTGTACTTATTTGAAATAACCTCCAGTTTTGGAGATGAGAGAATTTGAATGACATCAAAATAAACCAAGTACCAAACATCTGTACTGATTTTCCAACTTTCTGGATTGTATATTAGGATTGTAAATAATTTTTTGTGTTATGTGAAGTGTTGATTATGGATCTTTGGGTGTTTAAGGAATAAGAAAAATGCATCTTAGCACCCATTTTAAATAATAAAATTTCAGAGCAATATTCTAAGTCTAATACAGTCCTCAACAAAGACCTTTTTTTTCTACCTAACCTTTTTTTAAATTTTATTTTCTCACTCTCTTTTTTAGTGGTAATGGATTAAAGGTTGAAGAACATCACAGTTCACAGCCACTCCTAAAAAGGAGAAGATAAAGTTGCGGCTTTTGTTAGGATATGATGGACTTTGTAATTTTTACATAGATTTAATGTTGAGCTGGTATTTTTGAGGTGACTTTAGAGTTAGTGTCTTTCAAGACAAACCTCATTAAATTCTTTATTAATTGTTAGCAAATAACCAGAATTATATGAAAGATTACATTAACAGTTAGTTTATGTTCACCTGGCTCTTAATTACAACTAGTGAGATTATATCTAATGAGAAGACATAGCCTTGACATATGAAGAGGCTTTTGTTGCTTCTGCTTCACACATTGAATCAGGGCTCTGCTGACTATCTCAACTTACTCTTTTCTTATTGTTGAGGCTAAAGATCGGCTGTTCGGAGAGGCCTCAGGATGTCAGCAGTCACATGTCTGTACTCCCACTGAAGGTCAGTATGCAACCACAAGAATTGGAACTAAGAACTGAAATACTTGTAAAGAACTGAAATTCTCATAAAGAAAAAACTGTGTCTTTTTAGATTCATTTGAGCTGAGAACCACTAACTTCCAAACTACGGGAAACAGAAGAGTAGAAACTTCTACAGGCACTAATAAGTTTAATTTACAGCCCTGGAAAGGGCTTGGGTTGGTGTAATAATGAAAGGTATATAGAACTTAAGCAGAAGAATTATAAACCTATGTTTCAATAGTTATAAGTAAGAATATTTATTGGGTGATATGGTGGAGGGTTTTTAAGTATAGCAATGTGATTTTATAGTTTAAGCTAAGAATTTAGATTTTATAGTAGAAGTATATGTGAGTACGTGAGCTGGCAAATTATTGGTTGAAAAACAGACGCATTGCAGTAAACAATACCAAAGGTCATATGTTATAAAGTTAAAACAAAGCTTCGTGTTAATTGCTTATTGGACCAAAAAAGTTATAAATTGCCATGTAACCTTGAAACTCGTGAGTATCTTTGTTATGGCGACTTGTTGCTAAACCTCACGACCTCTGAGACTGATGCCTTTTTTGTTATTTTAAGTAATAAATCGCAAATAACCGTGATAGTCCCATCTCTTTAATAAGAACTCCGACAAGCGATGACACAAACAACCTTCTGTTATGCAATTAAGAACAAGATCAGTTAGTCTTTTAAATTATTTGTACTTGCCACAATATTTCATAAATGAACTTCTTTTTCTTTCCCTTTTTTTTTTTTTTCCCAGGGGGTATCATGATGTGATTTGCATACTTTTATATATAAATGTTTTGAGTCTGGCTGGCATGACATCTGTCAGGGTCATGTCATGGTCATTATCATGATGAATTCAGTGTTGCAGAATTTGGAGAAGAGAGACCTGAATTTAATTTAAAGAGTAGCAAAGAATATATGGAATTTAACTAATTAATCATTTCTTAAGGTATATAATGATAAATTGAACTTTTACTGTGATTTAAACATTTAATCAGTAAAAAAAAATCAGTACCGAGATCAACAAGCCCAAAAAATGTGTCTTACTTTAGGTAACAAAACAGGGGGAGAAAAAGTGAAAAAAGTATGACAGTTTAGCCTCGTAAGATAAAAATGGATTTTTCTACTGACACTTACATGCTTTTGTATTGTTTGGTAATAATACTAATATGGAGGGTAGACATTTTTCCAGTTTGAGTGTGTATGGCCACTATTGATGAAATGCAACTGTGGAAAAACTTGCATGTTCTGATAGTCATCAAATACTGATTTGCTAACAAAGTGTTTATATCTTGACCATTAAACAAACCACACTTCCCTCACACTTTGTACAACGGCAGTGTTTTATTAAAAACTGATTTACAGATTTAAGGGCTGATTTTCCATTAATGTATGATTGTTGCTGCAATTATAATGAATTATATCTTGCATGAGTAGATATGTACTCAAACAGTAGCATTTAAACTGGATTATCAGTATAATAATAAAATAGATCTGATTTTTTAAAATAAAAAACTCCCAAAAAACCCCAAACCAAACAAATAAACTCTGCCACTGATATATCAGCCTTTTTCTCTCTCTGTTTTCATTCTGTCAGCATATTTTCTCTCATTCTCTGGAATGCAACTGACATGGCTTTTTAATATATCCTTCAAAGCTGTCTTGTTACCTTCTACTTTAATGTATAGTCATATGAAAAATCCTTGGTAAGCCATTTTTATGTCCTTAATTTTCCATCACTTCTGCTTTCTGACAGGGTTGAATATTTTGTTCATGAATTGCTCATTTAATGAAATGTTAATGTTAAAAAAAAAAAGTTTCCTATATTGATGATTCTGTATAACTGGTGTTTAAGCTATTCTGGGTCAAATACTACCACCACTGCAAATCCAAATCATCTCTGTCAAGGTCATGATATGTTGTACTTTTATTCTCTTCCTGGTCTCCTCTTCCTGAATGGAGCCTTTTCATGCTTTTGCAGTAGAGGTGTGCAGTTTACCTGGCCTCATTTTAAGGGTCTGTGTACCAGTCCTGATTACATATCATGCCTAACAGGGCTTAGATATCTGTTTTGAAATGCAAATCTATTTACAGGCTTGTGACAGCCTTTCTAGAATAAGTGTGGTGGCAATAGAGTAACAAAGTTTTTCTATTCAGCAAGAAGAAAATCAAAGTTTCTTCCAGCTTTTGGTTATCTTAATTACATAGTGGACTAAATCTTGCCCACTTCTTCAAGTGTCTGAAAAGCTCAAGAAGATAAAACTCATTATTACTTATCTCCATTTTCAGGGCTGGTCTCTGAGAACATATTTCTAAAGACCATTTTGTCCTCCACACTCACTCTCCCTCCCTCTTCCCTTTTTGTAAGTATGGCACCTACTTGCTAGAAGAGAGGCAAGACACTGCTTCCACCAACAGTCTTGAATACTTTTCTTTCCTTGAAAGACAGGTCAGTACATACAGGCCAGTGATGATATAGGTGAGTGTGCACTAAACACACAAGAGACCTCTCCCCTTTCCAGACATGGCAGCATTGTCCTTATACCAGTCCAAGACCCTGACCTGACATCCAGCTCCTTTCAGAACACTATGTATAAACCTTGTTTATGACTCCTTGTCCTGGGAGTCATTTTTGGTTAATTCCCAGGCCTGTTCTCTGTTTTGCCCAGAACAGCGGCGATCAAGTTCTCCGAGTGTGCAAAAGGCTCACTGACTCTGTTGTGTCCCAGTACAGGAGGACAGAGTTGTGGCAGAAATACTGGCAGGGTTGGGCAACAGAACAGCCTGCTTCCCAGTCCCATTTTACTACAATCTGTAAGTGTCTGTGCAGCTGGATATTTGTCTAAGCAGGCACTTGTAAAGTGTTTGCTTAGGACGGCTTTCAGGTGAGTGACTATTCAGTTCTGTATGACTTGGGTAAACATGTTTACAAGAGAAACATAAAACTATATTCATGGTGATTGAGGGGGAACAATAGGTCTCAGATCTGGGATTCACAATGCTTGTTTTACAAAGCTGGTGTTTGCATCTGTCTCTTTTAGCCCATTTTTCAAAACTGCCATGTGTCTGATGAAAATCAGATATTGATCAATCTCAAGGGACAGTATGTCTGAAGATATATAGATCACAAAAATATCCGACTTAAATTTCTGTGTTATACATATTATTCAAAGGAGGGAAGAAAAGATGAAGTCAACTAGCCAACTAGTTCTACTGTTGCTGCTACATTGCAGATGCATGAGTCATGAATTTGATTAGATAAGCAGATCGCATTGCATAGGCAGAGAAAGCAATACCCCAGAAGGGGAAAAGCCCCAACACTATTTCATATTATACTGAATTTCTAAATGGTACTTATACTCTCTTCAAGCTCATCCAGTGCTGACAGTGAAGGTATTAAACATCAAAGCTGAGTAAAACCTTCATTTATTCACCTGTGTTATCAAATGAGGTGAGCACTGAAACTTATTGAATCATTAGCAGATGTGTTCCGAGGCAGTGTGATATGTATATACATAAAAGTGCAAGTATTAGCTCACAATTTCACATTCAGATGCCTGCCCTGTTCTAATACTGCACTGACTCCACTAAGACCTCCTTTTTATGTAGATATAGCTCATCATGGAAAGCAAAATATGCAGACTACAGGAATCTAAATAAATATATATATGCATATATAACCCTATTAGGAAGGATGTGACACCTTGGATTTTCAAGACAGTTGTAAAATATATGATTTAATTTCCAAATAAGCTTTAAATGGTTCAACATGAGGAATTAACTCACCCAGAACCTTTTGGCATGCTTAGCAACTGACTGACCATTAGTACAGCACAGAACTCATCAGCATAAAAGGTCTTTTTTGCATTGAAAAATGACAAGATTTCATAGGCAGGAGATTTCATGAAGTCCACCTAAAAGGCAAAATTAGGACAGGCAGGCAAGAATATGTGGATGGTCTTCATTCTACTTACATGTATGTTTCCCCTAATATTTGCCAAAGGCATCTCTTCCTTATGTTCTTCAGAAGATTTCAGAAGTTTATGACTTTTCCTGTTGAGAAAAAAGTCTATACGTGGACTTTCCCCACTGGAAAGTTTCTCTTTCTTTTGGTAAAGCAAATATGCTGTATTCTGCAAACTTTTTATTGACATTTGAAAGCAGTATTTGATATTCTATGAAAAATAATTGACAACAGTTCATGCTGCAATATATGTGTTTGATCATTATAAAGATGGACTGTTTTCAAGATTCCAGCTGATATTTGAGGTGTAGGACTCAGGATTTTCATCAGTAGAAAATACTATTCAGTGTAAATGATAACTGACTGATACTGTATCATGATGAATCAGACAATACAGCAAGTTGAAAATGTGGACTCCAGTGATTTTGAGCAGAAGGAATTCAGTGATGATAGCTTAGACCAGTTGGTGACTGGCTTCATGGGTTTAATGTATCTGTTTTTATTTCCCGTATTCTCAGCTCGGGGGTTGTTTTACTAAGCACCAGCTCAAATCACACTGTGCATACATGGAGAGATTTTGTTATATATATAACATTGCAGAGAGTGAACTAAAAGGTACTAGGAGATTTAACAATGAGGCAGGAATGTAGATCAGTACTTATTACATCTCTTTCAATATTTTTGCTGGAGTTTGAAGAACTTCAGGAGTGAATGTAGGCTACTAGTTCTTTGAACAGTACTATTTATCAAACTGTGTCAAACAAGACATTAATATTGTTGTTTAAAAACTGGGAAATCGAGGCATAAAGAAGAGATAACTGGGGGTCATCAAGGAAACAAGGACCAGAAAGGTATTCAGTTCAAATGTAGTTATCCAATTTTTATTTTAAATTAGGGCACTCCTTTGCTCTTACCCATGCAACCTGCCATTATTCACATGGCACATGACTTCATTGAGAAAAGATTTGGAAAAGGTCATTAAACTGAGCTGGTAAGGCGTGGGATGACTTAACACATAAAGTAAAATTAAAATCACATTTTATGGTGCTACTGTAAGCTACGTTTCAGGAATTTGTCACTGACCTAGGATTTCAGCAATTTTTGTACAAAATTCCAAGAAACTGCATGAGGCTATTTAGCTTTGGTTCTACCAAGTGCTACCAATCTCTCTTAGCAGGTATTAAAATGGTGTTGAGAGGAAGAGAATCTGGCAGTGTGGGAGACAGAAATGGCACTAGCTGTGCTAAAAAGCAGGTTCTTAAAATTCTAGGAGTATTTCTCTGTGGTTGAAAATCTGAGTTTCAGAACACAGAGGTTTTTGTTCTGCCTGCTGATGATCAAGCAACTTTTGTACTTGGGTAAAATAAACAGGATATTGAGGTACCATGGTTGGCTCTGCTTAGGTTATTGCTCATTTCCATTGGATGTCTGCAGTTAAAAAAATAAGAAAAAAAAGATATCTCTCTTTTGTGTAGGTGAACCTGTTTGTGCTTAAAAATATGTATTAATGAAACTACCTTCCTCAAAACCAACTAGTAAACATAGCTAAATAGGTCCAAAAACTCACCAGCTGCCAATGTTGCCAAAGGGAAAAAGAATTATATTCACTCTAGCTGAGCACAGAATTATGCACTGAATAAATCACCTTTCAAACTATCAGTTTTTTCTGACGTGACTGTCAGGAAAAACAGAGAAAAACTTTTAAAGAAAAAATTAACTTGCACTTACCCTTTGACAACAGTGTGCATTACAGTGATTGAACTTCATTAGGAGAATTGTTTCCAGTCCTATTTGTCTTTCTTTTGACAGCTCTGGCATAAATATTTAATTTAATTTATGTTCCAAATTAAAAAATGTCTCTATAAAGACTGAGCAGTACATGCCCACTATGAAAAAAATGATGCTTATATATTGCTGTGCCATTCAAAGTGGAACATCTCTGTATGAAAGCTGACTGTTCCCTTATAGCCTGCAGTTTTAACTGTTTCCTAGGTGGGCTGAAAGAGAAAGCCTAGAGAGTTGGAAAAATGCACTGAGACGTGAAAGAGATGCCTATCATTGAAATTTTTTCTTCAGGCAAGGATGCTTTTCTTGTTTTTAACATAGTATTTCTCTACATTTGCCACATTGTCTCAAAAGCAGACAGAAAAAAGATCTTTTTCTGTCTATACTTGGGGGTTAATGTATCCCTTATAGAAGACCAGGGATGGTAGTGAATTTCATGAATAGTTCATTCAGCTAGATATGTCAAGGTACCTGAGTCCCAGGAACAGTAACTAAATACCCATTTTTTTAGGACTTTTCTTGTACATAATCACGTTGTATTTATGCCATTTTGTCCCAAATAGCACTGGAATCTCCAACCACATTTTCTATTTCTTTGGGTTTTTTTAAAATTCATAATATGAAAATTCTGCAATTCAAATCCTGTATAATCCTGAGTTCTGTATGTGTACAGGACTTTATCCACACATACAGGTTTTCTGTCAATTTTCTTTTAACATTTTAAATGAAATAATACTTTTCATTCATAATGAATGTTCCTTGTGACATATAGGGATATGAACCTGAGGCACCAAAATAATGAAGATTCATTAGTCCTGACAATGAGGATACTGTAGAAATTGTTTTACTTCAAAAACCTGGAGATATCCTTTCATAACCTGAAGGGAGCCTACAGGAAAGGTGGAAGAAGACTATTTACAAGTATATGAAGTGACAGGACAAGAGGAAATGGCTTCAAAGTGAGAGATTATATATTAGTAAAAAAATTCTTTACTGTGAGGATGGTAAGACAGTCTGGGAACGGGTTGCCCAGAGAAGCTGTGGATGCCCCATCCCTGGAAGACCAGTTTGGATGCAGCTCTGAGCAACCTGGTCAAGTGGAAGGTGTCCCTGCCCGTGGCAGGGGAGTTGAAACAAGATGATCCAGCCCTGGCCATACTATGATCCTGTGATCCTTCCTGGGCTGCACTGGATTTGATACCTCTAAGGTTTGTGAGTAAATGTGCACTTCTGAACACAGCAGGTGGAATACTAGGCCACATTGTTTTACAACTTAGATGTTCTCATTTAGTGAGACACCTCAGTGCTAGAAAGAAATGCTAAGTCATCTGAGCTGAGCTCTCTGAAGATTTTGCTCTGACCTTACTGTACTGCTAAAGAGATGAGAATAGAGAAAATACATGTTTTCAAAAGTGAGAATCAATGCAATGCAAAATTCCAGTTGGTTTCTTAATTGTCCTCAAGTGCCCAAGAGGCATTTTTCATAACTTGCTATTTTTAGTAATTAAAGAAATCAACTACATACTATTTTCACAAATAGCACCTATTTATAGGTTTTATTTCTAGGTCCTTCCTTAACATGCTGCTTAATGTTTTTACTTGAGGCTAAATGGGAATATTTTCCTATTTATTTAGAAAAAGACATCACAGAGGAATCTTTTGTACCCAGAAGACTTAATTAACTGACAGTTTCCCATCAATATACAATAATCTTCACATGATAATTTTAATGGGTATAATGCATGCAGGGTAATTCAAAACAAACTTTTGCAGACAATAAATTCCCTCATCCGGATTAGCCCTAGCGTTAATTTTCCTTTAAATTGAGTTTAACTGAAAAGTTTTATAGTCTGAAAATTCCTAACTTTTTTTTAAAATACCTTGTGCATATTTGATGTCAATTCAATTCAATTCAGTCATCTGGTGGCTTGGGGTACTAGCTCTTTCATACAGGAAATTTATGATGAAGCTAAAACTGTAATAGTTCATCACAGTGAAAGGACTTCCTTTTTCTCCCTTTTTCTTCTGCTGCAAGCTCATTATTGCAGAGCTGGGATATCCCTCAAATCTTGAGTTAAATTAGACTGGAACCTTTAAAATACTGAGACTGGATTCCAGGTGGTATGTGTCTATGCTTTCATGCCTATGAGAGAGAGAGAGTAATTGATGCAATGAAATAAGACTGGAAAAATACTTATTAGAGTTCTTTTAGTTTCCTTTGGTAACTAATACAGTATTAAAATGGTAAGAAGGGAAAGATTCCCCCAAATATTTTTTTCTGGGTCATATAACTGAAGACTTGGAGCATGCATGCATTTCTTCCCATGTGTGGCGGTAGGCTACAGACATATCCATATGTAGGAAATGTGGTATATTTTCAACACTAATGACACAGGTGTGGAGATAATGTGCAGCATCTTATAAATCTGCATTAATTCTGAAAGCCTGGAGCAGTTTTGTTTACAACTCTATTGTTTTTAGAATAATCTCTGGCTGATGATACCTCGCTGAAGTCCCACTTAGAGCAGAAGTTTTCAAGTGTCTAATAATATAGATGATTATATCCTCTTCACTTAGATTAATTTAAGATAATCATAAATCATGTCAGCTCATTCACCTAAGATCTTAACCACACAGTAAACGTAATTTTTTCTAGGGACATGACTGACTTGATTTTCTCTGTAAGACCAGTTTGTTTTGTGACCTTTTTTGTATGAGTCAGCTGTCAGTAAGGCCACTGTTGCATTGCTGTGACCACAAGAAGCTTTATCCCTCACTAAAAAAGAGTTATCCGATATATATTCCTGATCTTATTTAAAAGTGTGGCAAAATCATACTATCTCCACACTGGAGCTGCTCTGCAAGGCAGTTATAGCACTTTTAAGCTGTGTTCTTTGTTGTTGGTTTTTGTGCACCTCTTGTGTCTCTTAAGTTAAATCTTTTTTCAGAGGGAGTGTGCATTGTTGCTTTAGCGCTATCACTGTGTCTGGTTTGTGGTGCTAATAACTTGTCCTCTACAGCTACAACAGTGGCCCAGCCTCTGGCAGGGTTTTCTATTCCTACACTTAGTGCTCCATTTACAGTGTAGGCATGAAAACCTGTTAAGCTGTTTCATTACTCTCTTATTTTGTATAAACAATATGATGTTGAATGAACACTTTGAAGTGTGTGGGAGGTATTCAAATACATGCACACATCTGCTGTGAGGATTAACTGTACGGCTTTATTTAAGTTAAATAATTTTTTCAATCCTTCTATATTTTCTGTTTTCTTATGTCTTAAAAATTTATTTCATGTCTGTCCACTTCTTCACTACAGTTTTCTTCTGCTCTCTATTTCTGTCACATCTTGAATGTCTAACATATGCTTAGAAAAAGTTATTCAATGACGAATTGAATTTCTTTCTCTTTCTTTTCTCTTATGTCTGTATAGATTAGCAGTTTATTTTGATGAGGTTTTGGATTTGGTCTCATTTCTTTTTTTCTGTAAGAAGTTACACTGAGTACAGTTTTTTCCCATTTCCTACTTCCTTCCTCTAGCCAAATAACATTTAACCTATAGATCATAGGTTAGATCATCTGTAAATCAAAATTAACAGAGTGGTAGATGACTTAAGAATAATGGAGTTTTTATATATTTTTTGATAACAGGTGTTCAGGAATTTCTGAAAAGCCATGCAAATAGTAACAGTTGGGGGTGGAAAGTTGAGAACAGCTGCAATAGGGACCCAAGTCTTGTTGAACCCTGGAGAATATGTCCTTTTGAATGCTTTAAGCTAAGATAAAAAAATCTGTAAGAGCAGATTCTGTTGCTTTAACCAACTTAACAACATGCACAATGCTGTTGTGGGAAAGGACATAATTGATCCATGGTTGCAATAGAGGGCTGTGGTTAACTTTCAAGATGCCAGGGTTTGCCTTCTACCTTCTTCTACCTAGGGTTATCCTCCAGTTGGACAAATATAAACTGAAGCATCAACCTATGTTTTCATGCTATGGCTTTTTTCCAGATCTCTCAGGGTTGTGTCACTGAGGGCCTAGGCCTTTACTTTCAGGGCCTAGGCACTTTACTTTGCTTTCTATGGATAGCCATGCTAGAGGACAAAGGGCAAGATAAATATTTTTGCAGCAGCTTAGGTTTCTGAGAAGTTTATGTTATTTGGAATTTTCCTTCAAGGTCAGCAGCCATTTGCATTATTGCAGGAGGGTTAGGGGGTCAAGGATATTGCATGAATAGAATTCAAACAAGAAGTGATGCCAAGACATGACTTTCTCCCAGTGCATTGATATTCCTGCTGACTGAGTCTGAGTTGTACTCAGAGTCATGGAAGATCATATAATATGTATGTATGAATAGTAAGGGACCCATCAAGATTATTGAAGTCCAAGTCCTGGCCCTTCACAGGACACCCCAAGAGTCACACCATGTGCCTGAGAGCACTGTCCAAATGCTTCTTGAACTCTGTCAGGCTTGGTGATGTGATCTCTTCCATGGGGAGCCTGTTCCAGTGCCCAACCACTCACAGGGGCAAGAGCTTTTTCCTGATATCCGACCTAAACCTCTCTCAATTCAGCTTCAGGCTGTTTCCTCGAGTCCTGTCATTCGTCAGGATGGAGAAGACATCAGTGCCTGCTGCTCCTCTTCCCCTCACAAGGAAGTTGTAATTGCAGTGAAGCTTCCCCTCAGTCTCCTCCTCTGCAGGCTGAACAGACCAAGTTACTTCAGCTACTCCTCATAAGACTGAAAAATAGTCTGGTTCATTCAGTTACAGAGTCATTTATTGTTATTCATGGGTCATGGGGAGGAAGTATTTGTTAGGAGAGCACATATACTATGTAAGGATTAGAAAGTCCATACAAATTAATTCAGACATTATATATTGATGTTTAAGAGACTTTCAAATCACTTTCTTTTGGACTCAGCATTACTAGTGATTGAAGAGTGGTTATTACATGATTTATGGATGTGAAAGATAAATCCATTTAAATTAGGTTAATTGTCAAATGAATCTGTATGCTTGAAGAAATATCTTCCGCTTGTAGTAACAATGCCAATTTATATCACTTTAAAATCTGGTTTGAAAAACAAAAAAAAGATTATTTTATCTTCTACAATCTCCAAGCTGGTACAAGTGCATATTTTTAAACTTACCATAAAATATTTTTAGCTTTCTATTGTGATAAGATAGACACAGCATGGATCATTATAAACCAGGATTGGACAAAATAATTTCCAAAGTAACTGTTATTCTAGTGGGTTTACTTAGCAGGATAGGTGTGTTTGGACTGTAATTGAGCCCACCACAGGTTGCTAAATTTAACACTTGGATGAAGAAGTGACATGAGGCAAGAGTGCTGCTAAATCCCACTTAAGTCATTGATCTAAGAACCTAAAGAGACTTGAAAGGCTCAGAATCCTTCTGCTTCCTTCTTGCCTGGAGACAAGTTTGACTTTGTGTGAAAAATGGAAGAATTGTCCTTCAGTTATGAAACTTAACTAAAAACACCTCAATAATAATGAAAAAGCAATAAGAGCCATATCAAAAAATTTCAAACAGAAGCAAACATGATGTCAGTGACTTGTTTCATCAACGACTATTTTCTACAGAATTGTTGTTTATCTTGTAAAGTCAAATAAAGAATCATTGTGCAAGTAATGCTTGGCTTTTCCATTCAATTTACACGCTAACCTAAATGCTTTCACTCAGTATCTCTATGTCATAGAAAACAGTGCTTTGTCTGCTAAAAGTGGTGAGCCAACTAACATATTTTTTTTTCTGTTGAAGAGTAAAACAAAATTAGGTAACTTCTTGCTTTTCCCTTCTTGCTCCTCTCTCTTCTGTTGGCAACCACTGCTCAGGATGGCATCTTCTGGTGAACACAGTGCACATTTCTTGTAAAGCCTTCCTGTGTGAGATCCCCTGCATAGTGACCTATCTGGAGACCTCCTTCCCAGTGAATTTAAAGTCTGTCCTGTTTAAACAAACTGAAGGATGGACATGTGCAGGAAGTTATTTCAGGAAAAAATTACTTGATGATCTTGACCTTACAGAACTTAATCTGTTAGAAAACAGGTTGTGTATGTTAATTTCTCTCAGGGATTTGTTTAGTGAGGTATTTTAATTTTTATATTAAATGTGCTTGCTGTAGAACAGGCAATAAGTATGACTAAAATATGAGTGAAACTTTTTTATTTTATTAGGAATGAGGACTTGACTCCCTCTAGTCCATGCAGGTAGGATGTTGCAGTACAAGGTAGTGCTTTGCAACTTTGATTTCATGGACTTGCTCAGGGTGATTGTATAAAAATAAGACACTTTTCAGAAATTTCCACTCTAAGTAAGAGTTTTTGGTTGTATCTAATATATTGTATGCTACCTGAAGAGTTATTGAATACTTTGTTTTGTGAGATAAGTAATCTACAGCGAAAAAAAATCTTTTTTTTTCCTTAAGCGGGGTTTCCCCTCTCAAGTCTTCTGTTCCTTATATGAAAAAAACCTGTCAGCTGCTTAGAAAACTTTTGAAATCTGTTTAAATGTCTTTATATTTGCAAACTGTGCTCCCTAGCATGTTAGAAATTGTCAGGGAAAGAAATTCTACTCAAAGAGAGAGGGCGGAAGAACTTGAAAGGATGCAGATATACAGTGGCGATGGAAACACCCTGGAGCTTACAGCAGAGGAGCGCTGAACTGGGTGAGCAGGCTGAGCCTCAGTTAGTTTGCCGATGTTTCCCAGAACCTCTCTATCTTCTCTATCTTCTTTAGATAACTACTGCCCTTTAGCAATGTGCACAGCACGGCTGGAAAATTGGGTAGAAATGCCAGAAAAACCTGGAGAAGAGATTATAAATACAGTCTCAGAGGACACCTAAACAAACTTGACATGCATAATTCTGTGAGCCTTGACAGGATGCATCCATGAGTACTGAGAGTTCTGGCAGACACCATCGTGAGGCCACTTATGATCATTTTATAAAGGTCATGGTGACCAGCAGAGGTGCCTCAAGAGAGAAAGCAAATGTCACCCATGTCTTCAAAAAGGGCAAGAAGATAGACCCAGGCAACTTCACCTCAGTCCCTGGAAAGGGGAGGGTGCACCTCATTCTGGAGGCCATCTCTACCCATATGGAAGACAAGAAGGTGATCAGCATGAATTCACTAAATGGGGTAAAGGCCTGAGCAACCTGATCTGGTTCCATGGCTGAGCCTGCTCTGGGCAGGGGGTGTGCATGAAGACCTCCCGAGGCTGACATTGACCTGAATTGTCCTGCCCTGCCAAATGGGTTGGCAGGTCAGTATTTCACAATCGTAAAACAGTCAGTTATTCTATTGTGATCTTAACTACTGAAGAATTTGCTTAATTCTGTGTGTTTCAGTAAGGCAAATGAAAAGACATTGAATGTCAGAGTTACGCAATAATATAAGAGAATTGAGGGAGAGGGGAAGAAGGGTGGTGATAAAAGATTTACATTTCCATTTAATAGGCTAGTTGTTGCTTATCTTTTTAGATGCCTTTCCCCAAGAATTTCTGGAGTGAGATAAGAGAATAGTATGAAAAAATAATGATGGTAATTGGATATAGTAATTACTTACAAAGAGGAAGGAAAGAGAAAGGATTCTGGCACAAGAAAAATTCCAGTAACAATTCTCCACAGGCAGAAAATAATTTGTTTGACTGCATAATTAATAGATTTGTTAGAAAAGTACTTAAAATTTGAAATACTGTGAGTAGACCTCTTTCCAGATGGATTAAGATTAATGGGTTCTCCAGCAGGGTATGAAACCTTATTGCTCAGTGGAGAGAATTTGTTGCATCTAGATTTGTCTGAATTTTTGCTTCTTTACTGTCTTCCTTCTGTTGCTCCTATGGCTTCGGGGGAGAGGCTGGGGAGAAAGAAGACAAAAGAAAAGAACGCTTCTAATTTCACCATGGAATGGTGTCCTTTATCTAAAAGGCATCCAAGCAGTCAAAACTAAGTGAGATGGGCAATGTGAGGCTATTAACTGCACAGGAATATAAATCGAGGGAAGGTGATATTATGTACAAAACAATTAAGTTTATGTACCAGTGCAGTTCAGAGAGAGTAGCATGTCCAAACCAGGATACTTAAAAATCAGTTAATACTTTTCTGTTGTAGATTCAGCGCTGGGGCAAGGGAAGAGGAATAATTTGTGATGCCAAAAAATAGGGGTGAACAGCTTATTCTCAGTTTAGTATTAAGAGTTTCTTCCCTGAAAATATGGAAAGGCATTTGGAAAATTTCTACGATTCAAGTCAGAAGAGAAATAACTAAAATGTGCTAATGACCACTACTTGTAACCACTAGTGGTGAAAATGCACCCTTTTAAGGCCAAACAAGCATCAGAAATGCCAGTTATCCAGCTTTTTAATTTTGTATTTCAGTTCTGAGAGAGCAGGGGCGACATGACAATGTTATTTGATATATCTCTGACCAAAGAAAAGAAGCAAATTAAAAATATTGGTGGTGGGCAAAACAGGGTGATTTTGAAAATGTCTTTCAATGAAAGAAAAGCAGCTGCAATTTTGCCAACAGTTTTGGAATTTTTATCAACATGTGACCCTTCCGGTTTCCTAGAGAAGGCAAACTCACACCAATGAGAAAAAAGGACTATACATGTGAGCTTGCTGATTGTTTCCAGTTTCCTGAGAAGGCTATAGCGGAGCTGCATAATTTTGCCTTTGCTTTTGCTTAAGCAAAAGCATTCTGGGTTTTTTTTCATGTGCATGCTGAACATTATTTCCCCTCCATATTCTCCTTTGTCGTTTCCCTCTCATTTTTAGTTTTGAAAATCTTAAACTGAGTAGAATCCAACATTCCATATTTTTCCCTTTAGACAGAAGTCTGTTTCTAATGGAGGTCTATACAAAAACCTCCTAAGAAAAGGCATACATATTGTGAAAATTATACTTTTTGCCCATTCCATGTTTTAAACTTTACAGTTGGGGCCAGCCTCTAATTTCTGATTCCTACTTTTTCATGACTTAGAATGTCTCTAGATCTTTTTGAATGGAACAACATTTTAAAATAACATCATTGTGTGGTAAAAAAAATGTCAGAAATTCAAAAATCATTCACCCACCTGCTATATTTTTCAGTTTTGTGAGCCCTTTGTTAGCAGTTTGTTGGGCAGTGTAGCCTACTCACACATTTCAATGACTCTCATGCTTAATTTCTGGGCTTTTCTAGACATCCCAGTGTATCATGTCTAAAATACAGAGGAAATGCCAGAGATGGAACATTCAGAATTCATCAGAGGATTCGCTTTAGGTTGCATTTGTCACAGACCAAGGTTGGACAGAATGAGTTCTAGGATTCAATTTAGTCAGGGAGGTTAACCAGGAAGTATTCTATGGACATCTTCATTAATGGACTTATGTTGGAGAAATTAATATTACTCTTTCAATTATATCTAAATGTTTAGACTAGTCAGGAGATGTGGATTGCAAGATCAAATGAATTTAAGTTACCTGTGTGATGTTTGTACTCTATTTTTATCAGATTTAGACACTGTTTAGGACACCCTAAAACTGACCTTCATTGATGTCAGCTGCTCCCAGGGTTCCCCTGTGACTCAGCATATTAGTAGGCTGTTTAGGCTAGGAGGCAACCTGTAACAGATAAGGAAAAAACTTAGCTGACTGGCTGAGCTGGCAATGGGCTTAGCTCATAATTCACCCAAAGACGAAGAAAGAAATCAGGGATGGCTCCTGAGTACTACTAGCTTTTTTTTTGATAAATACATCCTCAGGTGAAATATGTATTTTTATTTTATTATTCTGAAAAGGGGGTTTCTCCTTGTTTCTTCCCTGAAAGAAATGGTCAGAAAAATTTAGTGCCCTTTTAGACACATCTGAATAATTTAAAATTTTATTTGAAGAATTCATTTTACTGTTTTTTTTCCCAATCCAAACCAGTCTATGATTTAGGAAATTGGTTTTTTTTTGGTCATGTAGAAATGATGCTAAGACATGCCAGTGCTATAAAATAGCTTTAATTTTACATCTGTCGGTCCAGATTTTGCTCCCCTTAAGGAATCTTTGCTTATATTATTAATTTATGTTTCACAAACTCTAGAAACAGGAGGATGAAAATGCTTGGGTGTTTCCTAGCTCACTGTTTTTTGCATTTTAGCCTTATTTTCATGAGTCAAGTGTGACCCAAGGCAAGTTTTATACCTGTTCTGTGTATAGACTACCTGTATATTTTTCTCAAATTCGCATAACTGAAGCTTGTAGCTGGTAAGATAAAGAAATGTGAGAGAGTTGCATAGTGTTCTAAATAAGGTAAGTCACTATTTGGCGAGATTATGAGTCACTAAGTTGCTGGGAAAAAAAAAAGGAAAAAGAAAAGCAAACAAAAATTCTGAGACATCAACACTGTCCCTATCAAACAGAATAAGGTATGACTCCTAACAGGCTTCTATCCAAACAGATCTTACAAGCTTTTGATGAAGGACCTTCTGTGAGTTCCTAATTAGGTATCCCACCTGTGGAGAAAAATGTATGCCTTAAAGCTGAGAAGTTTAAGAAGCGATTTTTCCAGAGTGTATCATTGATATGGCCCGCCTTCTGAGGAATCATATTGGTTAAATAACCAATCAGTAAATGCAATATTTTTACAGAAGGTTAATAATGAAGAATATTTCTATTTAGGCTGCTGCCTTTCTGGAAGTCTTGATATACCTTCTCTCACATAGAATCTCTCACATAGATCAGGAGGAGCTTCCTTTTTTAAGGTCCATACTGAAAACTTCTTTTCTGATTGTTAAATTGCATGGAATTTACCCTACTGCAAGAGTCTGAGAGACCAAATTCACCAGGCCAGGAGTTTCATGTGTATTGTACTGTCCTGCCTTCTTCCAGTGCAATGGAATTTACAGAAATCTGATGCCTTCAGAGACAGAACAATGCCTTCTTTTCTCCATCTCTAGCTTGGGAATATTTTGCTCTGACTTTTAAAATTTTAATGAACTATTCAGTTAATAATAAATAATAGACAAAAATAAACATACTTATTCTATAAAATGGTTTGTATCCTAAACCTACACTCATAAAAATTTATTCAGAGCAACTAATTTTCCTGTTAAGAGAAATCAGATTAGCCTATGCAAAAGTTTCCCTCTTAATCCTCACAAAACATCAGGCTGTCTTCTTACATCCAAGGTAGCACAATACTAACATATTGAGCTCAGAATTAGAATGAAAAAGAGAAGCATAAATCATTACAGGAGCTTTTAAAATTTGTTCTGGCTTGTTTGTGAATTTGTTCTTTTCCTAGCAGTCAGTCCCTGATTGACTAGCATGATTCAAGGGTGCCTTGAGGCGAGCATTCCAGCTCTGGAGCCGCAAGGCCACACAGAAAAAGAGCCTCCAGGAGCTACATTTTCTATCTCACTTCCTGGTACATATCTCAGTTCCCAGAATGTGCAGTCTAACATTTCTTTCAGTTCTGGTTCTGGCACTGCAATGGGGTGAGAGAGACTGTCTTCTTTCCCATGGCCATCGGTGCTGAAATTAGTACCAAATCTGATGCTGGATTCATACTACTCAGTTCTTAAAACATCTAAGCCCAAAGGTTTTTAACTGAATTAACATTCTCCATCATTCCTTCTACTGGGTGAAATATAACAATCTAAGTGGCTTTCAGAATTCCAATTTTAACTGGAAGACATTTTGTCAAAATATGTTCAAACAATTTTCAAGGTACATGTGACAAATTTTAATATGTTCATTTAATCAATCCAAATGATTAAATTAAAGTGTAGCCCAATTAAGATCAACTTTCAGTGTAACAGCTAATGCCTTGCCGTATTTTCAGGACGACTTCATGTTCTCATGGTGAATCCTTTAAAATGATCACTTTGTGATGTTGAACACCTGCAATTTTAACAGAAGGGTTAAATTTTCAAAACCCATTCTAGAATAAGTCAGAAATAATAAGAGTTCATTAGAACTGATATATTGAGGCTGGAAGACCATTTTCTATGTGGCCTGCTCAGAAAACTGTTGTCTGACTAGACAACAAAATACATTCATTGAGTTACTGGAGAATAAGAAAATATACACGTATGTTTCTTAGTAAAATCTGAATTTTATGTCAAGATTTACACTGTCTTTTTTTTTTAAATTTTCCATTAAAAAATAAGCAACAAGCAATTCCAAAAAAAGTTAAATTTTTTATTAACTTGGAGTTTTGAGAATTAGCTTTTAATCATATTTTGCCTACTATATATCTCACCATTTCCCTGTCTTACTGCCACACTGTCTTCCTAGTCAAAGCAAGAGGAACAAAGTTCACTTTTCCAAAAGAATCTTTTTGTAAGTCATCACACCAAAGACAAACTGATCTACACAACTCGTATAAGGCAGGACTGAGCTTACAGCTTTCAATTTTTTGGTCTAATAGTTATTCCTTACTTGCAATTAAGTTGGATGTCAGAAATGAAACATTACTTTGAGGATGAGATGGATTACTGACACGGAGCTTGCTGTGCTTACCCTGTTTCTAAGCACTGATATTTAAGATGGTTTTATTTTTTTACTTGCTTTAACATTTTTCAGAATGAGAAAAACAATGTAATAGATGATCCCTCTGCCTAGCTCTTCAGCTGTGTCTGTTTTGCTGGCTTTTGTAAAGAGTCAACAGGGTTTAAATCTGTGAAAGATTCAGGGGGAAATGTTCTTAACATTTTTTAAATTTCCAGCCATTCTTTACCAAGGGAACACATCTTTAAAGAAACCATACAACTTCGGGTTTATTTTTGTGTCTGTTCTTTTCTGTATCTAACTGACACTGTTGAATTTCCATTAAAGTAAAATGAACTCAGCTCATTTACACCCTTGGAAGACCGGACCTGGGCGCCAGTAGCTTGTTATTTTTGAACATAGATCATAAATAAAAAATTGTGTGAGCTGAAAGATGGGGAACTAATCCCTTTTTATTTCTTTTATGATGGATTGATGCAACAAGGCAGCAAAGCAAAAAGCAGTAGCTCCCCTTCTGTGAGAGGTCAGGGGAGTATTATATATCCTCTACAGAATACTTGTAATGTTAAAGTCATTTGGCTAGCTTGTAAGAAAGTGGAATGTTTTTTGTCCTGCATTTACTAAACAATGTGTATTTGTACTATTTGACTGCAAAGTACTGTAAAACAAGTACTTGCTTTACAACAGTGTAAAACAAGAGTTTAGGCTGCAGCTATCTCCACACTCTATTACTGAAATAAGTGTGCTTTCCCTCCTCTCAGGCTCTTGTTCTGCTGTCTAGGTTGGACCTCTTCTCTTATTGTGCACTTTTCCTGGTTTAGCTTAGCATTGTAAATGTACATATTAGTGTGTAAATTACTACATAGGAGCATGACTCTGTTCTGTGTCTGGCATTATGCCACAGTTATCAGTGAAGTTTGTAGCAAATCTTTCCAGGGGAAACAAGCGGACAATCAGGATCACTAGTGACCATATTTCACTTGCTGAAGAGAATATAATTTGTAAATGGGCCATAGCATATACTATGAATCTCTGGCTTTTGGATAAGAACAGTAACCTTTTACTGGAATGAAGGGTTAAGAAGAAAAACAAAGAAACGTCATGGTTAGTATCGATGCATCCTTTCCCCATTTGACGACACAGGCTGTAAAATTGTATGTATACATGCATACAAGTAGAATGAAGTATCTACTAAACTAGTAAAGCTGTCTTAGCTTATCTGACACTTACACCGGTACATCTTTACGCTATTTCTCTTGGGAAATAAAAGCTTGACTTTGGTACTAGATGGCAGCTTCTCAGCAGGGTGGGTTGGAGGTCTGCCTTCCATCATTACATAGGGGCTAATGGAGCATAAGTATTGCTCTTCCTTTTAGGAGTTTTTGATATCCATTTATCCTGAGGGTTTTATTACTTGGATTTGAAGTGCAGACATTTCTCCTCTGAAAATACAAAAAGGGCCTCATAAATCTCAGATTAAACAATAATATATTGATACATTGATATAATTACCTAGTACCTCAGCCATCTTTTCCAGTAACACGACTGTGCTATAAACCTGAATTTCTCTTTACTAAACTTTTTGCTCTCTTTGTCCATTCCTAGGACAGTTCAGGGGCAGGGACCTGAGGATATCTCCAATTCAGCACCCCTTGCAACAGCAGGTTCTGCTGACAAATCAGGCCAGGTTACCCAGGACTTTATCCAATATGGGCTTGAAACTGTTCAAGGATGGAGAGGGGGGTTTCCTGACAAACCTGCTTGTTTGACTGAGTATGGAATGGCTCATTCTTACCGTTGGAGGACTTTGACTTTAAAGCCCTGCCAGTCTCCCTGAGCTCTGTGGCCTTTCAGAACTACCTCCCTGGGATCTAATCAACCAGCTTCCTGAGGAAGCCAAACTTTTTCTGAAAACTCTTGTCTTTGCAACTTGCTTTTGCTTTACCTTACTTTACACAAAAATTCAACTTTACTTCTGTCTATTCAGGACTTTGATAATGTACTTCTGCTCCAAGTCAATATTGCATTTTTGTGTTAAAAAAGCACATACATACAAATGCAAAGTTCTGCTTTCCCCTCCAGTGTCAAGCTCTCAGCCTACTCAAGCAACTGCCAAGATCAGGCAGGTCAACAAGAGCCCATAGGACCCTTAAGCAAACCCCTCTAAAATGCTTTTTTTTTTTTTTTGTAATTTTTGCAAATTAATTGTTGAAATCTTGAGCAATCTCATTCTCAGGATTTGTGAGAGGAGAGATGCTTTCATGAGTCCTCTTCCCAGTGTTTGAAAATGGTCTGCCTTCTGTCTGGAATGTATGTTTTTCCTTTTTTCTGTCATCCTGCATTTCTCAGGCAGCAGTTCTCTCATTGTAATAAGAGCATTGTAATAGGTGCCCTGTTTGAATATTCTACTAGTGGAGAAAAAAATTACATTAAAAATTTTAAGTATGCAATAAATAAAGCAAATTTCTTTAATAATGATATACAGAGATGAAAATTCCTGTATATTGGGATTTTTGTCACTTAGGTAAATAATGCAGCCTTATAAGTTTCAGTGAATGTTGGGGTTTTTTTTCTGAGAAAACCATGGGGATTAAATAAAAAATCCAGCCCTTGAATGACATTCTGGAAATGGCACATACTGAAAATGCCAAGAAGGGTTGTGTTTTTCATTGGTTTTTTTCATGGAAACTGACAGTGTCTCTTACTTGCTTCATTGAAAATGTGAATTATTTTGAGATATTAAAGATAGGATAGCACTGCAAACAATGCAATTTGTCGGTTTTGCTGACCTTAATGAAGGGTTAGAAAAGGTTTCTGTACTTAACTCACACATGTTAACAAAATACCAGAACCTGTTTAGGAGTGTAAAAACCATCAATGTTATTTTCTAAATAGAGGATGAAACTCCTCCTTAAGAAAAACCAATCCAACTGGTTAATTTCATTATTCTGGTAGTTAAGAATAGTGGGTTAAGTGTTATTTTTCTGTGGAATATTGATCAAGTCTCATATTTTTTGGCTTGGGACTCCATAAATAAAACTGGAAAGGCTACAGCTTCATGGGCAGAGCTGAACATTAGTAAGGAAGATCGAAGATGCGCTCATGATCTGACCCAGGCTCTGAGGTGGCTTGGTTCCAAAGCAGTCAGTGGTGATGAATTATCTAGAATCATTAATGAACAGTTTAACAAAATCTGTAAGCTAGTGATTGATGTAACTGTGGAATAATTTGAGGGCTATGTCTAACATGCTGTTACAAATGTCTGTAGGTGAATGTGTGTACAGCACTGTGGATAAGCATGGTGTCAACACACCTCTGAGTTGAAGAGCTGTGATCAAGTGCAGAATCATAATGGTTGTTAACTGGGGTGAAAGTAGCATTGCCCAAAATATCAACTGAACTGGAAGAAAATGTTTGTTCTAAGTGTCTCAGCAGCAGCAGGGTGGAAAATATATGAAAATGTCATAGTCCTGAACTACTACTACATGGGAAACCAGAAGGTGTGTGAGATAAATGGATATACCATTACAAAAGCATCACATGTTAAAATACAAAATCAAAATAGAAGTAGTCATCATGATTAAAAAAAATAAACCATCAGAGAGGTGTGCAAGATAGCCGGCAAGCCCATCATTAAGAAAATCCTAGAGTAAAGTGGACAGGGAAGTTGATGCAGAAAACTGGAGTAGGATTTTGCCTTCTGTTTCCTCTCATGAACTCCTGAGGCAGTAGTGCAAACTTTGATCTGTGTTACTTCTGTCATCTTCTTAAGAAACTTGACAGTGAACCAAAGGTATTTTTAAGATGTCTTAGGGTTTGCAAGACTGGTGCATGTAGACCCCATTTAACAAGGGTAATGAACAAAAGGCCTTGTACTGATAGAAATAGACCTGTTGGTACAAGAAGGGACAGTGCCATGACTGAGTGAGACTCAAGAGGCTTGGGTAATGCGGGCTGAAGAGGCAGAAGCTGCCTTGCTTATTCAGCACTGAGAAACTGGACAGGTCATTTTCCTCTTCTTCTAACCCAAGAGATACCTTCCCTGTGAAAAAGATTGTTAAAGATATATTAAATGACAAATGCCATCAAAATTGAGAGATAATCTATTCTGTTGGTTTCTGTTCCAAATACACATGACAACTTTGGGTCTCCAAGACCAGCCAGCACCTCTTTCTTCTTTGTTTTTATTGCCATACCTCATAATAGGGAGTAGAGTTTTAAAGTATGGTCTTTCCAGCTAAAAATTAATATTTCATATAGCTTGCCTAGCTTTTTCTAAAGTTTCTGGAAAACTACCACAGGTGTGTTCCTAGTGTGACTTAGATGTTCCACATCAAATTGCCTCATGGGTGATTCTTCTGCTTCTTTTCAAAACATCTTCCCTTTCAAATTGTTTAACAGCTCAGCTCAGGATGCCAGAGATTTCTAGACAGAGGGGAAATACACTTTTTTCAAGGGTAAAGATTTTAGTTGCCTAACTAAAAGTTTTTAAGTTTGGCTATTACAGAATGTATGTTTTGGTAGTGTTCTTCCAGTACGCATAAATTTTCCATATAGAATACACCTCTAGGGATTGCTAACCATGAAAATGAGGCCAGCTGAGTCCAACAGTTAACAGAACAAAATAATGGGAATAATTAAGAGAATAAGGGGATAGATTTGAAAGCCCCCCAAAAGAAGCTAAAGTTTTATTCCCTACCTTTGTTGAGATCATGCATTGGTCCTAGATATTTTAATAAACATGCACTCTAGCTGGTAGCCATCTCAAGTATCCATGCAGTAGCTTATTCAAGTTGCTGGTTTTCTTTCACTGTCTTATTTCCTTCTTTTCTAAAAATTGTTAAAAATTTTGTGAATGGTAGAGAAGGAAGTGCCTGATTCCTATTTAGTACATACATTGCTGCTTACTTATATTTCTTTAATTCTATTTGTTTTGCTTTTTGTGACATCTTGTTATGATTGCAAATAAATTCCGTTTCTGAAATGGTATCTGAGCATCTTGTGGCTGTTGGCACACTTCTCAGAGCAAACTTAGAAGGGATTTAAAGGTTGTTTGCATACCCAAGACAGAAAAGCTGAGGCTTAAGAGTAATAAATAGCCCACATGAGAATCTTGGTTTAACTGGGACAGACAGGAAGTTGTCTCCACATACCTCTATATATTATCCATGAGTAATAAACTGGCAAAAAAGTGATTAACTATGATAATAATTTTATTCTTCTGATTNTCAAGTAATATTAATTATAATATTTGGCTTCTGTTAGCAATCTAAACATGTAGACCATCAGGTTTAGAATGTTCCCTTTGGTACTAAAAATTAGAACCCCAGTTGTGCTTTGTGCTAAGATGTTTTGTGGTTTCTGAAACAACTAAATTTTTTAAAGAAAAGAAATGGTTGGGTTTTCTAGTGGCAAGTGTAATTCTTTAAAGTAAGTTTTGGATATGTGAAAATAAGGTACAGCTGCAAACATGAAGTTCTTTCCCATTTTCATCTCTGATTACAGAAGCAGAGATGGTGCGATTATGTTTAGAGCAAATGCTTGAATTTCTTTTATTGTGTTACAAGTGACATTATTTGAATGTCTCTGGGCTGGTGTTAAAGTGAAATCTCTGTGGAGGATTCTAGTTTTACAAAATGACACAGACCTATGCAGCACAAATTCAAGGGATTGTTTTTCATCATCGTGTACTGACAGGAAGACGAGGCAACATCTTCAGACAGAGCTACATGGGCAACTCTTATCTATGCACAAGAATTCTTGACTCTGCTGACACATATATTTGACCCTTCTCAGAATTTTATGTTTTTGTAGATAGATATTAGTTGATGTGAGACACACCATGGGCTGAAATCCAGCAAAAATACCCCACAGCTCAGTGGTCAACAGCTCACATTTGATGGACATCAGTGACAAGTAGTGTACCTCGGGGTCCATAATGGGTCCAGTGTTATTTAATATCTTCATTAATAATGTAGATGAAAGGATCTAGTGCACCCTCCGCAAATTTTCATATGACCCCAAGCTGAGAGGTGCTGTTGATACTCCTGAAGGATGGGATGCCATCCAGAGGGTGCCGCGTCTGGGCTGGGGCAACCCTTGATATCAACACAGGCTGGGGATGAAGAGATCAAGAGCAGCCCTGTGAGAAGGACTTGGGGGTGCTGGTGGATGAGAGGCTGGATGTGACCCACCAATGTGCACTCACAGCCCAGAAAGCCAATTTTAACCTGGGCTGCATCAAAAGGGGGAAAGGAACAAAATGGGGAAAAGGACAGAACCAGGCTGGCCAGTGAGAGGAGTGTGATGGTGTGCCAAAGCTTGAGGAAGCAAGCATTAGTGGGATTGTTCAATCTGCTCCATAAGGTGTCAGCTACAATGAACCACAACTGAAATGTTTCTATACCATGAGGAACAAAGAAGAAGAGTTTGAAGCTTTGGCTCAGTCCCAGAAATCTGACATCATTGGCATAAGTGAAATCTGGTCTGTGACTGGAATACCATGTTGGATGGTTACAAGCTCTTCAGGAGGAACAGGCAGGGCAGCTGAGGTAGGTCATGGCACTGTACGTAATGGAAGCCTGGAATGTATGGAGCTCACAGTTGGTGAGGGCATGGTTGAGACCCTCTGGGTAAGGATTAACTGCCAAACAAAAAATGTGGATGTCGTGGGAATCTAGACCACCCAGCCAGGATGATGATGCTGATTAAATATTCTTTGAGGAACTAAGACACACCTCTAAATCAGCTGTCCTTGTTCTTATGGGAGACTTCAACTTGCTGGATGTTAATTGGGATCACTATACAACTGGAAGAAACAGATCCAGAAGATTCCTGAAAAACACAGATGACTACTTCATGATACAGTTACCAAGAAAGCGGACTTGATTTATTGCCGTCCTTGATTCATTGCTTGTTAAAAGAGAGGGTGTCATGAATGAAGTCGTGATTGGTGGCTGTCTTGGCCACAGGAACCATGAAGCAACTGAGTTTAAAATCTCTGTTGACAGGAGAAAAAGTGCCAGGAAGTCTTCAACGCTGGACATGAGGAGAGCAGATTTCAGGCTGCTTGGGAAACTAGCAAGTAAGGTCCACTGGGAAAATTCTTTTGGAGGTGTTGGGGTCCATCAGTGCTGGTCACTTCTCAAGCACCACCTCCTAATGGCACAGGAGCAGGCAATTCCAAAATGTTGCAAGTTGAGCAGATGAAACAGAAATCCAGCTTGGCTGACCAGGAATCATTTTTGGTGGTAAGGCAAAAAAATGAAGCTGTATCCTCAGTGAAAGTAGGGTCAGGTAAGGTGGGAGGGATACAGAGCTTCTGCTTTCCATTGTAGAGAAAAATTGGTGCAGCCAAAGCTCAGTTGGAGTTGAAGCTGACCAGGACTGTGGGCGACAAGAAAGAGATTCTTTAAATACATTAATGGCAAAAGGAAGTGCATAAATTGCATCAAGTCTTCATGGGATAAGGATGGTCACCCCACAAACAGGGACATAGACAAGACAGAGATGTTTAAATGCTTTCTTTGTCTCTGTTCTCAACACCAATGATGGACTAAGGAGGTCCCAGCACCCTGAGCTGGAGGACCATGGCTGTGAGAGTGATGAAATCCCAGTTGACCCTGATGTTGTGAGGGATCTGCTGCTCTGTCTAGATACCTATACATCTATGGGACTTGATGGTATTTATCTAAGAACACTCAATGAGCTGGCTGATGTCATCTTAAGGACTCTCTTGATGAGTTTTGAGCATTCCTGGGAATCTAGAGAGCTCCCAGCTGACTGAAAGATGGCTAATGTTGCCCAGATTTTCAAAAAGGGCAAGAACTGCAGACCTGTCAGTCTCACTTAAGTGCTTCGTAAGGTTATGGAGAAGATTATCCTAGAAGTTACTGGAAAACACTTGAATGGCTGTGCAGTCATTGGTCACAGCCAGCATGGCTTCATGAGGGGAAAGTCCTGTTCATCAAACCTGATTGCCATATATGACAGGATAACCCACTCAGCTGATCAAGGAAAGCCAGCCGATGTAATCTTTTTGGATTTCAGTAAAGCTTCTGATACTGTGTCTCACAGGATCTCCTAGACAAAGTGTCCAACACACAGCTGTATAAACCCATCATGTGATGGGTGACCATCTGGCTCATGGTTGGGATTGAGGCTGGATATCCCAAGAAGCTGCTCACTCATTCCCTTTGTTCCTGGTGGGATGGAGAGGAGAATCAAAATAAAAGGTAAAAACCATGTGTTGAGATAAGAACTCTTTATGAACTGAAATAAAATAAAGCATAATTATCTTAATAAGAAAATGAAAGAGAAAAATAAACCAAAGAAAGATGAGTGATGCACAATACAATTGCTCTCCATTCACTGGCCAATGCCCAGCTGGTCTCCAAGCAGCAGTCACAGCTCCTGGCCAATCCCCCCCCAGTCTATACACAGGGCAGGACTGGAATCTCTCCTTGGCCAGTTCAGGTGAGCTGCTCCCAAGCTTCTTGTGCCCGTACCTTGGCAGGGCATGGAACACTGAACCATCCTTCATTTAGAGTAAACACTGCTTGTCAACAACTAAGATGACAGTATATTACCAATATTATTCTCATACTGAATCCAAAACATGGGACTGTAACTGCTACTACGAAGAAAATTAACTCCATCCTAACCAAAACCAGGACAACTCAAAAATAGTGCAAGATTTTATTTTCTCGATAAGGATAAGATTTTACTCTGTGCCATCGCTTTCTACATTGTGAAAATAAAAGTAATGGATGAAACTTCTGCATTATGAGAGATTTGAACTATCAAGAGTTTGTGGAAGAGGTGTTTAGAGAGCTCCCTCTCCTAGTAGGCAGGGTGGTCATGACTGTACATGTAACAGCATTGATTATCCTTAATTCTCAGCAATTTCTCAAGTTTTCTGTCCTATTTTTGGCCTCTGGAAAGAAAGTATAAAATGCTCCTTCCCTCTCTTTTCAGTATTTTAATTTCATACAACACTGCTTCTTTCCCCTGCTGTCTGGAAATGTTTGTTTAATATCTTAGTTTGTTCAGTGTCAAGCTTTGTCAGGATGGGAATCTCACTCAGTCTCTCACAGTGATAACAACTAGGACTACTTATGATCATACATTTCTTTAGCTTTATTAATATGCTGTGAGATTTTTGCTATTTTTTCCCTTTTTAAGTTCCTCTGAGACTTATTGACTGGCATAGCTCAAAAATGCTGTTTTTAAAATAAAAAAGGCAGTTCCAGAAAGCAAAAATAAACTCCCAATCTCCATCAAAAACCAGCCAAAACCAAAATAATATCTTTTTTCTCTCTCTTTTTTTTCATTTGGGCAAGGCATGTAAGCCCCCTTTTTCCATAAAACATTTATGTTTGACATTTTTCAAGGACTGTGTTATTTTTCTGTACTCACTATCTTGTGTTTCAGAGCTATACAAGAAGGAGAAAGAATTTTTACATAATTTCTGGAGCTTGAAAAAAAGCTGCCCTGGTGGTGAAAGCATATCCAAGAGATACCAGGGAAGTGCTAGCAGCAGCAGTTTCAAGGGACCTGGGTCAGAAGAAAATATTACTTTAACCTTTTGTAGCTCTTCAGTAACTGCTGAAACTCTTTAGGCACATTACAAAAGAAGTAGGACTTGTTGTTCGCTGTAATCTAACCAAGGGCAAAAGGTGCAATAGGAGTATGTTTTCAGAGCTCAGATTATAAAGTTGTTTCTCATACTACACTTTAGATTCAGGGCACAGTGATAGTTCTCCTGGGTATCCTATCAAACAACAGGCATTTGGCCTGCAGATAAGAAAAATAAAGACATCCACCTTCCAAGATATGAATGACTTTTTCAGAAAAATGCAGAAAAATCATTCCTTGGCTGTGTTTGCTTCACAGATGGAGGAGCTCCACAAACCTGCAGCTCTGGGGTGAGTTCAGCTGCAGTGCTAGGAGCTCAGCAGTGATTTTGCAGGCTCTTTTCTTTTGGGAAAGCAAATACTCTTCCCTCTCACAAGTGGAAACATCTTCAGCAGAATGGGAAGAAGTCAGAACCCAAAGTCACAACCACTTCTGCAGTCAGAAAACACTTCCAGGTGCATCCGTGTCCTCTTAGGGACCAAATATTAAGTGACAGATGTGGGTGTTGAGCTGCACATAATAATTGAGGCTTATGAGACAGAGAAATGTAAATTAAATCCTTTGCTGTGACATATGAATATGTGTAAATTTTCATCTCAGATGATTTAATGTTATTTCCAATGAGATATTGCTGTACCAACAGGGAGTTAAACTGTGCTTGAATTGTCAACTGTTTTCATAGAAATGATGGTGTTTTATAAAAAAATGAAAAACTCTAGAAATAGCTTTTTTTTTTTTGAAAGCTACCCATCATCCAAGAAAATCTCTTGGTATCTTTTTCCTCTGAGGAAAAATGAGGTTGCTGTTGGATTCACAATACTTACTTTGACCTAAAAGGAGGAGCAAAAGAGGAATACGATTGCATTAAATGCCTCTTAAATACTGGCCGGAAAAATAACTAAATTCTGTTACACTACTTAAAAAAAAAAAAAAAAAGTATAAAGAGGAAAGCAGTAAATTTCAGTGACTTTGTAACAGACAAATTGTTCCATTAAACTTGGTTATAACTTTGCAATTTCCATATCGTGAAGGGGTATCTCACGGCAGAGATGAGAAAGAGGACAGCAGCAGAAAAGGCAGGAGAAGTCAGAGATCAAACAGTTGGACTCCTGCTCTTAAAGAGTGTTCTTACGATTGGAAGAGTTGCTTTCTGCAACTGACATGAGGAGCACCGAATTTATTCTTCTTTACTGGCTGTTGTCAAAAGCTTTGCAGGTCAGAGTCTGTCTTGACAGATGTTCCCTCTCTGTTGCCTTTGGCTAGATCTGTAGGTCCTCCAGTGTGCACCAGGTAATGATGTTGTTCTGAATCTGAATCTGTCAAAACAATGTCTTCCTGATAGCTATCAATTTAATAGTTAGAACACTTGTAACATAAGAGTTTTTATTAGAAATGTTACTGTGACTGATGCATAATACTTACATTCTGGATTTCCCAGTGAAATATTTGTGTTTTTATACACTTACCTAACAGGCGAACTCCATGCTCTTACTGTTCCTCCATGAGAAAAAAGTCCTCAAAGACAGGAGAAAACTGGAGGGAATTACGTGAGTTTCTAAGTTACTGCAATTTTAAATTGGAGTGCAGAACCTAGAGGGTTGGAAAGTGTCCTGGAAGTCTTAAATACTCAGTATCCTGAGAAAAGAGAAAAAAATTAAAAAAGAGAATCATGCCAGGTGTACATTTTCAAGTGTTTACACCTATTGAGTGACTCCTGCTCTTTTGCTCTTCTGTCCAAAATTTCCTGGTGGGCCTGGCACTTAAACTGAACTGTTTCATGAATATCCAGATGGCCTCACCCTCATGTGCCTCCAGACTAATTCTGAAGCAAAAATACCGTGGTGTTCTTGGGTAGATATTGTTAATGTCTTTGTATTTTTTGAGTAGAAATGCAAATTATTTGTTTATATGCAAGTTGTTAATAAGGAAGAAAATAGTACAAAGATAAAATAATTTAGTCAATGAAAAAACAAATTCCTATGAGCAAAAAAATCCTTTGCACTGGATTTATAAAAATGGTTAACTGCTACAGAAATGATTGCTGGTCAGAAAGAACCCTTTACTATAAGGTCAGCACTATACATTTGCCTTTGAAGAGTCTGTACAGTATGTATTTTTCCTCAAGAGCCTGCAGTGCCAACGAGATTCAAGTAATTCAGATTCAGAGAACTTTAAGTTCTGAACTCTGAATAACTTGACCTTATGTCTCACTGAACTTAGCAGTTCAGTGACAACTGTCTTTCTACAAAGCAAATGCATCAGGGATTTCTGTATGGGTTTTGTTTTGTGTTTTATCTGTTTGCTTGTTTGTTTTTTGGTGGGGAAGGTAAGGTTTATTTCATTGTAAGAGTGAGTTGGTGGGGAAGAGACCGGATGTAACTCTAAATAAACATCCAGGCCCAGTTTCCATCATTCAGAGCCCGTCAATTCACTTTAACAGTGAATGCAGTCAAAATGACTTCTTCGGAAACTCCTCGGTCCTGAACTCCTCTGAAAATCTCATCCTTAGAGAGAATTTTTCCTGTCAGCACTGGAAACAAAATTTCTTGTTAACATGTGTATACATTAGGTATCCAGTTCTAACACTCTGTCTTTTCAGAAACATCACTTTGCATCTGACTTTCCTGTAACCTCATTCAGCATTCTTCAGTGCATGTTTGACATCACTCATATTTCATTGAGACAAGCTCTCTAAATTCTAATACAGAATACTTCTTAAAAATGTCCTTTTATGTGATGGTCATCGAGTTTGGGAATCATCATTAATTTACTGTAACTTAATTCATAAAGGTGAATAATATATACTTTTTTTGGTAAACGACAGTGAAATATGTAGTCTTTTCTCAGGCATTAGTATTTCTCTGGTGTCAGTATATCTTTTGATACATATCACATTTATATTCCTATTTATTTTCCCTAGAAATCAATTGTACTGGATATGCTTGCTTTTAGTTCAGTGCTCATTTGACTGGGTTGCATTAGAATCTCTTTCCTCAGATTTTTTAAGCTCTTTCAGAATCAAATTTTATTTTGAAATGATATGTTCAGATGCACAAATAAGTTTCACTGGATTCTGGCAGACAGAGACAAATGTAAATGCACAATAAACAGCTGCAGTGGTCATATTGAAAAATATTTCCAAGGTTACAATTTGCATCATAATCGGTTTCTTTTCTATATCATGACCTTTGTGTTGCAAGAAAGGTTTGTAATATTTCCCTCATCCTGCCCAAAACCAAGGAATATTGACTGTAGTTCTCTTGTTTTACTTCTTGGCCCACACTATCATGTTTTTTGCACAGGGCTGGAGACAGTATTTTTCACTCCAATTACTTGTGCAGCAGCAGCAGTACAGAGAGATAATCAAGAGCTCTACATGAGCAATTCCATTTTCTGCCTTCATTTTACTCTGACTCCTCTTTTGTCTTGCAAAGACTTTGGCACATCCTCTTTCTGTTGTGTTAACAGTAGCCGCAGTCTCTAATTTTCATTAATAACAACATTAATTTGAGATCAGTATGTCAGTAAGGCTGAGCTTCCACTGCCAATCAACACCTGAGGTAATAAAATGTTGGCAAGGGAAATATGAGCAGAAGACATAACTAGACAGGAAACTTTGTATCATACTTAGTTGGAAGGAAATTCAGCCAACAATAATAATGGTATGTTGCTGACTGAGGACTTCATGACTACTGGTAAAAGTGAGTGCAGGCACTCCCTGTTTGAAGAATGTACCTGTCCCAGGAGAGGAAAGGGAAGCAAAGGACTGCAAGGCTGAAATGAGAGAGTGAGGTAGGGAGAATGGCAACCTCGCAGCTCTTGCATTGGAGGCAGGGAGGACAGATACAGACACTGTAGTTTTCTGCAGGAAAAGATATAAGGACTTTCCCTCTTCTCTACCTTTAATCTCCAGAGTTAAGCTGTACCAAGGGAAATTTAGGTTAGATGTTAGAAAAAAAACTCTTCACTCAAAGAGTGATTGCCTACTGGAATTTTCTGCCCAGGGAGGTGGTGGAGTCACCGTCCCTGGATGTGTTTACAAAACGAGTGGACATGGCACTCAGTGCCATGGTTTAGTTGATAAGGTTGTTTTAGGTCATAGGTTGGACTAGATGATCTTAAAGGTCTTTTCCAACCTAGTTCATTCTGTGATTCTGTGATTCTGTGATTCTGTGATTCTGTGATTCTGTGATTCTGTGATTCTGTGATTCTGTGGTTCGGTAAATGGCACAAACACGTGCTCATAACATTCAGGGATATGAGCTCTTGACCTCTAGCATCAGCTCAAGCATGTAATTTTCAGTACACAAAATTAGGTGTAATGAAGAGTGGTATTTTCAGAATATTGACTGGCAGATGACCCAACCAGAGAAAGTTCAGATGTAATTTTATAATACCTTCAAGCCCATCTAAGTCTGGCACCTGCATGACTGTCACGCTTCTCTTTCCACCTTCACTCTGCTCTGCTGCTTTCCAGTGTTTAGAAAGCTGAGGCCACTAAGCAGCATGAAATTGGAAGAACACTAGAGCAGCACAGCTCCATGATCCCCAGTACCTGTCCAACAGCAGTGCAGTGGGCAAGGAAAGACAGAAGGGGGGTACCATGTTTTCAATGTCTCTGGAGAGACTGCCTAATGCAATTGCAAAACTGCATCCTCAGTGACTTAAATTGACTTTATTTGAAGTCCCTACTTCTGAGTAGTGTTTGCAAAGTGATCATAAGATACTACCAGCTTTTGAATCTGTATTGGCCAGCACCAGTAAAACGACTGTGAAAGCAGAGAGTAGAGGAGAGTCTGGCTTTTTGCTTCCAGATTCACTATCTGCCTGGTTTTTTTGCTTTCCTTTTCCCCTCCTCCCCTATAGCTGCATGCACTGTCAACCGCTAAAATGATTTAAGATATCTAAAGAACCAAACTCAATAACTTTTCTAAGGGCTCATGATGGAAAAAGATCTTGTCCTGCAGACAACCTTTTATAATGAGATTCAGAAAAAAGGCTACAACATTTACACTGATGCAATAGAAATACAAGGAAAATGTCCTTGAAAACATCTGTTTCTGTATGGAGGATGTAAGTGCAGCAACATTCTGAACTTAAACGGTAGGAGATATCTAAGAAGAAACTCATTAACCAGAAAATAATTTGGATTTTGGGTTGGTACTCAGAGAAAGGTGAAGGATCCTGAACTGCCTTACAGGATAAGGACATGACTTGCATCTTGCAGGAGAAATAGTTTGTGATTATGCCTGGTATACAATACCATAAATTAATTTAAACGGAGATTGCACCTGTTGTACCAAGAGCTCTAATTCATTTAATTTAAAAATGAATCAGCATTTCTAGAATCTTTTCCTGACAAATATGGGATATTCTTGTGAGATATAATGCAGTTCTCAGAGTAGCTGCTTTTCCATTGCCATGGAAAGGACGCTTGCAGCTGTTCTCTGGAATGTCCCCTACTGAGCAATGGTGTGGAACATGGCGCTGAATTCAGCTGTATTACAAAACTCTTCTCCTGGTGAGCTGTGTCTCAGCCAGCAAATGGAACAGTGTGAGGGCTTGTCCTCTGGACCACGCCTGATCTCCAGGCAGCTTTCTCTCCAGATCAGTATAGTTTCATGCAAAGTCATTAATGGGACTGCTCTCTGGCCTGTGCTAAACCACAGTCTATGCTTGGGACCTGTTTCATCCACAGCTGAAACATCTTCAGGGCCATACCATTGCTCCCACTACACTGTAGAACTGTCCACTGGCTGAAACAGTGTTAACTAAATAGCACATCATGAAAGTCCAGCTGATGCATGGTTTTCTCAGTACCAATACCTTCAAATTGTAATGAGAGCTATAAATGTCAGGAGTCATCTGGAACCCCTAGTTTATTTCTCAGCTGAAAAATGAGCCCTTCAATACTTTGCACTAAGCTGAATCATTCAGTCAATTAGAGTGCCACCTATTGAATCACCAATGCTATTCCTACAGGAACCCTTTTTCTGCCTTATTGCACTGACCACGATCTGTCTCAGCTTTGGGAGTTACCTGAATATGTGCTTAAGACTTTCTCAAAGCTGAGCACATGTTTAAGGACCCTTTCATATGTAGAGACATCTTGCAGGCTGAAAATCAGGATTCAGAAATACAAGTTTGTATCCCAAAGTTGCATTGCTCCTAGCTATAATTTCATTATGTCAAAGTGGCTTATCAATAATTCAATTGTTCCATTAGTTTTGTGTTAAGACCTTAATAGAGTTAACTGAGTTAATACATGTATAATTTATCAGTCTATAAACTAAATAGTTTAAAATGCAATATTCAGACTTACCGTGGTAATATCTTATAAAATGTGCTGCCTATAATAGCTTAAAAATGTGCTGCCTGCATTTGCTCTGGAGCAGCTGGAACATGGAGTTGCTATAAAGCAGCAGAGAGAAGAAATTACCACACCCAGGGTCCACAGACAAAAGGGGGAAGACTGTTGAAGTCAGGTTGTAAGATGCTGGTTGGAAGGCTGTGTTTGGAAAATGCAGATAGAATATTATAACCCAACCTTGCTGCTGTGCTACACTATTTTCAGTTTAATCTTTTCCCCCACTTTACTTTTTAGAAAGAAATCACAGTTACATAGCTGAGCTATGAATTCCTTTTAATCTGAGGGAAGCACTAGCCAAAACCCAAAATAACCATAAATTCTGCCTGCAATGTATACCTCCTACTCAGTATTTTGCACCTCATAGGACCATGTCTACAGAGGAGATGAATGAGACATGTGAATCACATTTATGTCTTACACTAAGATAATTAAATTAAGTGTGAACTTCTTGGGATAAAGTGAATAATAACCTGAGAGGTCATTGATTCCAAAACCTGAGGTAAGAGCTTAAGCATATGTGTTTTCTTTTAAAAAAGCACAATCCTGATGTTTAAAGGTAACTTCAAATCTGAATGTTCACTAGCCTTAAAATTTTTCTGTCATATATTCTGTAACTTCTTTATTCTATTTTCATATTTCAGATTGTGATTCTAGTTACTAAAACCAAAAGATGGGGCAAAAAAGAATTTCAGAATCTTAAAAAGGTGCATTCAAATTTAGTTTAAAAATACAGACTGAAATTTTAAAAGCATGAAAGACTTTTTTATGTAGTGGTAGGAACAAATATTCCATATAGCATCAATTTTTTTGTGGTTTAGTCCTAGTGAAATCTCCTGCAGCCTTCTTTCTCTCTTTCTCTTCCTTCCTCATTTTTTTTCTTTTTGTATTTCTGAATTAGGCTTTCATCTAGCTTTCAAGTAAACAAAACAGGTGCATATTTTGTGGTCTGACAATACTAACTAGAAGCCACTGTCTAACACAGACAAAATGAACCTGCTTTTTTTCTTTTCTGCTCATTTAAGTTCTTCTTGTTAGTTCAACTGGGGAAGCAATCTATGAGACAAATGCCACAGTATAAACACATAGTTATTTACTATGACTTGCACTGGTGTCAGCTGTTAATGGCTTTTGAAGTCAGTCAGAAGCATTACAGGGGAAGTTTACAATGAAGCTACCTGAGGTTCAGATATGTACCTCTTTCAGTCACAAATACACATTAAAAATTAAATAATAAAACACCTAGTTAGTTTTGTGTGATTTTTACAAAGTTGAGTGACTACAAGGAACCAGCCACAGGGCGGCTAGGGAGATTAGACTTTAACCACAGCTCTGCCACCGGTGATCACAAGAAACAATCTGGAAATCTCAGCAGCACTTGCCTGTGTTGCTCATCACTAAGCATTGTTGGCACGAGCCCCTCAGTGACTTAGTTTAAAATCACATTTTAAGTTATGCATCTGTTAATTCTTAGGCAAAGTAACTCTATAGATTTACCTTACAAATAATGAGAATAACCACAAGTGCCTATTCCACCTGATCTTTTACTTTCCTGCAAAGCAGTTGTTTTCATCCCTATTATTTCTCAGGGCCAGTGGAGACAGAACCCAGAGCAGCTGCATCTTTGGAATAGGCTGACTGAAGAGCACCTGCTGCCTTATTTCCACATAGTGAAAGGGAGCACACACTATTTTTTTTGTAGTGAAAGACAGTTCAAAAAGAAAGTTAGCCATCAAAGAAAGCTAGCATCACCTAGATACAGCTTAATTCTTTTCTTTATGTTCTGATATGAAAATTACACTCCATTTTTCATATGTCCAAGAATAGAGTTTGGAAGTCATCAGCTGTCCAAACGTAAAACCTCCTATATGTGTGAAACAAGAAGGGAGAAAGAAACAGGCCATACTTACAAGAATCAAGTATCAGGTATATGTGGATTTTTTGTTCTTCTGACCTACTCTGTTAAGTAACTGCAGGTTGTTCTATTTGCTTTATTTGACAATGCTGCAACAAGGGAATATGTCTAGGCAAGATAATGTTGCAGGCAAGATAAGCTATCTGAAAACCATAGAAAGCCAATATCTGCTGTCCTTGAACAGGTGAATCCCTTATGAAAGTAAAGGAATATATAGAAACAGTAGGATGTATATCCCATTCTTTCAATAAAAGGAAGAAATTCGACGCATGTTGAAAGTCCTGGAATTGGGGATTTATATTAACTGAAGCATCTGTTCAAAGCTACAGCTCGTACTGAAGTCACCATTACCTGAGGGAGAACATATGCTCCCTTTATTCTTGTCCTCCACAAACAACTCATGTTGTCATGGCCAGCAAAGTGTTTCCTAGTCAAGTGTGGCATACAGCTGTTTTGTTACAGCTAGATATTTCTGAGAGGAGTTTGGCAGCTGCAGGTTCTTTCAGTACATCTTGGAATGAACAGCAGCAGTTTTAGAATTTTACCACAGACACTGGATTTAGTGCTGGCATTTTACAAGAATGGGGGAAATAATTTGCAGAATTTGCAGATCCTTGTCTTTTAGTTACCTATAATTTTAGAAATGGCAGCTCATGGTCCTTTAAAACACCTTAAATCACAGAGTGCTTGATATTGATTGTTATGCTATTTTGTCAAGCAATAGAATCATAGAGTCAGATATACTGCTCTTATAACTCAAAAAATCCTTCTGCCATACAAGGATCCTTTGCCTTTCTAGCACCTTGTAGCCATCTGGAGTGGAAATTAGTCTTTGCACTGGCACATTCTGATGCCTCATGCAGGTAATAAAACTAACTAGCAAAACAATAGCTTTTAGCATCCTAACTGCTGTCATCAGTAGTGGTGGCTCAAGAATATAAGTCTATAGTAAGTATGTGGGGGAAAAAAAGTGATACTCAGAGAAAGTGAACTTCACACCAAGCATAGGATCATAGATTCACAGGATGGCTTGGGTTGGAAGGCACCTTTAAAGGGCATTTTGTCCAATTCTGCTGTAATAAGCAGGGACATCTTCAACCTGATCAGGTTGCTCAGAGCCGCACGCAACCTGATCTTGAATGTTTCCAGGGATGGGGCATATACCAGTTCTCTGGACACCCCACTGCAGGATTTCACCAATGTGATATTAAAAATCTTTTCTTATATCTAGTCTGAAACTAGATGCATTCAGTTTAAAACCGTTGCCCATTGTCCTATTGCTGCATGCCCTGTTAAAAGGTCTGTCCACTTTATTTTTCTTAAAAGCCTCCTTTAGGTACTGGAAGGTATCAATAAGGTCTCTCTGGAGCCTTCTTGTCTCCAGGCTGGACAATCCCAATTCTCTCAACCTTTCCTCATAGGAGAGGTGCTCTAGACCTCTCATCACTTTTGCAGCTCTCCTCTGGACTCACTCCAACAGGTCCATGTCCTTCCTGTGCTGGGACCCCAGAGCTGGATGCAGTGTTTCCAGGTGGGGTCTCACCAGAGCAGGGAGACAGAATCCCCTCCCTCCCCTGCTGCCCACACTGCTTTGGATGCAGCCCAGGACACGTTTGGCTTTCTGGGCTGTGAGTGCTCATGGCTGGGTCATGTCCAGCCTCTCACCCACCAGCACCCCCAAGGCCTTCTCACAGGGCTGCTCTCCATCTGTTCATCCCCAGCCTGTGCTGATACTGAGGTTTACCCTGATTTAGGTACAGCACCTTGACTTTGGTCTTATTAAATCTCATAAAACTCCCGTAAGCACACTTCTGGAACTTGTCCAAGCACCTCAGGATAGCATCATGCCCTTCATTTGTCTTATTGAATAATAAATTACTGAGAATGAACACTTTATCCTTGTTGTTTAGATCCTATTTTTCTCCACTAAAATTTTTATTTGAAACACCAAGGTAACATAAAGGAAAAAAAAAAGGCCAAACCAAACCGGACCAAACCAAACCAAACCAAAAAAAAAAACCCCTCAAAAAACAACAAACCAACCAATCACCCAAACAGAAATCTCTATAGTGGAATAATGGAGAATGAAGTAAACTTCACTTTGATTCCCTCTGTATGTCTATGTTCGTATTTCATCTGGTGTATAGAAAAATACTCCATCCTTTTGCTGTTCCTAATGCAAAACTTTTTCTAGGCAATGATTAGTGAGAGTAGTTTTCCGTCACTGTTTATGGCAACCCAAAATTTGTGTTTTACAGTGGCAATACCAGAGTGCTTTTTCTATGGCTCCAAAATTCAACTTGTGCAAAGGAAACACTTTTTAATCCAAATTTGTGGAGCAACATGTCAAGCTGACCATTAATGTTTTCCTAAGTTTTCCCTGGCTTCTTTGATATGAATTATTTCAAATGCAATGAGATCACCATCATACATCAGTTCACCTTTTCTGGTCACAAGCACCATGCTCCCATTTGGCAATGAATATTCACATGCTTTGGGCTGTACTTGAGTAAATATTTATACCTTCCAAGCTGAGATGATTTAATGATTTTCATTAAACTTTTTTCAGAAATCTGACATTTGGCATTTGGGTGAAGTTCTCCACTCACCTTGCTTTTATACATGGAACACTGTAGATCTATGTGCCATATTAAGAATTAGTTTGCCATGGACAAATTTTTCCTTTTGAAGAAAATTAAAATAACTTTATTTGATCCATTTATGTCATGCAAAGTACATATATTGATAAGCATTTTCTGTTACATAGTTAATGTTTTTATCCATTTAAAATCCCACTTTTCCCAACCATTCAGTCAGAGGTTTCAAAAAATACTTCTGAATTTGGACAGTCTGTTTCCTATTTCTGTGTCAGTCATGTTATACTAACACCAAATATAACAGTCTCCAAGACAGGATCTTTAATAAAACAAAATTACTGAAAACTACTGTCATGGACAACAGGCATGTTGACTTGGATATTTAATAATTTTTTATCTGTGTCAGGTAGAAGTGATACAAAAGTAATAAATTTCACTCAAAATAAATTAGAGTAATACAATTATAAGGGCATTCATTTTAGACATACAAAATGGGCAAGAGTAAACATATGGAGCCTGAGTTTGAAGTAGAGGAGAAGGGAACCCTGACTCAGTTACTGAAAAGTGTGTAGTACAAGGAACATAAAGATTTTCCCAGACTCATCAAAGAGTCAGTATCCTTCAGAAGGTCTCTCAAGGATGTCTAGGCCGTGATATATCTGCTGTCTTGGGCTCCTGTGTTACATCCAATACTCCTTGTGACCTTGTGGTGCTTTTGGAGCCCACAATACCACAATATTTCATTAAGAATTGCAGCTCATGACAAATGTTAAGAAGTTCTTGAATTTCATCTATCATCTTCTTCAGAAAAGCATTTGAAGGAGCACCTTTAGTTGAACTTTTAGAGAATGAAATCATTAAGATTCATATATCCACAAGTTTTTATCTATTTTGGAATGTTGACCTTTATTTATTCAATTGGTAGGATTTCTCATCTTTGAGTGTACTTGGCCACAAAAACTTCTCTTGACCTTGACCAGGAGAAATGTCATGCAAACTCTTTACTGCAACTTTCTAAATAGATATAAAGTCTAAGCAAATTATTCCAGTGAGGAACCTTGCCTAGACTATGTACGCCAAGACTTCCTAAGTCTTCATTTAGGCTTAGTTTGGGGTTTTGGGTCAAACACTGCTCAGCACTCAGGACAGCGCCAAGCCTGGCACCACAATGCATCAGAACAGGAAAAGTCTCCACTGGCACTTCAGGCTTCCAGGACTACCCCAAAATAAAAAAATTGTTGGAGATGCCACTGAAGCTAGATATTGCACAAGACATGCAGAACGTCATGTAGAAATCTTGATAACATGACTACATCTTCAAAATTCAGAGGACTCTGTTTAGAACCAGTCCAGGAAACGCCCTGATTTACTTTTGCTATTATTAAGACAAAATCAGAATTGGAATGTCAACTTGATGATGGTATTAATTATGGTGAAAAGAGCTGCCTATAGTCTTGCTAAACCGTGATGTGTGCTGTTCATGCAGTATCATTAACCTGGTTGAGTGATTGCCACAGCTCTTCATGGAAAGAAATTTTGTATTAACAGTTATATTTTATTTCATCAATACACACAGAGGCAGAGGCTACCCAGAGTAAAGCAGCACAAACTCAAATCATATGCACTTCTCAAATTATAATATTAAGTTTATAAAAGATAGCAAGTAGAGAAGAATTACTAGAGCGAACAACATAACACTCAGGCAATTCTTATAGCCTTTTATTCCCATCAAAGGGTATTACAACTAGATAGTCGAATTTATAGAAATAGCTGTTTCTGGAAAGAACTAATCACACCAAGTTAATAAATTTTTAACAGGGAGAGATTTAAATGGCATCAATTTCAAAGCCCTTAAACCAAAGAATCTTATCAGAGAAAGCTTATTTTAGTGTAATGCTACCCTCTGGTCAGAAACTAGGTCAGTATTTCTCACCTAAGACTCTTTTCTCCATCAGTGCTCTACATATCTGATTCTGTTGATGCTTGAATGGATGTAAACCATAACAATCTCATAGAAACTTGTGAAGATAATTAGTGAGATAACAAAACAGGGAATCAGCTCGTTCTAGAAATCTGTCTACTGCTGTCGCATTGCCAAATTCCCTTTTACGTTCACTGTGATTCCTAATAAATGTCAATCTTTTCCTCTTGGATCCTAAATCCCTCTTTCTAAATGCCAAGAGGTCTCAGATGATTCCAGGAAATAACACCATTCACTGTCACCTTGTCTTCTAGTCATCTTTAAGGACAGTTTAAAAAAGACCGATTAGGTTGTTTTGGTTTTGTTGTTGTTGCATGTTTGTTTGTTTGTTAAGAAGACAGTCCTATGCCTACTCAGACAACTGCAATAATCATAGGTTTCAAACCTTTAATTTTAAGAACTGGCCTTCATAGCCTTCATTGCCTAAATCTCTCTACTTTTTTTTTTCATCTCATCAAAAAATGATCAGTGCTACTTCGCATCAAAAGTCTAAGACAAAGGTCATGTTCTAGCCAAAACTAGACTTGTATGGCAGGATCTAAATTTAAAACTCAGAATTAAAACAGCAATACCAAAATCATGTACTGGTGGTGTACCTGATGCACCCTCTAAGAACACTATAGAATTAGAACGCTCTATCTTTGCTCAAAGATCTAATTTTGTATCTCTCTTTGCAAACTCATGTCATATCATTTTAACTGTCTCAGGGACAAACAAAAAATCTAAGTGAGAAAACCAAGCATGCACTAAGCTTAGTGTCTTGTGCTAAACCCATAGCATTTCTAACTCCTTGCAGCAACTCCTCTGTAATTACTTTTCTGAACAAGCTTGTCTGATTTGTAACCTCCATGAGCTCATGTAAAGGTCTAGTAGCTATCCTAATAGTCTAATCCTCCTTCACGAGTCAGCTGCTTTGTTCAAGGTTCCTTGCAGCAAATAAAGAGTTTCTTGGGTCCTGTGAGTTTTTCATTATTCAGCTGGCACTCTTTCTTTGTTTGGAAAGGGAGTATAATAGCCACGAGGTGTCTCTTCTGCAGAGGGAACAGTTGCTCGCAGATCCTAGCTCAACAGCTGTGAACTTTTTGTGTCATAGTCCCTCTCTGCTTGTTTCAGAGGTCACATCATTAAATGATGTCCCAAATTCATGCATCCACGTAAAGACTGAGCTGTAGTCATGGGAACTCAATCAGATAGCATTTCCTCTTACTAACCTTCAATGCAATACAAATAAGTCTTTCAGTTTTGAAAAGCATCAGCTTGCACTGTCTATATCACAACATTAAACATTTCATGTCAGATATATTGTTTTCTTTTCTTACAAATATGTCTATAACAGTAATTTGAGGCACATGGGGAATTCTAGAAGACCCATAGACCTATTTCAGCAAATTGCATATTTCCTTGTATCAGTCCTCATATACACTGTTAGTCTTTACTGATTTTAAACTATTTTTAATCTTTTATTTATGTTCAAATTTATTTTTAAATTTTGCATAACAGAAATGACTCCAAAGAAAACATCTTGAATTGATAACGGAATTTTTACAACAAAAGAATATATAGATTTGATAAATCAGCCTCAGTTGTTCATATGTACAATCTGTACTCTTAATACCATAGAGAAAATAGATATGCTTCAACACTTTATCCAGCAATTGCAGAAGAACAAAAGAAATGTAAATCTTCTTAAACATACTCTAATTAAATAATTATTAATTATTCTGACTTACTTCCCAGAATAGCAATAAAGCTAGCACCTAAGTTCAAATAATTTTTTTAAACTTTGCTGTGTTCTTTACTAACTCTTCCCCAATAAGGTACTCCCCCAATTTTACTGATGCATCATGTTCACTAATTTAGCTCCTTTTACAATAATTTAGTGTAAAACTTTAGAAGATGAGGTCTGTTGAAAAGACAGGAGAAGAAGGGAAGATCATCCCTCCCTCCTGCTCCTTACAATAACAAGAGGACAACCATTCAGAGGAGTCATTCCAAGGAGGAGCATCACATTTGGCATTTCCCAGCACAGAGTGCAGACAGGCTATGATAGGCAGCATGAGCAAGTAGCTGGATGATATATGCACCACGGCAGTCCTCTTTTTCCTGTCCAGTAGGTTGACTGCTTGCAACAACATGACCACAGAATACTGGGTTTCACTTTTTTCATGGTTAAGAGGATGTAAGCTCCTGGTCCAGAGGAGGTCAGGCAGATTCCACTGGGGTAATAAACTGTCACTTAGGCACAGGAAACTATTAAGAGCTTGAGTGTCTTCCCAAACTTCAAGTTGCTCTCTGGTACATACACCATCCATCCTTCATTTTAAGTCAGACTGTAATAAACTTTTAAAGGAATGCATTGATCTATCTTTTTTTTGGAAGAGTCTTTGTTAAATTTTACAGTAACTATCTAACCATTTAAAATCCTAATCTGTTTCTTCAGGGATGAAAGCATGGTTGCTTCCTCCAGCTCTTCAGGGTTTGTTGGTGCCAGTGTAGTCTCTGGTCCAGCAGAGAGTGCTGTCACGCCTAGTGATTGTAGCTCATGTTCCACTCAAACTACATCAACCAGTCAATTTGCTGCATAAAGCCCAGTGAGAGGGGTGATGCTCACCCACAGACAGCTCCTCCTACAGGTTTCCCCTCCTGCTCATTACCTGATATTGCCTGAAAACAAAGCAAAACAAAATTATGACGTGTACTCCCAGATCGTGTATCAGTATAGGGATGAATCAGTATAAGGAGAACAGAGCTCTGCAGGGAATCTTGTTTAGCTCATACCATGTATCACCCAGATACTTGGTTTTGCAAAAAAATGTAATATTTTACTGCTTATGATCTGGATTTAATCCCATTTAAGGAAAAGAGGAAGTTAGCACATACAACTGAAAATAATGAAGCAAAAATATGGATCGGTGCCCTCAGGTCATTTGTCTTTGCCAGTTAACTGAAGCACCCAGTCTTTTGCTGAAGAAAAGAAAACTTTCCTGCAGAAAATTGTCTCTTGGTGCAAGAGATTGGCGTGGGAAAAGTCTCTGGATATGGCAGAAAGAAACAGGAAGAAATGTGGAATATAAGTGTGGAACAAAGACCTCTGTTTATGTAATTTCAAGAATAGCATCCTTTCCCAGTCACCTTCAATACATTTCCTTTAGGTTTGATTTCATGTTTCAGTCCTAAAACTTTCTTTATTTTAAAATAAATTGATTTGGACTACTAGATTATGTGAAAGAATTCTTTCAATAAACACTCCTCTTGTCTTATTCTTTGCTTCTTCCTTTTCATTTTGACTGTTTTTCCTCATCTTTTTGTGTTTAATCCCGTGAAAAGGGGCAATACATATTTAATGCAAGTTATATGAACCTTTTTTATGGTTTGACTGAATGATTTTTTCCTAAGTATAAATTTGTATTCTCTGTGATTCTTTGTGATACTTGATTCTCTGCATACCTGTAGGCTACACTGTTAAAAGCCAGTTTAAGATTTTCTCAGTTATTTCTGCTCAGTTTATGAGAACTTCATAATGGTTACAGTCATCTAACGATCAGAAAAAATGCATCAGAATGTCTTTGGAGGTAATAGTCCACATTAGTCATTCCTGTGTCTGTACATAAGGGTTTGCAAATGTTCTATTCCCATGAAAGCCACACACACATGCCTGAGACACTGTTTTCTGTTGAGTTGCTGTTGTATCCCTGATAACTGAGAACTTCTACATAAAGCTTTTGCACTGTGGACACATGAAATGTCAGAACATCAAGAAAGAGGCATTTGCATTTACTTATTTGATGTGTGGTTGTCAAAATCAGAGGAAAACTTCAGGTGCTCCTCATTCAACAGCATTGTCAGAAAGATGACCGTCTACAGCCCTGCTGCACAAAGAAGAAGGTAACAGTTATCTGCTCCAGGTATATTTTGTAATTCCAGATTGACATGATGGTGATGTTATTGTCATTCTTACAACTGTGAGACATTCTAGCCCATGTGAGTAATTGAAGCATGCAATTACTACTTTTGATTGGTAAAACTCTAAACACATGGAATTCATTAAGCATTTTCGCTTTCTTCTTTCCCCTTATGACATTTTGTGAGTGAAGGCCAGATTCAGAATTATAGATGGTTCTGAACAGTTTTTGTGCCAGTTCTATTCACAGTGTGCTTGGCCTTCCATAATGAAAAGCTTGAAGAAGTTCAAGAGCTTGTAGAAGATTAGAAACCAAATAGAGTTTAACAAATTGAAATAAAACTTAACATGAAAATTAATGTTATCCAATCCCTGATAAAGGGTGTGTATGTGGCTTTTATTGTGGTTTTGTTTTGTTTGGGGCTTTTTTTTGTTTTGTTTAAAAAGTGCCATGTAATATCATTGGAAACAATGCAATGGGATGTTGTGGACCCCTAGTCCACGTCCCTGCCTGCCCTCTCCATGTGGCCTCCCCTCTCGCAAAATGGGTATTTCCATTTTGGAACTGCAGACACAGGTGACACAGAGGCAAAGATAAAAAATTAGATTCTTTCCAATGGCCCTGTCTTCTGCACCTATTGGCAAGTAGAGGGCAGGATGAAGAAGGCAGCATTAATGAGTTTTGAATTGTTCTGAGTTCAGGCATGGTTCTCAAAGATTTCAGAAAATTGTAAACTGTTACCAAAAAAATCCCAAAAAACCAACCAAAAAAGCCCCACAAAACCCCCAGAGATCTCACAAAACTCCTAAAATCTGCAGTTATGAGGGATCCTACTCTGCTGCTCCCAAAAGAGATATTGTGTGAAATTCTCTGAATTTTCTGTGTGATTTTTTAGCCCAAATTTCAAATATAGAAATTATTTAGGTGTTTAGAAACTTATTTAGGTGTTTAGGTGACTTTCAATGACATGTAGGCTTTTAAGTGCCTAAGTCACCTAAAAATATTGAGCTCTTAGGTACTTTTCAGCTTCTCTGTAATTGAATTGATTTATACGTTGGAAGCAGTATTGAACTGTACTTTTGAAAGTGACTTTTCGACTTCAGAAATTCATGTCAGTGTCTATGGATTATTCAGACTGATATTTCGTTTTCCATTGATGTACACTGGACTATTGATTTCTTCTCTTTCATTTTATTCCTCATTTGGATTCTCTAGAGAAACAAATAAAAATACAGGGAAAATACCTGCAAAAAATGAGGATATACTCCTCATGCTTGAGGAGAATTACATCTGGGGAGCACCAGTGACTGCTGAAATTGAAATTTCAATTCATATTAAAAGCAGTCCTCATCATCTAGAAAGCATCAATACAGGTAAATGGAGGTTGGACACAGCCTATAATGTACATATCAGAAGAGGAAATAATTTGCTTCTCTATTGATTGAGTCACTCTGGTGCAAAATCATTTTTCTGTTCACTTTTTGCAGAATTATCTGGCAGTAAGTCTGTGACGGGTGATTTTAAACTTAATTTTTAGCAAAATAATTAATACTAAAGAAATGGCTAAAATGCTGTTATTGTTTCAGCACAGAGAGCTGGAGTTCAAAGAGATTTCTTATTTAAACATGGAGTCAATAAATAAACAAATAAATATTGTTGAACTGTCACATCTGAACTAGGATTATGCCACCTGTAAAATCATTTCAAGCTGCTATTAACTGTTGGTAATGAGAAAATATGTTTGTTGTTAATGAATAATTACCTGAGCAGAAAAAATGTAGAACAACTTTAGTTCTTTAGCTGCCTTGCTGTTCTTGACAGCCAGAGATTTGGGCTATTAAAAAAATTTTTGTTCTGTAAATATTCATCACCTGCAATAGAATAGATTCATCTCCTCTGCCAGTGATAGATTTTTCACCCATAAAATCCATTCCTTGTGATAGATTTCAGTGACAGTGATCTGGCAGTGTTGTGACAAAATCTCACAGCAGCGTTTGCTTCAACTGACATCTGCCATTTCCACCTTGGTCAGGTTGCTGCTCCAGGAAAGCTTGCAGTTGCTATGCTTGGAGATGGTAACTCCCAAGAAAAGCACATCCATGTGCAGGCCTATGCACTTCCAAGGGGATGGAAGAAGGAACAGTGCCTGCCAGTTTTGTCTGCTTGTATGCCAGCTCACTTTGTCCTGCTGTCATCCTGCAGCAGCCCTACAAAATGCCACAGTGCCAAGTGCTGCCTGTACAGCCACCTGTAACCTCCAAAGGTGCACACGAGGTGCATTCAGCAATCCAAACACTCACACATGTTCTTGCCTCATTCAACATTTCTGAACTTAGCTCAATTATCCTGCAAACTGCATTGTAAGGAGTGGTCAGGTATGTGCAGCGTATCTGTTAGGTCAGGTTAAAACTGCCAGCTGTGGCTCAGTTCCGCTGGATCCACCTTTTTACTTCACACACAAGGGCAGACCTCCAGCTTTGGAATGGAGGGAGGTGAAAGACAATCATTATATATTCATATATTGGTGTGAAATTTTGTGTGCAGAGATAGTAAAATAATTTGTTTGGCAGATTTCTGGAGATCATGCCCAAAAGCTGCTCCTTAAGCCTTCCAGAAATTGACAGGACTTAAAAAAACCATTTTTCCCAATCAACAAAGCAGCTGCAATGCAACCTTGCACATTTAGAATTTAAACTACAATTAAAACAATTATAGAATAATGCTAAAGAAGCTTCAAGCTTCTTTAGCACCATGACACAGTGAGTCACCAATACCTTCAAATGATGAGCAATGATCAAACTAACTGTCCGTGTCCAAAATGAACTGAGAATAAACATGAACTAAAACCCCCCTGCCCTTAACTTCCTGGTTGCCACAGAATTTTATCTATTTTTCAAAATCTTTTGCCAGAAATGGCTTTTCAGCATCTTCAGAAGAACAAAATGAAGTTACATCACTGGTTTCTAAAAGAACATAGTAGATAGAAGCCATAGCATTCTGTGAAAAATGTGTTAACCAAAAATATTTGTGTTCAAGACTTTTTTTAAAAGAAAGTAGTTTTCATTATAAATTTTTTTTTGTTTTTTAAGGTTAGTATCTCATGTCTGTTTCATTGTTCATGTGAGTATTCCACAGTCAGTTTGTGGCTGGTGACTGCTAGTGTTTGTCTGACAAGTGTGGAAGGTAGGGTCAACTTATTCGTAGGTACAGAAAGTCTGGAATGAAAGTGGTCATGGTGCCCTGCCACAGTGCTTCCCTCTGAATCATGGAAAGTACTCCTTGGGTTTGAATTATTTTTCTTCAATAACTAAGGGGACTCAGTGGTATCCAACACCTGTTTCAACCACAGGAAGTATACTTCCAGTTGATTTAAAAAGTCATTAAAAGTAATTTATTTTCCTGCTGACCCTTCATTAGGATAGGAAAAAAAAAAGGAATTATTAATGTGTCATTTCTTACTCAGAAAGAAATTTGCTTCTCATTGTCTAAGAAACTGGGAAGCATGGGCTCTGTGTTCATGGATCAGAAACTTGGATCATGACTAGCCTGCAGCAGGACAGGCTGGCTAAAGAAAGATGAAGAAATACCAGAAAAAACCATTTTTTGTTAAATACTTTTCATAGATTTGATTAAAAAAAAAAGGAAAAAAATATAAGTTGCCTCCTGCAACCTACTACAACTGCAGATATTGCTGGAGTCTGAAGCCCCTCCCTGCTTGTGTAACTGCTGTCCTGGCGTGCGCTGCAGTCCACAACCAAAGCCTCGCCTCTCTGCCAAGACTGTAAGCAAATGGACAAGCACAGTGACTAAGGGGTATTCAGCTAAAGAGAAGAAGTTTCAGTACTTTGTTAATAAAAAACTTCTTTTTTCTGGGAAACAGAGAAGACGAAGAAAGAGGAAAAATGAGGACCAGCAGAAAAGTGAAAGCTTGAAACTGGATCTTTAATGCATTTCACATCAGTGGTTGTCTGGGAAAACAAGCAGAAACCAGGAAAACTAGAAGGGTGCTGGGGAAATTTTGTAAGGTTTCCAATGAAATATATCAAAAACATTAAAGTAGCAGCTTATGTCAAACCAAAAAGCATTTTGTTTCAGTTCTGAATTATTTAATCTCCTTCTGACCTTATTGTTCTAATAGAGGCAGCTTTTAAAAGGGGGGAGCTAAATACAAAGTCAGAAGTGCTTGTTTCTCAAAATGTTTCATTTCACCATTTGTTTAATGAAGCATTTAATTTTCAAGATGTCAAAACATTTTACTTGCATGTTTTCTGAGTAAAATGTTTTGACATTTTGAAACCTCCCAATTTCTGACAAAAGCATTTGTGGAGTTCAATGCCTAAATGAGATTTTTAACATTTAACTTCCTTCCCATTCCGCCCCCAGAACCCATTTTGCAAAAAGAACAAAAGTCCCAGATCTTTCTGAGCAAAAAATAAATTACTCATTAATCACACAGCAGTGATTAAACAGCAGCTTCTGATAAACAGGAATGGGAACTCTAGGTTTTTCCTGTAACACGGCTGGATTCGTGGTTGTTCAGTAGGGCTGCAGGCAAATGTGTTGTGGCTGCCAAAGGTGTGGCTGAGATGGGAATGGTGATGCTGGGCAGCTCTGTCGGTGAGCATAAGGAACCACCCTCAGCCCACAATACTGCACAGCTCTGTGTGCTTCTCCACAAGCACCAAACCCATGGGAAATGTAAAAACATAAAATCAGAGTACAAAACCCCTCTGAACTGGTGTTCAAAACAATCTCCTCCTGAGTATCTCATTTGCACAACAAAAGACATTTGAGAATCATACTTGAACCAATTAATGCTTAAAATGTTTGTGCTGTTTTCTCTTGCAGCTCTTTTTGCTTTTATATTTTTATAACCACGTTTGGACTTGTGGGCACTTCTTAGTTCTCACTGTGCCTTAACAATCTGTTTTCATTGATTGTGTCCTTCTGGCACTCTGACTTTTCATTGTGCCCTACATCATCTTACTTCTTCAAACAAGTGTCTTGTGTTTTCCTTTTGAGCTATCTTTTTACATTTGTCTACAGAACTGGGAGGGGGAAGATGTCAAATTTCAGTTTTTAAAGGCCCTCTGGATGGCCTATCCAGTGGTAAATCCAGGTTGTCCTTCCTCCAGCTTGCTCACTGTTGGTTCTACATAAAGCCTCTCTACAGTTCCGGTAGTATTGGTTCCATATTCTTTCTGATGTACTTGAGTTGCTGTCATATAGTAATAATAATAATAATAATAATAATAATAATAATAATAATAATAAAACAACTAGAAAAATAAGAACCAAAACCAAAAAAGGTCCACCATGCAATTAATTTTTTTTTAGAATAAACTATTAACTAGGGCAAGCACTGCCACGTAAGCCCCTCCATGCTCCCTTTTCCTTATGAGGATGAAAAATTGTGATCAACAGATGCCTTAAGAAAGGCACAGTCATGGCTCATGACTCCTGAAAAAGAGCCAGGAAATGGACCTTCACCCTTACAGGAAAGACCATGATACAGAAAATGGGGGGGACACTGCACTTGTCCTGCTGTTCATGTCACATATCCAACATGCAGTGTCTGTTTCGTGCCACCCTGAGGCACTGCAGTTATTGCACATGGAGACAAGTGGGTGACAACTACAGGTGGCAACGATGAGCCTGACTCTGTGAACGTCGGCCTGCATGCCCTGTTTTCTTGCTGAACCTCTGTGCACAGCAGTCTTCGCAGTTAACACAGAATTAATTTGTAATGATTACTTCAACATTTTATAAATTATATTGAATGAGATAATATGTGGTAACCGCATTGATTACAGAATGTATTTATGTCTTTACAAAAAAATGTCATGACATGGCAATTATACTACAGCAAAACAAATTATTGCAAAGTGGCTGAAATTGTATTTCTCTCTAGTAAATGAATCATAACACTTTAACACCCTCAGATAATCCGCAGTTAAATGCACAAAAATAGAACCCAAATGACCACACAGAGATGTTAGAGTGCTCACGGCAAAAAGATGTGAAAAGAAGACAGTGAAGAGAAGAACATAATACACTGAGAGATAAAACACTGTGCAAAGTTTAAGCAATACAGGATCAAAGTTGCTTTTCTTTTTACTGCTTTTTTGATTTATTGCCTAAGCATAATTTACTATAAAGCTGAATGACAATTAGTATTTACCAGAAAGTGAAACAACTACCTTTCCTTTTACATTAAATACAACCGTAGATCTAAAAATGTAGTTCAATATCTACAAATTAAACTGCAGTTCTCATCATGTTCTGTTTTGCTCAATCTGAGCTTTCTGAGTTCTGTGATTTGGCCTAAAATGATTTAGGATTTCATGAGAATGTTACCCTTTGTAACTTATTAATGACTTAGCACACTCTCAGTAGTCTGTATTGTAGACAGGAGAAAGAAAATCTCCAGGAGTGGAATATAAACAGAATTAAATACAGTGGAAGCTATGTAGAATGCGGAGATATTATAGTGCTTTGGTGTGAACCTGATCAGTGATTGGCGAGCTCACTCCTGCTGTTTGCCCAGCGTGGACAGAGCAGAGGAGGTGGCAGTGCATTGGCCTCCATTGTTATCTTCACCCCTCAAAGCACATAAGGAATATAAAGACTATTTTGCATGTGGTATAATGCAAAAACATGGGCACTGTATTTCTTTGCAGATGTCAAGTATTTTTTGAGATCTTTCAAATATGTTTCTCAACCATTTTATAGAAAGTACGGATTCAAGTGAAAGAAAATTCTCACTTCTTGTGAGACTTGTAAATTCACTAGTATTAGACCATTTCTAGCTCCATTAGAAAAGCAGTCTAAGAAGTAACAATTTTCTACCAACTCCTGTTTTGAATGGTGAATTATTTCCACTACAGGATTTTTACTGGTTGTGTGTAGTGGTAGAATAATTGCAGCATTTGCCATCTCTCTGTATTGTTATGGACCAGAAGGAAAAGTAAAGTCTGCAACAAAGATGCTGATCCTTAGTCTAATGCATAACCATGATAACAGGTGCACAGCAATTAAGTGACTGAAACAAGAGCTGATGTACAAGAGAGAGAGATGAGGTTGATGGGTTGTTTTTGTCTGTGGGACAAATATTGTTCCAAAGGGAGAAATCAGCTTTTTTCATTTAAAATGTTGAATCTTGTCTGCCTGCTCTCCCCATCTCTCATATTAAACTCTGCATAATTACTACAATACATTTCAACAAATGAACTATAGTGTAAGCCTCTTCAGAGTGAAGAAGAAAATCTTTAGATGAAGGAATAAACAGTCAGAAAATGTATTACAAATGTATTATGATATTAACTTCATCCCACTTTTCAATTTGTTGTTATAGTAACAAGAGATCCAAAAATGTTATATGACAGTTACCTTTCCTTTTACATTAAAAAATGTAAGACATTTTACAAGGATATAGCAGCAGTTTTATCTAGGATTTTACAAGTACCACACAGAGCATAAGATATTTATTCCATGTGTCCATTCCTTAATTGTAGAGCAACAAATAACACTGTAACACCCTGTGCATAGCTATTTAAAAAAAAAAAAAACAACCGAACAACAACCCAAGGAAAAAAACTGTTCCACATGGTTTTTCATAAAGATCACATCCTGGTGGAATGACAAAAAAGAACGGAGACCAATAATTTTATCATATGAATGTAGACCTTTGATATAACTCCAGAAATCTTACTACCAGTGACCTACAAGAATATCCTATGTCAAGGACAAAATCCCACAAACTCTGTATGCCGTTCTAAACCTGAAGAGGATGGATTTTTTTACCTCCTGAAGTGGCAAATTTGATTTCTTTTTTTTCACCATAGAAACTTTCTGAAGCAATTGGGAAAAAAAAAAAGGTACATCAAAATCTGTGAGTATCATGACACTCTCCTGAAAAACAGGTGGAAAGTAAAGAAACATTTCCCAGCTGGAATTATCAAGCTGGAACAGTTAACTTTCTGAGAAATCAGAGAGTTTTATTTCTGTCCCCAAAGTCAATGAAAGCATGAGATGACCACAGCAACATGAATCGTTCCATGGTATTTATCGTGCATCAACAGTGATGTGGCAAAATCTGTTTTGAAGGCAAATTTATGGTAAACCAAAGTAATAGCTCTTAGAGAGAGAGAGAAACAGCCTGGGCAATATTTTTCTCGAGTATTGAAATAAAACTATCCAATTAACAGAGTTACCTGAGTTATGAATAAAATGAAAAAAAATCCACCCTACCACAACTGGCAGAAAACAGACACTGAAAACTCCAACTGCAACCTTCTGATAACATGGAGTACAAGAGAACAGAGATTCAAGCAACATTATACTTCATGCATGCAAAAAGTGCTTGGAAACAGGAGTATATATGGAAGGTAATTTTATTTCTTATTACTAGCTGATTATGAAGCAATTAGTGCTTTTATTACATTTCTTTTAACTCCATCAGAAGAGAGAAGCTTCACAAGCTCTCAATAATGTTGTGATCAGAAATACTCTCTACTTTGAAGTGAACACAGAAGAGCTGTGTTTTTATAGAAAGTGCAAGAAAGGGAGTCTGGTGGAGGCTGATGGTCTGTTTACAATTTTGGGTATCTTACTGTATGTCTGAGAAAACCTCAGGTTTTAGCTTGCATGTGGAATGCAGCATTCCTTTTGTCTGATGAATAACTCTTACTCATAGATGGGGACTTGTAACAAAACCAAAACCTGAAAACCAAGCCATAATTTGCCTTCATAGATGAAATCTGTATTTACATCCACTGCAGTTTTCCTCAATTGTAGACCAAAAAAGGCAGCCTGCCTTCTCAATAGCTTGTACCAATTGTCCACCGGGCCTTATGAATGTTAAAATGTAAACAAGGAGAGAAAAAATTAAAAAGTAAGGTTTACATGCTGACTATGGCCACTATTACTCTGAAAAAGGTGCTAGGCTTATCCACGGTGGGAAATAAATGTCTCAGTATGGAAGGGGTCGCAAATGAGGTATTCACTCAGAAGAGTCTGTATCATAAGAGTTAATAATTGCTGCTGTCAGAGCTAATTGGCATTCTGCTGCCCAACAACAGCAAAGCCAAGTGGGCTCCACTAAAATGCAGGACACCACCAGAACAACAAGAAAGGTCATTTAGTCAACAGTTTGACTGTAAGGATAATCTTTGTTTTACTGCTGATTGTTGTTGGTCTTTGCTTGTGAAAGGAGTTGTGGAAGAGCTGTTACTGTGGACGTCCTGGTGAGCACTGAAATGTTTGAGAACCTCTTATAGTCATTGCATCTGACGCAGAGCTCAGAAAGTGAAGGAAGTGGACATCTAAATGTCTGATGCTGATGAATTATATAATGTTACACTGGTACCCGCCTGATTTGAATTTTAAGGAGAGGTTAGAGTTAAACAACGAAGTCAATTACACTGATGTCCATATTTAGAATCCAGCATGATTTTAGGAACAGAGCTGCTTCCTGAACTGGGGCTAATGGGATGCATTTTTAGAACCCTGTAAGACAATTAGGCACCGAATTTCCTCTAATTTGCTTATATCGTGTTACAAGCTAACAGTATAAGTGAACCAGTCCTAATATCTTATGCATAATAGAACACATTTCCTGAGTCACCTATTTTTTCCAGTTTCTTTCCTATAATCAAAAGGTATATTTGCCTTTGCACCATCTGTTAACTACAAGAGTTGCCAGAACAAAGAGAGAATGTAAATTAGGTTATGAATACTGAAGTTCACTTTCCTTTCCTTTGCTTATGTTATTTTAAAGAGTCAATTCATTTTCTATTTATTTTTTTGGTGAAAGACCGAGCTGGGAGACCTTTGAAAATGTCTATGACTCACTGAAGTTTTCTTAATTCTTCTGATCTTTAAAGGCAGTTTTGAAAAATTTGAGAAGGTTTTTTTGTCCATCTTGTAAAATAAGAGGGAACACAGGTCCCAGGAAAGACAAAATGGAGCTCTTTCATTTCTCTCAGTGTTCAGGTTTTTTCCCCTGGGAATTCTATTAAATTATGCAGAAGAGTGAATCTGTTGTACAAATAACATATTTTAGAATTTAAATTAGGTAGATGAGGATCATGGTAGAACTTGGCTTTATGTTATCTTTCAAAACGCACACTGATTTGTAATGGATGCAAATGAGGATGCTATAGAATCAGAGTAGTTTGAATTGGAAGGGATCTTTAAACACCATCTAGTCCAACTTCCCTGCAGTGATCATGGGTATCTTCAACTAGATCAGGTTGTTCAGAGTTCTATCCAACCTGATCTTGAATAGTTCCAGGGATGGGGCACCTATCACCTCTCTGGACAATCTATTTCAGGGTTTAAATGGGCTCATCCTAAAAAACCAATAGTCTTCCTTATATCTAGTATAAATCTACCCTTTTTCATGTAAAACCAATTTCCCTTTTACTGCCATAACAGGCCATGTTTAAGAGTTTGTCCTAATCTTTCTTGTAAACTCCCTTTAAATACTGAAATGTCTCAATAAGGTCTCTTCAGAGCCTTCTCTTCTCCAAGCTGAACAGCCCCAGCTCTCTCAGTCTTTCCATATTGGAGAGGTGCTCTACACATCTCATCACTTTTGTAGCTCTCCTCTGGACTCACTCCAACAGGTCCATGTCCTTCCTGTGCTAGGACCCCAGAGCTGGATGCAGTGTTTCAGATGGGTCTCACCAGAGCAGAGAGGAGCAGAGGGGCAGAATCCCCTCCCTCCCCTGCTGGCCACGCTGCTTTGGATGCAGCCCAGGACACATTTGGCTTTCTGGGCTTTGAGTGCACATGGCTGGGTCATGTCCAGCCTCTCATTCACCAGCCTTTGTTGATAACTCCCCTCAATATATGAAAAATATCACAGTGTAGTACTTCTTCTCCAGGCCATCCAAACTGACACTTCATACACCTTCCACAATCTCAGTGTCTAGAGAGTAAGTCATGAGCAGCCACGGAGGAAAGAAGACCTTTAAAACTACATGAGAGGAGGTTGTTTGGAGGTGGGGAGTCTTTTCTTCTCCCAAATAATAAGAGGTAGCACAAGAGGAAACACCCTCAAGTTGTACCAGGAAAGGTTAAGACTGGATATTAGAAAAAACTTCATCACTGTAAGGGTTTCCAAATATTCTAACAGCCTGACTCTAGAAGAGTCCCTGGAGGTATTTAAGACCCATAAATACGGCCCTTAGGGACATGGCTTAGTGGGTGGCTTGGCACTGCTAGGTTTATGGTTAGACTCAATGATCTTAAGGGTCTTTTCCAAGCGAAAATATTTTATGATTCTATTCTCTGATATCGTGCCTCACTACCCAGATCTATGTGGTGTTTGATTAAAGCAGGCAGCTAACCCTTGTGCTTTGCTTTCCTACATGGCTTCTGTTAGATACATCCTCTGGGGAAATCCACCGTTTCAGCTCCTGACTGAGGTGCTCTTACTTTTGTTTGAGCTCCTTTTGTGGACTCTTAAGGAATTCTGGAGAACAGCTACAGAAGACATCTAATCAAACTTGAATAATAAATGAATAAGAATTTGGGACCCAGTTTTCTTCCAACTGTTTATCAGTTGCTCAGTTTTTTTGATTACCCCTGAGGTTTCTTTTTGTCTATTGACTAATAACAAAATAACATCTATTTTGGAAGTCTTTGCTCTGCTTGTTTCAGTGTGGGAACAGTATCAATATGCAAATGACATTTTAATATCACGAGCCAGACATTCATCTTTAAAAGTCCTAAGGTTTGAGAACAGGCACAATTTAATTTTTGTTTAGTCTTTTTTTTCCCATTGCGTCTACTTCACAGAGGTATGATATAACACAATCCAGGCATAAGATGAGACCCTCAAAGTTGCATAAGAGCAAAGTAAGGAGTACAGGTTTTGATTAATTTTATAATTTATTGTACTCAAAGAAATAAATTCTTTAGTTGGTTCAGAGTTCTAAATGTTACAGAAACTTCAAATGAATAGTTCTCATCTAGCAGAGTCTGTTGTGAATACCTGCAAGCAACGATACTGAATATATATGTCTGTAACAATAAAAACTAACTTTTAGTTATCTTTTTGCTAAAATTATTTGGAAAGTGGAGTTTGTAGTCCTGGATTGGTTATTTACATAAGTCATCCAATCTGGAGATGTAACAATACCATATTTTAAGGAGTTAATGAATCTTGTTCATTTAGACACCAGTTATAGTTGGGTGCAATCAATTATGCAACTTGAAATGAAACTAAAGTGTTGCATTTTATTTTTGAGTGTGAATGATTATTAGGAATTCAGGTCTTTTCACAATTGGCTTTGCTCTAATAGTTATGTGCTGTGTTCCTCTTTTCAACAGCCCACCCAAGTGTGTGAAGCAGCTGAAGATCCACCTCTGATCTGTTTTTTATAGGCAACTGACACTGTCTGTACTGATGCTCCTCTCCACTCTTCTGATATCATACAACATAATTAATGTTTTCTTCATTTACAAAGTGCCATTTTGGCACTGTTTCCCCATTTAACATCACCCAGAGAAATTGTCATCGGGACTAGGTAGAAAACCTCTCATTTTGATGACAATAAGGAGATCCATATTGCCTTGATGAAAGCAGACAGAACATGTTTGCACTGAATATTAACCAGGCTGCATGTGTGAAAAAGCTATGGCAGGTGATGCTTGACAACAGAGTCCAGCCAAGCCTAACAATCATACCAGCCCCTGGAGTGCAAGCTCAGCATAAGTTCTCATTTCAGGAATCCTTTAGTGTTATGTTACACAGAACATGGATGCAGGCTGATCCAGGCAGGCTCATACGTTCAGCCCGACTGCTGTAATAGTAAGGTCATTTTATGCGTTGTAGAAATTGTAATTTTTGAAGACAGAATAATTAAAGAAAGGTGACAAATTTGGTCTTGGATCCAGGGCAACACAATCTTACACAAATCATATAAATCTATTTCGGTATCCGTCTTTGTTGAAAAACCTGATCCTTTAGAGTGTTTTCAGTCAAGGCCTTTGTCAGTGTTGTGTGGGAAATAATCAAATAAACCATAAAATATTTAGATTTTCCCTAATTGTATAAAGAGCTGGCCAATTGGAGAAGGGAACCAGCAGTTTTGGTGAGAGATTATTGGTCTTGGGAGAGGAAAATTACAAACCCTGTTCCTCAAGATTCAGTCTAGGAGGTCTTATCCAATGTTTTTTCTAGCAACCTTGTCATCAAAGCTAAGAGTGCGCTATTTGAAATTTAGTGACAACATAAAACTTGGAGTGTCGTGGAGACAGAAAAAATGCAGAACAAACTGGATGATCTTTCAAACGCAACTACTAAGAGCAAATATGGAAAATGGTGTGAAATATAAGGGCACAAAGATGCAGAACTAAGATTTCTCTTAGAAACTAGAGGATTGCCACTGGAAGAGCTTAGTGAAATTTTATCAGTACAATATAGCCCATGGGTGCTCATCTGTTAAGTTCTCAGATCCATACATGTCTTGCAGCAGAATTTTTAATTTACGTTCCTTCATACGCTGCATGTGGACTTTTCAAACAGCCCCAACACTTTGCTTTTTGAAAGGATTATTTGATGCCTGGCCAGAGTTTACAAGATATAATCACAAAAGGTACAGTGATAGATCACAGAATCAGAATTTTAAATGGGTTACCCTATCACCACATCTGACACTGCTGTATTAGCATAGTAAAAAGACATTAAGAGAAACAAAAAAGCAAAGGGAATAACATCCTTTTGATTAAGGAGTCACAGCTATCAGTTCCCTTTTACCTTTTACCAATTCCCTTATACCCAGACAAATGTTACCTGTTTGTAATGTTTAAAACTCCTTCTCTTTTTTCTTCTATATCTTCTGCTTTGTAATCCTTTAACCTTACATCATTTTAACTCAACCTCTCCTTCCTTTCTCCCTCTATGCTTGTTCCAAGAGCCTCTACTTCCAGAAGATCAATTTAGTCCAAATGAGAGATTTTCTCAGGTGCTTCTTGTTCACCCCATGGGTTTTTGGGTTTTTTTTTGCCTTGTGTTAACTTAGTTTTGAGTCAAGATTTTTGAATGTGGAAAGCCAAAATATATAATTTTTAGAATAAAAGCCCATGACATATGTCCACATAATGTTCATTCCCAGGCAGGTAGCACTAGTAAGCATATTGGAAATTTGTTTACCAGTATTTCAACTTCACAAGAAGTGAAGCTGAACAGCTTTTTTCTAGGTTAGCATATGTCAAAGGCCCAGTAAAATGATCATATATGTTGTTTGCAGTGCCTCTGCCATGAAGTTAGGTACATTTAGTATACATATGAGAGAGTAGGTTTGACAGACATTGAAGAAAGCCCACAAGGTTTTAATGAATGATTTTAGACTGAAACCTCCAACAGAATTCTGCATGCAGACTTGCAGTATGACCTTTTACAAAGTTGTTTTGTTTTTTTCACAGAATGCATTCAGTGTGGTGGGAACAAAATTATAAATATTGGTGATAAATAAAAGATGGTGACAGGAGAAATTAATCTTTTTCCCATGAGATTCCATAAAGGTATCTTGGGTTGATCACTGTCCTTTGAGACTGTAGAGAACAAAATCCTGGGGGAACAAGATCATCAGTGTGGAAGATCTTTAAACATAGTGCTTTATACATAATCCCATTTAGAAAGAACCTCTGGTTTTAGAATCTCAGAACATTTTACATAGGTTAGTCTCAGCACACCTTTTAAGAATATTGCATCCTTTTCATAAATTTTTGCAAAGGAGAACTGGAGAGGGTCATTCACTTACCTCAAGTGACTGGTGAACAAATGAGAAAAAGCAGAAATAAGAACTAGAAATATCAGTCCCTACATTCTGATGTCAGGCCTGGGTAGCAGCAGACAGAGCTTGTATTCAGTTTTACAATGACAGTTTCAAAAGGATTCTATATTTTTAACCAGGTGCATTTTTTCGTGAAGAATGTTCCATTTCTTAGGAAAATGGGATTTTCCATTTAATAAGCCAAGCGAATCTGCAATGGAAATGTTTTTGTTGCACAACCTTTTATTTTGACTGGAATATGTTAAAGGGAATGGCAGATTGGCTACTGCATGTCCTTATATCCTTGTAAGACAGGTTTTTAATGATCTGATTCTCACTGCAAGATACGAGGTAACCACAGAATTCAGGCATGCTCTGCTTCTAACTTCTTTTGGAAGGGATACAGCTGTGTATCATAGATGAAGTCATCTAATTTCTGAGAACTGGCATTGATGTAATGCCATAAATCACTGTTATATATTTATGCATTGAAACTCTATCTTAGTAGCAAAACTTAAAAATCAAGACAGAAATATTTTATTTTAATAAACCTTTTTTTTTAGGAAAAGAAATACATCCTTATCAATAATAGTGCTGCTTTTGTTTTCTTCTCTCCATTGATAAAGATCAGCTGTGTCTTCCTAAAATGATCACTTTACATGTTCCCACACTTTATATAATGAATTCTTACATGAATTTTAGATTTTAAAAAATCCTGTATATTTCAGTTTAGTCTTCTACTATAATCACTCTTGCTCTACTCTTTTCAGACATTATCTATTTTAATGTTCACCTACGCATTATCACAAAAATCAGATTTATTTTATTCCCCAACCCCTCACATTTCAGTTTATCTACCAAGATTTTATTACATCTTGTCTTTTTTATGCACTTCTGATACGATGAATCTCACAGAGAAATACATTTAAAGGCTGCTGCTATAACATCACTGAACTCACGTCTCCAAAATTTGACATCTTGAATATTCTGTCAGGTGTCACTGGCTTCCAGATTGTTACAGATTTCATTGTTATTGATTTCAAAGTGCTGCTGATTTTAGGTTCTGACACCATCCCTCCTTACTAAAAAAAAATATTCCTATTTGTTCTTTCTGAAGTTTCTCACAGCGTGCTCTGTCTAAGGGGGTCTGAAAATGAAATGGATTCAGACTGCTTGACATAAATGGAACATCCTGATTAACTTCTAAATTGTGTCAGATATGGGTCACAGGGCCCTCACTATCAAAGACAACTCCATTAATTTTGCTGGCATGATCTTATTTGCTTTTAAAAGTATATTTTTACCTAGAACAGTAGTGTGGAATGCACATCTCTTGGGAATCTCTTGCAAACAGCCTTGGACTAAACAGGTCCACTTAACAGTGTCTTGTTTATGGGGCGCACGTGTATTGGTTGCCTTGTTATTAAATACTGATTCTCTATCCAGGCAATTATGAACTACAAATACTACTTTGACTAGGACTTGAGCACAGCACCAAGAAAGAGTAATTTCATTTAATCTGATGTCTCCACACAGCTATATTTATCCTACAACTTGTACCTACCCTACTGTGTGTGTTCTTCCCTTGTCTAACTGGGAGACCTACCAGAAAATACCACAGCTCCCTTTCTGCTAGGAGGTTTTTTCTGAAGTTTCAGCTAAGAAAACCAGGGCAGATCATAAGTGTGCTGAAAAGCATCACTTTTTACAAATCTCTCCCTTACATACCTCATTTAACTTTAATATCCATACTATGATCATCATCACCAATAGTCAAAGGACAACATTACATGATGTCTTTCTGCCTTCCTTAATGCCTGTTGGAGAGGGACACGAATAAAGACATCACTTCCAATTTCAAGGGCAAAAATCAGTTGACGGCTGGTCACTAAATGTGTCACAGCATTTCTTTTAAAGCTGGCATTGTAAGAGGAGCATATACAAACATCATGAGTTACAGAAGACTGTGTGAACATTATCCTGAAAGCAATGTTTGATGGTTAAAATGTCAAACAGATACTGGTGTGTCCTAATCAGAAGTCTCAAAAGGGTGGGTGAAAAAAATCTACCACAGTTTAACCCCTTATTAGTAAAAAAAAATCTGACTGCCCTGATATCCTAAATAATTCATTATTTTCCGAGTAATTTTCCTCATTCCCAGTTTTGCTTTGGAAGTTTGTACTGGTAATAAGAAATGGAGCATATTCACATTTTGTGCCAGTGAAGATACCTCTATAGTCCTTCTAGAGCAGAACCACAGCCTGGAGAGCCTTCCCAAAAGCCAGGAATCAGACAGGACTGCCCTAGTCCTTCAGGGGAAAAAAAAATCCATTAGAATAGCCAGATTTACTGTCATTTGATTGTCCATTGTGTTTCTCTAAATAAGACACGAACCTAAGAAAAAACCCCTACATTCGCATGCCTGGCAGTGCATTTGTTTTAAGTTCAAAATCTGAGCACTTGATGAATAGATGAATAAAGAATCATTAATTAAAGTAAAACAGATCTATAGTCTCCAGAGAACTCCAGTCCCCATAACTCTCTTGTTGCAGCTCTTTTCCTGAGAGTAGTGTGCTTTTTGCACCATAACGCTCATGGAAAAGAATTGGGAAACATGCATCATGTCTCCATGATTCTTCTTGTAAGTTCACGTTTCTCCTAAAAGCCTCCCTCTTAGCCTACCTTTCAGCTACCCTGGGTCTGCAGCACTCATTTTAACAGTTGTGTTTCTTGTGTGTAGCATGCTCGGAGGTGCTCTCTTTGAGGTGCACGACACAGGTGCTGCTGCACTTCATTGTCCTACTCAAAAAATGAACAACAGTCCTACTCCCTGGCTGAACTGTCAGTGTTAAAGCACTGCCGTGAGCAAGCTTTGGGGTTTTCTAAATTAACTATATGTGATTTCCATAGATACATTAAAATTGTGCCTATGACAGATGTCACAATTGGGGCAAAAAAACCCAGATGAAGGCTGTTATGAAGGCTGTTTGGGAATTCCTCAGTCAGCATGTCAATGGTTGAGTAGCCTGGGGAAAATGATCTGTAACTTGTGCATGAGGAGGCATCAAAAGAGCAGTGCACATAAACACATGAACATATGCATTATGATGCAGAGCTATAATGAAGTGTGCTGGAAGAATGAAAGCTGTGGTGTAAGACATTCCAGAAAAGTTGGATTGAATCTGGTACATGAACTAAGATTACAGGGGAATTTCAGCAGTCATGTTTGCTCTCTGAATATTAGTGGTAGCATCACTTGTCATTATCTCTACATGTGTGTAGCATGCATTGTGTCACCCAGTAGGAAATGAGTGGGGAAACAGGATGAAATGGAGAACTTAAAAATGAAGTAAAAGTCAGGAGCAAAAGTAACCTAAGCATTCAGGTCTCTTGAACTGCAAAGGGGTTTCCTTAGGGAAGCAGTAAAAACATCACCACTTCCCTCATTTAAAACTGGATCAGAAAAATCTACAGGGCTACATTCTGCTCCAATTTTCTGAATATCATTCTGGCTTCAAAACTCTGCATTTACTTTTCTACTAATACCAGCTAAAGCAGAACCTGCCTTCTTGGGAACAATTTATTTTAGCAGGGATTAGTAGGAAGACAGAATATGCAGTCCATCAGGTCTTTTGTCATTGTTAATACCTATGACAAAACCTTCAGATGGGATTGAGTCCATGAAAATAAATATTGCAATGGATTTTAATGCATATTTATACGACATAAGTTGATATCCTAGGAATGCTTGAGGGCAGAGGTGACATGGTCAATGACATTAGCAGAAATATGGCATTTTCAAATAATATTCAAATTTTCAGTGAAAATGGGTACTGTTTTGAAACTTTCATCACTGGCCTGAATGTTCATAAGCCTTATTGCTATATCTGTGGTAAGAGTTGTCCTGAGACCATAAAATAAATCCCACTTACTTTTTTGTTTGTTTGGGTTTTTGTTGTTGAGTTTTTTTCTCCAAGAATTAGACGCAATATCAACCCAAATTTGTTACTATGGCTAATTCAAGTTTAGCATCTTGCAGACCTTTTTGTAAGTACAGTCATGATTTCTACTTTTTTTTTTTTAAAGTATGTATTCGCTTGCTCTCTTCTATAGAGGGAACCGCTTATTTATATAAAACAAACTCCCCACAGTTTAAGTGAAAAACTTATTCTGAATAAGTTTTTATTCTTATTCTTTGAGAATAAATCCAAATAGAATAATATCAGTTGAAAGTCTGTCATATTGCATTTTAGGTAACCAGCTGACTAATGACTTTGGTGGTCTCTCTGATAAAGGGTGCTGCTATTGAGAATGAAGCTCTCTAGTTAGAACCCTGACTCGTATTTAAATGTAGATGCACTTTTTCCTGCTCAAAAAATCACTAAGATCATTTCTTAGAGAATCCATTCACAGAGGATAAATGGCCTTCATATGTTTTATTTTCTGGACAGATGGTGATATTTCAATGGCAATACAGTAGTTCAACATTTAAATCTTTTTTGCAAATTAGATTGAAATTGTATATTAAATTTTTGTCCGGTGATAAAGATAGATTTGTGTCAGCTTGATGATGGGTAGAATATCAGATAATTATAACCACTGTTGTTTAGCTAAGCTCTATTTACTGAATACACATTTCCATTCTCTTGGCCACTCTGGTATATGGTTCCTGCCTAGGTTCTTGATGAATTTTAAGTACCTCATGTCTCCAACCTATCTCCAGCTTGTTTTCATTCTCTACTGACTTGCCCAAGGAGCGTTCAGCACTGTGCTTGGAAAAAACCCTGTACTCTGGGAATATGAATATGTAAAAGTAATACTTCCATTTACTACTTAATAGTCCCCTCTTAAATGTTAAAATAATTTATTAATGCAGAAAAAAAAGAAGCTGCACACATTTTACTACCTGAGAACATCTTTAAATCCCACCTCTACAGATTATATAATTTCCAAAAATCAAAGTATTAACTGTAATTATTCATTGCTGAATGTGCTAAAAGTGTGCAGAGCTTTGCCTCTTGGTGTCTATTGAACCAGTCTGCCAGTGGATAAACACAAGTGCCTCTGGCTACAGTGAGATATCTGACTGACATTGCACAGAGTTGGCTCCTTAGGTGTGAAACTCATTGGGATCAGCACTGTTACTTAGCATCCCCTGGAAGTGGGTGCACTGGGTGGGCACACCCCAGGGGTATAAAATAGTACAAAAGTAAAAGCTTAAAGCTAGGAAAAAAAATCAGTCTGTACCCTTGGAACTATAATTTCAAACGCTATTGGTATGCAAGTTATATTTTGTGGTCACCAACTTGCAATGGTTTTTGAGAAGACCTCCTTAGGGCAGGTGTTGTATTGAATGCCCAGTGATTCCTAACTGCCTGTTCAGGAATGAATAAGACAAAGCAAAGCTGATTTTGAAGAGACAGAGACCACAGTGGGACAAAAACCTTATCTCCCTTCTGTTTTTTGACTAACTGAAAACAGCATGCATGCAGCATCTTGCAGGGCATAGGTCACGTCATTGCTGAGGACTGTGACAACTTTGTTGCCAAAGTGGCTTTAGATTATACTTTTGAAGAGAGAAAAAGGGAGCTGAGAGACTGAAAGGTTATTTAGTTCATTCCCTTTTCCCAAAAGCAGACACAACCACACCTATGTCACATATCCTGTGTTGTGATAGATTTTTAAGGGTTTTTGGGAAAAACAAAGGGATAATATTTTTAGTTATTACTTACATTTTACGTAGTGTGGGTGTGTGTTTTGTTAAAAAGTCACCTGCTCTGGAATGGTATTAAGAGAAGGACAAGAAAGATTTTCACTATGAAACATAACTGGGTATGTAATAGTCCTTGATTTGCTTACTCTGTTTAAAAACTCCTGAGTGCCATTGCCTGCATGTGACTGAGGAGGGCTCTGTGCCTTCCTATTGTTGTGTTCATATATTCCATTCATCTCAAATTATGTAAAAGCTTTATCACATTATTTTGGAATTGGACATAAATGTGGTTCAGATGGCATTGTATGAATAAAGAAATAGATTCAAGTTGTTGAAGTCTACATTGTTCAAGTCTACAAATGCACCATGTTTGGGTCTGCAAGGCTGGTGCTGAGTGCCTGCACTGGTAGCTAAAGGGCAGCTCTCAAAACCCGGAGCTGCTGCCCTCTCCCAGCAGTGTGTGAAGCCAGTGCCATGACTGTGGTCCTCTCCCAGCACTGCCTTCTCCTGAGAACTGCAGGTTACATAGCAGCACTGTCTGTTTGTACAGAGAACCAAACAAGAAGGGGCTATATTCTTTTAAAACCCTCTAGTTACTCTGCTGATATGTCCTCAGAGAGCAGTCTGCATCCTCTTTCTGGAGGATTTAGAAATAATGGAAGCTATAATGAAGTTGTGAGCTAAGTGAGCTCACAAACCAAACTGAGATAAGCACAGAAAATATATTCCTGGCCAGATAGACCTGATTTTGGAGGACAGTAAGAAACAGGACACAGAACAGGTAGGCTGGCTTTCATAAGTGACACATTCAGTGTGACTAAACTCATTCTGCAGAATTCATACCACTTGGCACAGGACTGAACAACTACCTGTACAAGTTTCAGAACAATGAACTTGATCAGTATACCTTCTCAGTGCTGCTCTTCATTCTTGCATAAAAATTCACCTCCTAATCCCAAGCACTTTCTCCAGGATGTCATGTGCTTTCTCAATTATGTAAAATAGACAAAATATCTCTATAAAATAGGAGGCAAAACATTGCCACTATAGAGTTGACAAATATGAACTGTTTGGATCAGTATCCCAACAGAGTATCTTTTGGGATTTGTCCCATTTCTCAGGGAATTTCACAGCTTTTGAATAGCCTGGCTTTATTTGTCTTGCCTTAATTAATTTTTCCCCATGGCATAGTTGCTAAGTATTTTTGAAGGTCTTTGGCAGTTACTTTTCCCCATGTTTTCAGCTAGATTAAATTTGCAGCTGGTTACACTGCTTGACAGGAACAGAGAATCAACCCCAAGGATATGCTGACAAAAAAAGCCCAGATGTGGTGTGTGTGATTTTTCAGTCTTTCTTCCCCTTTTAGTTGTGAAGGAATTTTCACAACTACACTAATTATGTTATCATCCTGATACAAGCTCCATTAAAGCACTTTTAGCCCTATTGCCTGGAGCTCAGAGGATTCCTCTTTTTAAATCATACAAGAGAGAGAAGGAAAATCAGATGAGAGATTGTACATGATTTCATCTACCACAATGCACAAAGTGACCGAAACTGCCAATCCACAGAGAATGTAAAGTTTCTGGTGGTATTTCAGGCTATGCTGGAACCCTTCTTTTTTCCCTTGCACTTCCATATAGATTAGATTAGATTGCTGTTCATGACGTGCTGCTTTGGTGATGATTAACATCACTATCCACCCTCAGAAGACCTTGTTATGTTTATGAGACTATGGGATGAATCAGAATACAAAATGGGGGTCTGGATAGTGGGAGACATGAAGAGGACCCACATCTGCCAACCTCTGTCTCCTTGGGCAGTCAGTGGCTATTGAAGTAGTTTTACCTTAGGTGCTGCCACTTAATTTTCTAGGTGAAAAAATTCACTATGTTGGCAAACTATCCTAATGCATTTTTTCTGGACAATAGCAGCAATTATATTTGCGATTCCATGCACAAATTTTGGGTTTGAAGTTGGCTTATACTTTTATAAAATGCAAGAACATGTCTTTAAAATTCTATGGGGAAGGAGAACAATCACACAATTTATTAGTGCTCTCTGCTCCTCAGGATCATGCCACAGCTTCCCCACTATTTTTTTTTTTGCTGGACCTAACTATGCAGTTGGCATGCACACAAGCCAACCTAAGCCATTTTAGTGATCTTAATTACATGTGAACCTACTCACACAGAGCTTTCCCTGCTCTCCTTAGCCTATCTGGTCCTGTGGTTGGGCATGTAAAAATATTTTTGTTTATCTGTAAAAAATAAAATAAATCTGAGAAAAAAAATTAATCTCTTATCCTGCAATATCAGTCTTGTCAAAATTATCTAGCCACCAGCTGCACCACAACTGGACAGCTTTGGTGAGTGGGACTCTGTCCTAGTGTTCCTGGCACCTCTTAGTCACTGCAGTGCCTTTTCTAAACAGTGTCAATGCTGAGAACAAAAGCGCTTTCAGATCTGAACTGGCCTCCAGTAATCTCCTGACTGAAAGAACAACTTCACCTGTCAAGCTGTGAACACTTTGGTGAGCAGACGCCTGATAGATGATATTTGCTTACCCTGTCACAGGTAAGAATAATTTGAACGCTCTGGGCAGTACAAGCCAGGCACAAACACAGGGAAGCCATCAGTTTCTGTAAATGAACTTCCAAGCTGCAGGTGAGCCACCTCAGGTATCTCCTAGAGTTGTTCTCCTTCACTTTCCAGGCATACTGCAAGTCCTCTGTGTTTAAACATTCTTAAAAGATATTATTTACTGTAAATGCTGTAAAAGCTATGTTACTGATTCTACATTGTTTGTGTTATTTTATAATCCTTATATATGATGATGGCACCAAAGCAGATGATTCACATCCATTCAGCCTATTCAAAGGTGATTAAAAAACATATATGCACAGTTCTATATCTGCACCTTTGCCCTCACAGAATTCAGTAATAAAGCTCTCAATAATTACAGTAATAAATTTGAACAAATTCCAGGGGCATTATAAAGTATTGAACACAAATACTGCTAGATTTTATTCCAGTATAGTTTGCTATATTTTTAAAATGCATTCAAGGAAATTCCTTGCTTCGATTAGGAAAAGAGAAAGAAAGCTCTTTTGCTGTGTTTTAGCTCTGCTTCCTTTTGCTTTATTGTAGTTCTCTTAAGTGTTGCTTTGGCATTTGACACATGCAGGTTTTTACTGATGCCTGGAAGTGACTATCTGAAAACAGAGACTAGACAAGAATAAGAGAATAAAAGTAGGTATTTATTTGAAGGGCTTTCAAAGGCACACCCTGGGCAGTCAAAAAGGCTACACCCAAGATGGAGCCCTGGTCACAGGTTCTTCACCCTTTTATAAGTTTGGTCCATTTGCATATCAGGGTTAATTCTCCAATTATAACTTTAGTTAATTATGTAATTTCCCAAAGTTTACCCCCCTTCTTAAGATTGTAGTTTACATATTTTGGGCCTAGGACAGTCTGGGTGTCCTTGGAGAGCAGGCTTGGAGAAACTTGTTATGTCTAACTAGCATGAGAACAGCAGCTAACAGGCCACAAGAAACTTCAGAGTTACACACTAGGCACTACAGGATTTGGAAAATAGCAAAGTTAAAACCTAAGGCATCATTATCACAATTTGGGCACTTCTGTCATTGAAAGCTACAATGATCCCAAGTTGTTATGGAAAATAATTTCATTATAAGACTTTTTAATGAAACATAACAAAGCAAACAATAAAAAAAATCTTTCAGAGAGGATTGCATTACAACAATAGAACTATTTTTCAATAAATATCAAAACCAACATCTGCTGTTCTCTTTAACATTGTGAAAAATTCATTTGATTTAGATCTGAGTACCAAATTACTTTTAGATTACTTCAGAAGTAATTTTCACCTTAAATGTGTCTGTGTTTTGTGGCATAATTTATGACTATGTTTTCAGATATCATAGTTTTTATTAAGATCATTTTTCAATTTCCTTTCTTTTATGAAAAAAGGAAAGGTACTAACTGATTACAGAAAGATTTATTCCTCCTTACATCTTTTTTGTCTTAACATAAACACTCTATAAAATAAATAGAGCCATGGTGTGCAACACTTCTTTAAAAGAACCTAAAATGATAAAAAAATCATATAGTTGGGGCTTGATAGAATCACAATATTCAATAACTTAACATGTGCTGAAAATCAAGTTTGCCTCAGCACTCTCATACATGATACTGAAAGATACTTGCTTGTTTTCCTCCTACCTCATTTCAAATCAGGAACGTAAAGGTGAGGAAAACAAACTTATAGAGCAGACGAAAAAGACTTCCTCCCAGAGGTCTGAGAATCACTTTAAGAGGAGATTCACACCACAGACAGAAATTAGCAAAACCCAATGGTGGGTGAGTACAGGGGAAGGAAGTGTTCACACAGTTTACTGCTACTGTAGGAAGGTACCATAAAATGCAGTAAACCCTTTGTCTGGAGTTCTAGCAGCAATCCAGCTCCACTGAGAAGCATGACAATGCCATTTTTGTCCCGAAGCTACTGGTAGATTGTCATGGATGGCAGAGATCCTTTACAACTCCTGGGCATGTACAGAACACCTTACAGTGTACACACACATATATATGTGTGTGTGTGTGTGTGTGTGTGTGTCTATATATATAAATATATATGCGTGTTTATATATGTTAGATATATATATACAGGTATGCATATAAATTATATGCAGCAGCTATCATGAGGTTATCTTGAGATCATGGTGTGATGAGGGATGAATACTTCACTCTTTTGCAGATCGATTGCATCATGGTTAATAGCATGGATGCCCTCTTTCGAATTGGATCCCTTTCAAATTGTTGCAGCATGTGCTTTCTCTGTTCCCAAGCTGATAAAAGTCCCTAGATTTTACTGTCTGAGTCCTTCATTCTTCAGTGAGGCCTGTCTTTACTTTAATTCCCTTAGTATAAAGATACCAACAAGATATGCAACTATCCAAAGTGTCACAACAAAATTACTGGTTTATAAGTCTAGTGGTAAATTAATATAAGCACGTTTTCACTCTCTTTCAAAGAATCCCGGCTTAAATCATCATGAAGATACCACTGATGAGTAACAACATGGGAGCCCCAAAGGGAGTGTTGTTTTTCAAAGCATTAAACTTAGGAGTCTCAGACTTTCAGACTTTCTTTTCCTAAAGCTCCTTCACCTTCACCACGCCACACAACAACCATTAGCCAATATACTCTAGCATTTTCTGACACAGTTCATGTACACCACTGAAAAACATCATTGAATAGTAGTTCTGGAGATTTTTGTTCCTCTAAGTCCGTTATGTAAGACATTGAGAATGCGTATTTCCAAACTGAATATTATCTTCACCAAGTCATTTAGCTCACAGCTTGCCTTTTGATACATGCAAGACTGNAGAAATACTCTAGCACAGATCCTGTTGTCACTGTTTAGCATGTGGGTTTCATCCTACATGAACATGGGAATTCTTAAATGTCGGACCTGGCAGGGTAATTATTATTGCAAATTTCTGTCACATTTTTTTATTGAGTCTTATGTTTGTCTTCTATTGTATGCAAGATTACGTTTCACTGCACTGAGTCTGGGACCTCAGTCTTCATTATAAAATATAACTAATTCACCCAGTTACAAGCATGCAATTAGAAGCTGCTAAAAACTAGCTACTAAAAACTAGCACAGGCTTCTTATTCCTTTACTGTGAAAGAAAGAAAATCCCAAGTCTCTCACTTTCTTACAGCTTTGACCCACTAACTACCTTGTTATATATGCAGCTGCTGGAGTTCAACAGTCAGAATTGCAGATGGTCTTTCACAGATCTTTTGCATAACATCTCTGTTTCAGGTGTTTTAGTCACCTCTTCCTTTTGGTCTTAAATTCAGAAATATGTTCAGCTACTGGGTCATTATATCTTGACACAAGCACATTGATTGAGGATATTGTGACTAACTCTTCTGCAAAATAAACACACAATGATCAAAAAAGTAATTTGGACTTACAATGTTTGGAATTTTTTCTAATTTTCAACGTATTTCAGGGAGACAAGCACAGATAGATAGTTGAAGATAGGCAGCCACTGCTCAAATACTTTTTTTTCTGACAGCTGAACAAAAATATCATTGGATGTGTTGGATGACTTTTCTGAACTAAATTTGCACTGTAATATGCAGAACAGAAGGAGATGCTTCAAAATTATACAACTGGCATGTTTTTACACACAGGAAGGCCTGGAAACAAAACTATTTAGTAGTTGCTTTTTCTGTATTCAAATGTTCTTCCACAATGACCATTAAGTTCCCTCTCCTGAGTACCTTTTTAAACAGTCATAGTATACCTTTGTCTCTTTCTGCAAGCATATATGAATCTAATGTTTTATTTCTGTATCCAAGTTGTGACAGGCCTCCACTTTCAGTCCAATTAACTGAGTCACACTTCCATAAAACTCCAAGGAGAGAAAAATGTCAGCCCCATAAACTTAGAAATAACAGGATTGTACTCTTTTTCTTTGAAGGACACACTTTTCTTTCAACTATATTACTTACTTAATATTTTATAGTTTCAAAATGAAAAAAAAAAATTGATTTTGAATTCCACTGGGTGGTATATTTAGGAAGAGCTACATACATATAGCTTGTAGCAGTTTCCCAGGTATGGGTACCCTGTAAGGATTGAACAGATGAATATTTTTCATTTTACTTATCCTAACCATATGATCTCTTTATGTAGAATAAGACGAAGAAACTAAAACTTTTACTCATGTATCATTTAAGCAAAACTGGGGAGGGTTACTGAGTACTGGTATTCAGAGGAACCTAACAAGAGTGTCCAAGAATTCTTCCTGGAAGTGAGGATGGTGGTCTGGGAAATGCAAGTTTCTTGCAAGACCTTTAATCACATTGAGTGTTCAAAATCATAACCATTCCATTCTACTTACTCCTGAGGCAGCAACACTTGACTATCACTAAGGGATATACAAGCCCCATGCATTTCTAAAGAGAAACTATGTGAATGGGCAAGGATGTTTGGAAGATTTGGTAGTTTTCCTTTGCTTAAAAGTCCTGCCTAATCCTAACATGGAGCAGTTCAGGTTTGGACAGAGGTGGCTTTTTGCAAGAAAGTACTCCAAAACAGGGATGTTCTGTGCAAATTCATAATGAAATGCCTGCATGTGAAGCAGAAATTTGACATCAGAAAGGGCATTTTGAGAAAAGGGGAACTGAAAGAAACCCAAACCAAGGCATTAATGGATTTGGAGAAGTTGATGAAAAGCAAAGAACAGAAACAACCTACCAGAAAGGTACAGAGCAAAAGAAATTCAGGGGGTACAGTGAAATCCAGTCAGTTGCAGATATTCATTTCAATAATCAAAAAAGGTGTTTTGGAAGATTCACCCTGGCCAAGTGCATCTCTCTCACCTGAGTACTGAAACAAACAGAATAAGCAGCTGATTGTTAGCCTGATGTTACTAAAGCCTGATTCATGCTTTGGTCATCTTTGAAATTTTTCTTGACAATAATTTTCCTTTTTTCTTTTAATTCCATTGCTATTAAATATGTTTCATAACTGAAAGGAAAGTTTTCTTTTTAAAATGTGTGGGTTTGTATAGAATCATTACCAAACTGTAGTTTTAGAAGCAAGCACAGCAAGGATTTCCCTGAAAACTCCTGCACCTTTTCTATCCCTTCAGCACTTCAACTTTTTCTGGTTTTATCATTTTGTATAATATTTTTAGTACACACAGGAAAAGATAGGATCTGGTTGGTTTGTTTTTCCTAAGGACAACTTCTGAAGGATCTCTCCTGATATGAAGCCATAAAGTAAAAGTGGCAAGAAAATGAACACTACAGAAAAGAGTTTTCTGGCATTAAANAATATATATGCGTGTTTATATATGTTAGATATATATATACAGGTATGCATATAAATTATATGCAGCAGCTATCATGAGGTTATCTTGAGATCATGGTGTGATGAGGGATGAATACTTCACTCTTTTGCAGATCGATTGCATCATGGTTAATAGCATGGATGCCCTCTTTCGAATTGGATCCCTTTCAAATTGTTGCAGCATGTGCTTTCTCTGTTCCCAAGCTGATAAAAGTCCCTAGATTTTACTGTCTGAGTCCTTCATTCTTCAGTGAGGCCTGTCTTTACTTTAATTCCCTTAGTATAAAGATACCAACAAGATATGCAACTATCCAAAGTGTCACAACAAAATTACTGGTTTATAAGTCTAGTGGTAAATTAATATAAGCACGTTTTCACTCTCTTTCAAAGAATCCCGGCTTAAATCATCATGAAGATACCACTGATGAGTAACAACATGGGAGCCCCAAAGGGAGTGTTGTTTTTCAAAGCATTAAACTTAGGAGTCTCAGACTTTCAGACTTTCTTTTCCTAAAGCTCCTTCACCCTCACCACGCCACACAACAACCATTAGCCAATATACTCTAGCATTTTCTGACACAGTTCATGTACACCACTGAAAAACATCATTGAATAGTAGTTCTGGAGATTTTTGTTCCTCTAAGTCCGTTATGTAAGACATTGAGAATGCGTATTTCCAAACTGAATATTATCTTCACCAAGTCATTTAGCTCACAGCTTGCCTTTTGATACATGCAAGACTGCATTTGTTCCCAATGATAGCATAAGATGTATGCTACTGTCAGAAGGTAAAAGGNCTTGAGCTGACCTGTCATGTGTCATGAGCTTTATAAGTAGAAACCTATGTATTCAAGTACAGAAATGATGATGAAATAAAGTCTGTGGATTCAGCTTCATCTAGGACTGAAATGTGCTTTCAAAACCAGCACACCAGCATTTAAAAATAAGAAGTTTTTCAGCCACTAAATAATGAATTCTTAAGGCACACATAACATGGTTGTGCCTAAGTTCTTTCAAAGCATATATTCCAGTGTTTTACTTGACTACTATAACNGTTTTCCTTCACATGTCTTTCTGGACTGAAAAGTTAAAATAACAACTGTATAAAGAAATTATTCAGGGAAGAGCACAATGTCTTTGATGTTTACTTCAAGTAGGTGAACTAACCCTTTTACTAGTTAGCCTTGCTCCTCTTCTTTTAGATCCGTGGTAAGTTGTAGTGCACCCAACAATGAAGGAGAAGAGGCTTAAACAACACAAGCTCTTTAAGATTTTCACTATGTCACCTTGTGTGGACTGCATTAACCATTTCTCTAGCACTCAGTTGCCTTCTGCACCTATTCTCTCTAACAGTTGCCATAACTCTGTGCCACAATTTTGCAGCTGCTCTTTAAAGAAGAATGATAGCTTTGTTTTATTTCCAGATCTGGACTACATTGTTATTTCACTTTTGCAAAAATTGGCCTCTGCTATGGCTCTTCATATGAGGTATTTAAAACTTCAAAATATTATAAAGAGAGAGATAATTTTTAAGGTAAGTGCCTCCAGACTCTACAGATGATAACAACGTGAACATAAAAATACCAAATTTGATTATGGATTTCTGCATGTATTCATGTCCTTTGAGTCTCATACAGTCACTAGACAACAGTGGATGCTCCTGATTAAGCAAGTTTTGAATGACTGATCCTGTGGTCTACATGTGAAATGCTCTATAACCTATGACCTTATACACTAAAGTATGGTATATTTATTTCAGTATATTTAAGTATATGTGTTCACTAAGGAATTAATAATGGGAATAAAACTCAGATTTGCTATTTCCAGGTACTTTGTGCACTAAAAATTACTTCTAAGTCATTATTTTCCACAGTGTGTGAGCAAACAGCTGGAAGGCACTTGTAGTTGAAAAGCAGAGATAACTATCATGCTTTTGTGAGTGAAACACAACATGTAAACCTCTCTCAAACGCCTCAGCCATCCCTTCGTTTATAGCCAGATCTGCAACACAGAAAACAGTGGCAGAAGGTATTGCATTTTCATTTCTGTAATAAAAGATGTTGATGTACAGCTGCTGATAAAAAAGAAAAGGGCAATTTTTTGAAGGAACATTGTTGGATTTTTTTAAATGAAACAGTGATTTTCCAGATTGTGGTGTACAGTAACAAAACTAACTATTCATCTAAAAGTAGGTGGAGTGGATGTCTGAGCTGGCCCGGGATCATTAGCTCTTCATCATGGTACCAGCAGGCTTGGTCAGTAGCTCTACTCTGTGAAAAAGGAAAGAAAAGAAAAGTTTATACTTTTCACCACAAAGCCATAAATTCTTGAGTCAGCATTTTCATGTCTGTGTCTTCTTGCAGATAATTTTGGGTATAATTCGATACAAATACAGTTCTCATTCATGTATTTCAGTGAATGAAAAACTTCTTAAAACTAGAGATGTAAAAACGTTAAACAGAACAACCAAGTATAAATGCTGCCAACTTGCATGTAGATATACAAACATAAGTAATTCCACTTGGAGATCTGATCATCCAACAAGAGGCACAGGTATTAATAAAGCAAATAAGAAGCTTTAGAACATAAGTGATACATTTAATTTGTCTTCAGAGTGTATTTCCTTCATTTATTTTGACTACCCTTTTCCTTAGGCTCTTTTTGCTGTTGAAAAGCTTAAAAAATGGAGGAAATTATTTCTCTTATGTAGCAATCCAACATCAATGGAATTTGATCAACTCTGGCACACAAATTTGGCAACAATAACTTGGTCATATACCATAGAGGGTTTTATTTTTCTGGCCTAATTGAAATGTAGATATTGCCTTATCACTTTTTAAAATTTCATATTCTGATAGACTGTGGGAGCTGGGCCTGTTTAGTCTGCTGAAAAGAAGATTGAGAGATCTCATTAGTGCATATAAATATCTCAAAGGTGGGTGCCAAGAGGATGGTGCCAGACTCTTTTCTGTGGTGCCCAGTGACAGAAAGAGGAACAATGGCCATAAACTAAGCCAGCAGATGTTCCACCACAACATGAGGAAGAACTTCTTTACACTGAGGGTGGCAGAGCACTGGAACAAGCTGCTCAGGGAAGTCATGGAGTCTCCTTGTCTGGAGACGTTCCAAACCCACCTGGACCCATTGCTGTGTAACCTGTTCTAGGTCACCCTGCCTTGGCAGGGGGGTTGGATGGGAGGATCTCCAGAGATTTCTCCCAAACCTAACAGTTCTGTGATTCACACATATCCATGGAATATGCACAGTGTAATGCAGTACAAACTAGTTAACATCATCAGAGCTAATTTCATATTTGTTTTCTCATTTTTAATCTCAAAATGTTAAAATGCAGCAACAGTTCTTGTATTCATTTAAAAAGTAAAAGAAATTAGAGCAACAATCAGTCTAAATAATAGGAAAAAAACCCCATAAAACTTATAATCTGGTTATTTGAATGTAGAAGGTACATAAAATGTTCTTAAGAGGAATGAACTAATGTTCCTTTCGTAGTTAACTCTACCACTGGAAACAAAGAACGTATTTAATGACCCAGCTTTCAGTTCCCACGTAACTGCAAAATCCCCTTTACTTCAGANTGGCAGGGGGGTTGGATGGGAGGATCTCCAGAGATTTCTCCCAAACCTAACAGTTCTGTGATTCACACATATCCATGGAATATGCACAGTGTAATGCAGTACAAACTAGTTAACATCATCAGAGCTAATTTCATATTTGTTTTCTCATTTTTAATCTCAAAATGTTAAAATGCAGCAACAGTTCTTGTATTCATTTAAAAAGTAAAAGAAATTAGAGCAACAATCAGTCTAAATAATAGGAAAAAAACCCCATAAAACTTATAATCTGGTTATTTGAATGTAGAAGGTACATAAAATGTTCTTAAGAGGAATGAACTAATGTTCCTTTCGTAGTTAACTCTACCACTGGAAACAAAGAACGTATTTAATGACCCAGCTTTCAGTTCCCACGTAACTGCAAAATCCCCTTTACTTCAGAGAATATTTAGCTTTTTTGGAACTAGTGCAGAAGCCATGGAAACCACTGACATCTGTATGTTCTGATTCATTTTGGTTTGTCCTGTTTTCTGGTCTCAGTTCTGCAACTTTTTCTGTGTGGATGATTGAAGCTATCTGCTCGTGTGAAGCACCAGTGAACACAGTGGGCCACAGAAGTTCATCAGTTTATGTTAAACATGCCTTTTAATAGAGTATTTTCAAAGGGTGATTGAAATACTAGGAATATCATCCTGCTTGCTGACTAAGTGAAATCACAGACAACAGGAATATGTGGTTGGTTTTGGAGGGAAACGTACCACAGGGCTTTGTTCTTATTTTAGTGCTACATATAAACATGTCGGAATCAGCAGCTACAGTCTAGACAAAGATTTGATTTTCAGGAAGCTTAGAATTAGAATGTTGTGCTGGCAACATTTTTAAATAACTAGCATGTGGTATGAGAGGTGTGATGTTCAGAATGCGTTATGTCCCAAGGTATGCATTGTAACAACAATAGCTTTCATAGATTGTTCGGGATTTTTTTACAATTTTATGATAGAAATATACAATTACCTAGAAAATTACCTGTAATTTAGAGTGGTAATTCATTAAAAAATATTAGTAGTAGGAAAAAGGCCAAATGTGATTTGAATTTGGAGATCAGATAATTAGAATGTATTTACATTAGGTCTGTGCTTAATTTTAAAACATATAAGATAAATAATTTATAGTAAAAATAATTTTAAAAGGGGATTCATACACCAGGTAGATTGAAAGCTTTATGATAGAACAGGAGAAAAGTGTAAAAATTGAAAGAGGGAAGATATTAGGAAGAAATTTTTTACTGTGAGGGTGGTGAGACACTGGAACAAGCTGCCCAGAGAAGTTGCAGATGCCCCCAACTCTGGCAGTGTTCAAGGAGAGGTTGGATAAGGCCTTGGGCAACATGTTCTAGTGGGAGATGTCCCTGCCCATGGCAGGGGGGTTGGAACTAGATGATCTTTAAGGTCCCTTCTAATGTCTTAACTTTCTACGATTCTATGATTCTATGTGACTACCTAGTTTGTTAAAAAGATGCTTGTACATCTAATTGGTGCTAATAAAAACTTTTTAAAGTTATTTTAGATTACAGAAATTATTCTTATAAAGAAAATAATCTGTCATTTATCATTTAAGCATATAATTTAGCATAATAGTGCCTGTCAAAGGCAAAGGCACAGACCTGTCCATTTATTAGTGTATTGTGTACTTGAAGCACCATGTACTCTGTGATGTTTTGTTTTCTCTTCCTTTCTCTTGTTGTATATTCTTTCAGTTTTGTTTTCTTTGCCATTTTGTCTGAGAGCAGGATTTAATTCCCACTGGCATAAACGGAAGGACACTTTCTGACTTCTGAAGGAATTGACTAGGATCACATTGTGTTTCCTCTGCCAGCTTACTCTTCTGACCTCCTAAGCCATAGGTCAGTGTACACCCCAAATTTGCATTCTTTAATAACCTTCTTTATTTCTAAATTCTTCTTTGTCTTGTAACTCCATTTTTAATGTGAAAACCAAACTAAATAGCTTGACTACTTAACTATTTTGGTTAAAATTATTTGATTAAAAATCATGTTTTCATTTACTCCTCTCACCCAATTCATTGTTCATTTCTTTTTAAAAGAAATAATCTCAAGACTTCAAATATTTTATATGAAGAAATCTTTCTTGACCCCATTAGCTTAACCAAAGTCTTCTGTGAATATATATTTTTTTCACTCAGATACTGCAATTTAAATTTTTCTTAGCTTTCAGTTTAAATTTCCTTTCTTTGTTTTACTTTCCCAAGCTGTGCTTCTTTCCCCCCTTCCTTTTGAAATAATTTATTTTCAGATTATTTTGAATAAGGCAGGTGTGGATATTGGATCTTCCCTCCTGTGGTTCCAAGGTACCAACTAGACATGAGCTGATGAGTAAAGATAATGTATTATGTTGTTGCAAAATGTCAAAATTATCTTAGAATGGGATGTTCCTTATACACTTTAAGCTGGCTAATTAAGGCTTTCCTAATCAGCATGAAAGGACACTTCATCAGGGGAAGAAAAACTCAACATCCATTAGTCAAGTACATCCTGGAAGAAGTAAATGCAGTAAATCAAGATGTTGCTCTATGTCTGTACATACATTGCTAACTTGGCAAAAGAATTAAGGGCTATGTATCCCTTAGCTGAATTATCTTCATTATAATACCAAAAATCACACCTACAGGTCAAAAAGACCTCTGTCCAGGTAAGGACCTTTCCCTTGGGCGTAAGTCAGCTGTGGAAACTACTCGCATGGAAATTACTCACATGGAAACTACTCACATGGAAACTACTAACAAACCATGACAGAAGGACTGTACTTGGAAAGTTACCGACCCTGAAATTCTGAATATAAATATTGGTGTAGAAAGTCCTGTTGGTGTGTTTGAGTCATGGAAAATCAGAGCACTTAAGCCTGAACAAATCTGAAATAAATAGTAATGTCTCTCTAGGGTGTGTAATTTTTGGCTTGTTGCATGCTGGGTAATCAATCCAGTTTTGCAGACAATAATGTCGTCAACAAAAGATGCAGTGCCCAGAAATCTCTTCCCTTTTCCATATTAGTCAAAGTAAGACAATTTTTAGATGTGCTGCACTATTAGCATAGTAATAATGCAACCCTGTCTATCTCACTGATTCTGTATTGCAGTGGAATGATCCACCAGCTGTACCTGCTTTGCACACCCTTTCTGCATGGCAAACAACCACTGCCTTTGGTGAGTCTGCCCCAGGAGGGGCTGCTCACTCCCTCTTGCTCTCTATGTCAGATAAGTAAGACATTGCTGGACCCAAAGCAGCCTCTTTTCATGCTGCCCCATGACAGAAGTGAATCCATGAAGGACCTTGAGCTGCCTTTTCTTTGAAAATGGAGAGCACGGTCCCATCAGAAAACAGCAAGTTTTCTGATAGTCCATTCCTATTTTCTTATGTATCTCCAAGTCCTAGGTATTAAGCAATTGCATAGGCTCAAAATCTAACGCTTTTGAGAGAAAATTGCTGAGGGAAGATGAGTTGATTCCTATCAAGTGGAAGAAATATGAGGCTTGAGTTTTAAATGGTCCCAAGGACTACTAATCTTGATGGCATTTTAGGGGAGAAGAGCAGCTGTTCCCCTTACCAAATTAATTTTAGGTCTCCTGTGCTATTTTTTAGGGTCAGTTTCAGATTCCCACAGACTTAGATATAAAACTTCTGGTGCTGAATGTATTCATGAATTCATGAATTGCATGATGAAAATACGTTCTTCATAACTTCTAGCCAGTTGCTTGATATTAAGAAGCTTGGAGTACCCAAATATACAGGAGCAAATTTTGCCCTGCTGCCGTGCTGTACTGAGAAGCCCCACCCAGTGCCTCTCATGACAGCTCCCAGCAGATCACTGGAATCCATTCCCAGTTGCACCAGCCTCTGAACTGTGGCCTACCCCAGCCTCTCGTGCTTTGGTGACAGACAGCACTAGTTACAAATGGCAGTCCTGCAGCAGAGCTGCTTACCTCTCTGCAGCACAGGTGCCCCGAGCCCTGACAGTGTGCTGCGTGCTCCCAGTGTACGGGGAAGACCATGCAGCCATACACGGGATGGGTGAAGGAAAAATTTGTGTTCAGCCTTATTATTGCAGGAATCTGTAGGGAACTGGGAAGAGCAGCTCCATGTACCAAAGACACCTGAATCAGGCCTGATCCCTGACAGCTCAGTTTTGTTTCCCTAAATCATATCTTAGTGTTCATGATACCCTCCTACAAGCCTGGAATAAACTCATCAAGAAACAGACATATAGTAAATCAAACAAACAAGCAAACAAACAAGCTAGTATTTTTATCTTCCTTCCTTCCTTCCTTCCTTTCTCTCTTTTTCTCTCTTTTTCTCTTTCCCTTTCTTCTTTGTTTCTTCTGTTCTGTTTTGTACCAAAACTTCAAGTTGGGTCAGTTTAATCTTAACAAGCATGATCATTTTATATTGCTTCAGTATACCACATCTAAATGACTTCTTAAAATAGGAAACATTAATAAAATTTTTCATAACAGTAAGACAAATCCTTCTAATCTCACTGCTCTTAACACAGTATACTTTGATTTTTAAAGCAAGATGGTACAAAGCCTATTTTACCATTGCGCAGGTGATGCAGAAAAAGAGAAATCTCAATTAATTTCTAACTTCAAACCTGCTGTCTGCATGATTGTAATTAACTTATCCACCTCAAATTTTGCAAATAGATCCTATGAGAAGAAAACATGAAGATTGTACTAGGGCCTGATCTAACACAAATTTTAATTGATAGGATTCTCTTCACTAACTCCTCCAAGCCATCAGACCCTTACTGTACAATTCTGCAGTTCTTTGAATAACACTTAATGAACATGAACTGCCAAAAACATTATCATATGAGATTTGTTGTGTAACTTGCCCCACACAGTGTAATCGTGGGTAATCTTATATGGGTTCTGCTCATACCCGGAAGATATACTGCAGCATGTTACTGTTTATCCCACACTTTCCTCTTCAGAGAGTTTTGACCCAGACCGCTGCTACTATTTTCCCTTATCTGGTGGAGGTTTGGGTGCAGACAGGGATGGGGAGTTACTTATCTGCTTTTTAAATGTTGGGTTCATGTATGCTACCTATGTAAAGATTCTCCTGTTGGGAAAAAATTGAAGGAACCCATTTCATTTCTGCTACCAGAAGTCTGGATTACAACATACTTTTAGCAAACCTATGTGTCAAATATTTGGTCAGTTTTGATAGTTCTGGTACATCTTCCCAGAACTGGAGAATATAAAGAGAGAAAGCCATTAAACTATCTACTGAGGCATGGGATGGTTCAGAAATAGTTTGGTGAGAGCTTAATATGATTTATCCTTATGAAATAATATGGAGGAACATAGAGATATGGAAAAGACGCACTTAAATTTTGGTGTTTATTTTGAAAATCTCTGTTGCACTGTGCAGGTGTTCATGACAAGCGCAATGTCCAAATGAACCTTCATGTTGCATATTTAATTCTCTACCATCTTCTTTCTTACCTGTTGCAATAGGTACAATACAGTATTCACAAAGAGGTTCTTTCCTAGCCAATTAATACAAATGGCCTACTCAGGTGTCTCATCTGAACTGACTACTTTCATGCTGCTCATGTATGCACAGATCATGTGTTAGAGAAGGGTGTGTTTCTGACACGGATTTCTTTCCAGGTTTCTACTACACTTCTTAATAACTCAAGTGCCTGACACAACCACAAATCCTTTCTGGAGGCAATTTTTCTGAGAATGGGAAGATTCATGTGGTGACACACATGAAAATGAGCTGGTAGCAGAATTAGGTCCTGGGGAAAAACCCTGAATTTATTCCTCCAGGTATAAAGGAGGTTTGTCATTTGGCAACAATTTGGCTGAAGTAAATTATGTTCAGCAACAACACACGGCCCAAAATAAGATAAAACCTGGAGCAAAGCTGAATGAGGAAGGTAAAGGACTTGTGTAAAAATGAAAAAAAACACAATTATAATAAAAAAGTTTTTCCATTAACACCAAGAAAACTACCAAAAAGAATGTGTGCTTATGCCAATGTGTATGCATTTGGAGTGGAAGAATTTCCTAATCAGCCTTTCCCAAAGTAGTTTTATTGCCAGCATTGGAATGATTTTTGGAAAAGAATGAAACTTCCTGATTTTTTTGTCTTCCATTTGTCACCTCTCCTTCAGTTACACTGCTGAAAACAACCAGGAGATCCAGAGGGGCAGGAAAAGCCAAACAAAAATACTAAATAGGAATGTCTCAGAAAAGAAGAGAGGAAAAACTGACAGCAAGAACTGAATCTAAAACTAAAAATATTAACTTTTTTTTAATGGTTGCACCCCGTTTTGATTCAACCCCGCCAGAAATGTTTCTAAATCATTATAATTTATCATATTCTTACAGAGAGAACAGTCTGTCTAAGTGGATATCAGCAGCAATAGCAAACATTCCCTAAGCCAGGGTAACCAAAAATGGCACAGGTATGTCAAAAAGGTGATGTAGTTTTTTAAGCAGAAAAATGTAGAACCTACTTCAGAAGTATTAGTGGGAAACAGAGAAACAAGATAACAACAACAACAAAACAGGTTAGAGAAAAGGAAAAAAGGCAAAGTCAGGTTGGGGAAGGGAATGCTTCTGGGGAAACCACAAGGTGCTGAAAAGGAGAAAGGGAACTTTGTTGCTGTATAACTTTAAAAAGTCTAAATTTTGTATTCTTAAAGAAATATCTTTACAGAATGCCTTCTAGCTAGGTCTTTTAATCTCATTCTTTTCAAAGGTCATTCCTCATTATAATGTTAGATTTAATTTTAATCATACAGTAAAATTGTATGCATATGGAATATTTGAATAATAACTGTATTTTATTAAGATTACTTAGTGTAGCAGAAACCATATCAATCATTTAGATAGGGAAATGTCACAGATGGTATCTTTTTTTTCTCTCCATCATTGCTCAAGGTCCTGACATAAAACCACAGAATATGCTGAGTTGGAAGGGACCCAGAAGGAACATCAAGTTTAGCTCCTGGCCCTGAACAGGACCATCCCCAAGAGTCACACCAAGTGCCCGAGAGCACTGATCAAATGCTTCTTGAACTCTGTCAGGCTGCTGTTATTACCAGTGCCCTGGGGAGCCTGTTCCAGTGGTCAACCACCTTCTGGGCGAAAAACGTTTTTCTAATATCCAAACCTCTCCTGACCCAGCTTCAGGCCATTCCCTTGGTTCCTGTCACTGTCACCACAGAGAAGAGATCAGTGCCTGCCCCTCCTCTTCCCCTCACGAGGAAGTTGTAACTGCAATGAGATCTCCCCTCAGTCTCCTCTACTCCAGGCTGAACAGACCAAGTGACCTCAGCCACTCCTCACACGGCTTCCCCTCAAGGCCCTTCACCATCTTCGTTGCTGTCCTCTGGACACTCTGTAAGAGCTTAATATCTTTCTTATATTGTGGCAGCCAGACCTGCCCCCACACTCGAGGTGAGGCCGCCCCAGGGCAGAGCAGAGCGGGACAATCCCCTCCCTTGCCCGGCTGGCAATGCTGTGCCTGATGCACCCCAGGACACAGGTGGCCCTCCTGGCTGCCAGGGCACTGCTGACTTGTGTTCAACTTGCCATCAACCAGGACCCCCAGTTGCTGCTCTCCAGTGTCTCATTCCCCTTTGTTCCTTCTCTCTGTACGTCCAAGGTTGCCCCATCCCAGGTGCAGAATCTGGCACTTTTCCTTGTTAAACTTCACATAGTTGGTAATTGCCCAGCCCTCTGATTTGTGGAGGTCTCTCTGCAGGGCCTCCCTGCCTTCTGGGGAGTCAACAGAGTCAACAGCTCCTCCCAGTTTAGTATAATCAGGAAACTTAGTCTCCCTTTGAGTCCTGCATCCAAAATATCCTAAGATGATTTCTACTTTTTAAGAGAACAGCCAAGTCAGGCTTAGAGCCATCTCAAATCATCTGATCTGCCATTTTGTTATATGGCAAGACCAATTCGTTTCCCCATCACTCCGGGTCAATTATATGCTTACTAAGCTCACCTGGTGACAGTACCATTATGTCCCCATGCTTCTTTGTTCCTTCTGTTAGAAAATTTTTCATATTATCTAATTTAATTTTTTTTCCCTGTCTATCTTGATATGTTTTTATGCCCACCTTGGTAACATTCCTCTGAGTGTTATCATGCTACTCCTCTTTTTTTCTCTAGAATAAAAAAAATTACCAATTTATTCACAATCTTCTTATTGGTAATGTTTTCTAGAACTCTGTTGATCTGTTAGACTGCCCTAGACTCTTTGGCATTTAAAGTGCAGTGGCTCAGATAAGACTTCCCTAATAATACACTAGTTACAGACCCCATTTTTGCTTGTTTTCAAAGAGAAATATTTTTACAAAACAGGTACTCATGTCCAGCCTGTCATTTACTGTAACCCTTCAGATCATTTCCTGCATAGCTGCTTCTCCACAAATTTTCCTCCTTCCAGAATTTGACTTTCTTGTTTTATATTGAAATTCATGCTAATTTCACAACAGTTTCTGGTGATTCTTCCTATTTAATACAGATCCTTCCCATTTAATACTCTTGAAGTCACTGACTGGCACTTGTGATCTCATAGAGGCATCTAACCTAATTGTCTAGATGATGCTTCCCAGCACAGGATATAAATGTCATGTATAGCCTGTCTGGAGATGAATGAAATCCTGTCCATTTTTTGATATACACAGGATGTACTTTACTCTCACTTTGAAATCTTTCATCCTATATTTCTCTGTCTTTGGCAGCTCCCCTCGCATAAGGGGGTTTCCAGCTTTGATTTCTCATTTTGCAAAGGTTTGTGCAGCTTAAAAATTTGTATTACTGGGAAGGCTCTGAGAAAAATATCAAGCAATCTTTCTCATATCACAGCAAATATTCTGCCATGTAATAAAACCTCAAACACTTCTCCCTTGCACGACTTAGAAGTCACATGTCCTTAAGGTTTTTCCAGTCCTTTTTGGGACACCTCAGCTGCTCTACCAGAATATCCCAAATACCGCTACATTGCAGTCATATCATATTACTATATAATCTCAGCTACAGCCATGGAAGACATATTTTTTTTAACATTTTATTAATATAAATAATTTTAAATTTTTATTTTTTACCATTTGTGGAAGGTCATGGTGAATTTCAATGCATGCAAGTGTGTTTGTTATCTATTATTCCAGTTAGAAGAAAGATTCTTCCATTTTAACCTCCTTTACCTCACTAAGTTCCCTTTAACCGTCATGAAACAGACTGCCTGTAGATGATAAGAAAATTCTCTGGAAGTAAAGCTCGGGAAATAAGCACAAATGATGAGAGGTTGTCCTGACCTCACAGGCAGTGTCACAGCTTTTCAAAGGGAATAAACAAAAATACAAGCAAACATTTTTCCAATTTGTGATTTTCAGTTGATAAAGAGAAAATGCTGATCATTCTAATTTCTTCCTGCTGGAGAAGCAATGCATAAATAATCTATTAACATGCAAGGGCCAACAGGGTTACACTGCTCAAACACTGCCATTGATTTCTTCCCTTTTCCCATGTGCTTACTGCTTCTCACTCAGCTGGTACTAAGTAGCACTTCTTTGCAGTTATGCTATAAAAGTTTGTTCCCCTGAGAATCTCTTGGAGACTCTGCTGTTGAAACAATAATTACAAAGAGGTGAAATATTTGACTAATCAGCAGCAGGAGTCTGTAGGGGTCCAATGCTGAATGACAAATGCCAATATCCACTTAAGGTTTGTTGGATCAACAAGCCAATATGGTGAAACCGATCCATCATCTTGTCACCTATTTTCCTTGCAGTGTCAGAAGCCTGCCAATTAAAAAAAAAAAAGGCAAAACAAACTTGTAATTACTATACATCACTCAGCAGTGATTGCAGGCACATGATAAATAGGATCTTTTGCTTTCCCTCTCCAGCACCTGATGTCTTGTGTTCTTACTTGTGGATTTTCTGAGGCTGCTGTGGATTCCAATCTAAATTTAGAGAGGAAAAAATGTACCATAAGTATGCATAGTTTGGATTTTAATTGTCATTCATTAAAGAAAGTTAAACTTCATGGCCAATTTAGAGAAGCAGCAGGCAAAATTTGGAGTGATATAATTCTAAGTACCAAACTGTGGGTTATTCCACTTCTTACTTTTCACTGGCAATGGTCCTGACCTAATTTTGTGAACACAGTCTCAGAACAGAACATAAATCAAAGCAAAACTGGACTTTTGGGAATGCTGTGATTCCACCATAGTGTTCCAGCTCCAAACCCAACAACAGAATACGGACACCTGGACATCTGGAGTATAAATATTATTACAATAATGAGATAGCTCGACCCACTGCTTAGAATTGGTAAAATCCTTGCTACAAAGTTTATCAGCCAGTAAAATCTATCCCTGATAAAATCTGTCTTTTCCCTTTTTTTTTCCCCTAAAGAACTTGAATGCCTTGGGACCACCATGCAAGAAAGCATTTCTTAAAATATTTGCTCATACTTTGCACTTTAAACTCCTGCTGGATTTGTTCCTCAGGTCTGAAAGGCCAGCTGTTAGCAACATGAACATTGTAGAAAGAGGACCTTTCTATTTAGTAGGGTAACATCTTTTTTTCAGAAGTTATTAGATAGCATTAGCACAAGGAAGGAAGCAAAACAACATGTGGCTCATATGATTGCTCTCAATTAAAGACCACCTAGACAGCTAAATACAGTCAACACCCACAGTTGTTAACTAATTATTCTATAACATCCTCAGAGGAAATCTGCCATTCTGCAGCTTAATTTGTCAACAGGTTACTTTCAGCCTCCTTTAATAAAGGATAGTGTTGCCTCTCTATATGTAGTTCAAATTAAATGTAGTTCAAAAGGAGAAAAGTGAAATGACAAAGGAGGCTGAATTTTTGCACAAAAGTCCTTTGTGCAAGGACAGGTGGTGTATGCATTTAAAACACATTCTTGGAGGACTGGAGTCCCTAATGCAATCATGAGTAATGCTGCTGATGATTTGGTATTCTTCCTGATCTATCGAATTGAAACAGCTAAGCAATTGGAAATTATTCATTTATTTATACATTTATGTTCTGACTGAATGGGAGTTTTAATGTGAGAATTACATTAAAATTCCTGCTGGCTAACAGGAATCCAAAACCAAGGAGTGGATTCCAGGTACTGGGTTTTTTGTCTTTTATCTGCTTAACAGGAAATTATCAAGACAGCATAAAAGATTTCCTGGTCTGTTTCAAACATCTGGAAATCAAAACAACAAGCAGGATTTACTTTTAATTATGTTATGGTACATACATACATACATACATTTAAATACCCACTATGAGCAAATAGTAGCCTTAGAAAATAAGAGATCCTCCATTCTGAACTTCTAATAGTTGTGTCATTGCTGCAAAGATGGTATCACAGCTGGATACTGGAAATTTTCTACTCTTTTCTGAACCTCTGCTTAAAAATTTCAAAAAGCAAACAAACACACAGGTAAAAAAAAGGAAAAATCCACCTGCCGAGGTATATGTTTACAGATTTTTTACACACCGCTCAGAAACACATTTTAAGACAGCAAGAGAAAGAAAAGAAAGAAAATACTGCTACTGCTTTACCGTTTGGCTTGTTTCACATGAACTATTGAATAGGATCACAGATGGAATAAATAAATAAATACAGTTATAACTGAACTTGTTAATATTTTGCCCCACTACAGTTACAGAGGCTTATAGATTTCAAATTGAAGCTTATATACAAGATTTAAAACTTTTTTTACTGGATTTAACCCTGCAATCAAATTTTGTAATACCTTCTCCTCAATAATCTTCTTCATTAATTATAAATAAGTACTTAAAAAATATATGCTCTGCACATGCATGGAGACTTTGTACCATGAATGAAAACTACAGAATCAAACTTTCATTTTTAGTGTGTACCCTGAAATCAAGTAGGATTTTTCTGCTTGTCAGTTCACTTCCAAATATCACTTACAGATCTAACATTAGGGCAAGACACGAGCACAGCTGACACAAAATACAAGGAGATAGTGAAGGGCTACAAGTCAGTTTAGCCTGAAGGAAGTCATACACCCAAGTACTAAAGCAGACAAGACCCCCATATTTCTTCATGGCACTGGTGGTAGTCTGCTTTGCCAGCACACACCTGTCAGTTCGCTTCTTTCCTCTCTAATGCACCAGCCCGTCCTAAACCATGATGCATCACGGCTGCATTGTAAATGCATGCTACCCTTCCATTTTTCAGTGCTTCATTTGCATATAAAGCTTCTGTGCTCCTTTTCCTACCTCCCTTCTGTCCTACCTGTTTTCCTTCCTTGAAGAAGAGCTGTTGCTACCACATTGCTTTTTGGTTGCTTTCCAGCTTCTCCGTGTAGGCAGCCATGGTGTGATTTTATGCGTAGCATGTTCCCAGGAGCATAGGGTAACTGGCATGGCCAGTAAAGGGCAGAGAAATTTCAATAGGTTCAAATCCCAACCTCTGTGTCTTCCTTGCTGTTTTATAAAATAAATGCACTATAGTTGAATTTGAGTGGGTAAAGGCATTGTCTTTCTAACCCAGTGAAAAGAAGAAAGAGAATTTTCCAGTTAGCAGTGGAGTGACCTGCCCTTGCGGAGAGAAAAGAACTAGCCTCTTGCTAACCTTGTGACATAGAACTAGGAGTTAAAATTCTTCTCCTACTGGTATTCCTAGCTGTCTTATTGTTATTACAGGGTCTAGCAGAATGGTTTTAAAGAAAATGGTTTCTTGTGGTGTTGTTCTTTGGAGTTTTTTAACCTAATTTTCAACAACGGTGTGTGGACACTTAGGCTGTTTAACTAATTATGCATTAATGTGTATTTAGTTTTTGTCCTGTTGTAGCAATGAGTAATGAATCTTCCTCATATATGTGACCCAGTAAGTCATATGGTAGACTTCAAAACTGGTGAGAACTTAAAATAATCCCAGTCTGTACCATGAGCAGTGAACTTTGCAGTGGAAATGGCTGCTCTGCTAAAAATTGTGTGACTCTGCAAGAGCTCACGACAGCACTGCTTGTGTTGTACCTGAAACATAGTGTCTTGCTACCCTATTATTTGAAAACAGAGTGGCTCAATTGATTTATAGAAATGCTGCTGAGTATTGTCATCAAACCTGGTACATGTCAGTATGTTGCGCCATGAACATTTTTCCCGCTTCTCCTTAATCTTCCCCATTTTTTTAGTAGTGATGTTACACTACTAAATGGCTTTTTAAATAAATATGTGTCGTATCATTTAATTACTCAGCTGCACACATTATTTTAAAATCTGGTACAGTGATACATGCTTTAGCACCTGCATTAGTGGTGCTTACACCTTGGTTTTATGGCAGAGGAGACAAAGCAAAGTATCACATTTGGTACCATGTTTCTAATCCTTGAATGACTTCCTTGTGTGAAGGAAGTAGAGATAACTCTTCCAATACAGCTAAAAAGACAGTCACACTTATTTTTGAAGTATTTTTAGGACTTTATTAGCATTTGTTATTGCTGAATGGACTAATGCTGATAATATTACTGAGGTTTTTTTGTTAGATGTGGTGGCTTTTTTGTTAATTTGGTGGTGGGGAGTTGTTTGGTTGGGTGGTTTGATTTAGTTTTTAATTTTAAAAGATTGAGTGTTTCTATTTGGAAAGGCTTATCTGATCTGACTTTCAAATGTGGGTTTAAAAAATATTTTCTGATTGTTTAGCTTTAGAGCTGAAAAAGCTAGTAACAATGAATAATTTATTGAATGAAGTTAACATGTGTTTCAGCTCACTGAATATTTATATAAAAATCCCTATCCTCTCAAATGTTCTCAGTATTTGAATTTACCCATTGATTTGGTGTGGGCTCCCAGTAGTGTAATTTTAAACACTCAGATCCAAGTTATGTTACTTATGACTGATCAGATAGCATGAATTCACTTTTGGTTCTTTAAGCATGCATTCAAATGTTTTTCATCTGTACTGTTTTGTACACAAAATATAAAATTAGCCCTTTGAGGCTCCAGCAACGCATTTTGCTACTTTGACTTACATTTCCCAGTTTGTAAGGATTAAGACCTTTATTGCAAGCTGAGCTTCTTAGAAAGTAAGGTAATGGTCATTACCAACCACAGCTCAGGCTGAGAGTACCTAACGTGACACACCTCAGAAGATTGTCACCCCTCCAACTTAACAGGCACTGTGCATCAAAGTCCTCAGATGCCACAGCTACCAGCCTGATGCACCCAAATAAGCCACTCCCATTTTTCAGTCGATCCTGCTGGAAGGACAGGGAAGGTAGTGACTGATGATGAGCATATCCTAGTCCACGTACACTGGGGGCAGATAGGGATGATAAAGGTCCAAGTCATTTCACACAGCTTTCCAGGATTTGTCAGTCCCCAGTACTGCCTGCTCCTAGTAACTAATAATTTCTTAGTATAATTTGCCTTCTTGTGTGGTGATGAGATTTTTAGGTGGAGATTTTTTGTATTGAGATTCATCTTAATAAATGGAGATATTATTCAAGCATGCTCCCAATTCACTAAGAAGACATTTTGCTGTTGCCTAAAGGACTGGGTATAAACAGGACTTCCTCTGAGAACTGTCTTCCAGCTAGACCAGACTGCGTCTTATCACTGAAAGCTGTATGATTGAGAAGAAAATGACTGTGAGAAAAAATCATAGAGGTACAGCAAAGGAAACTAATCCCAAGGTTTAAATAGTTGATAAAATACAATTTGTACTTCTAAATTTTGTTTTGGAGTATTCTTCTTTGCGAAATCAATGTTACTTTAAATTTTAGCAATGAAACAGTTTTATTAAAAAATACCTTGATAATAAAAACCGTAGGCAAGTTGGTGAGATTCACAGTAACACTTTGAACTGAAAAGATACAAACCCTTCAGCTTTGTAAAGTGTGGCATATGTTGTTCACTGCATCACAAATTAATTCTAATTTTTTATCAGGAACATATTTTCCATTTATTTTAGTTCAAGGCAAGACATAGGTAGAAAAATCTGCTTGTTTGCATGAAGATGGGTCTATGAAGAATAAAAGTTGAATGCAAGTAATAAATGGTGAATGGAGCTTTCAAATATTTTCTATTCATGTCCTTGTACACCTCCAGCTATGAGCAAAAAAACCCGCAAAATGTATACTGTATAATATGTACTATATACACCATGTACCATATACTTAGCAGAAAAGTAAAGTGGTTTTTTTTCTATCAACTTTTTAGCAATCAACTTCTATTGAAAAAAAAGGAAAGAAACATGCTTGTATAGAAAAAGATCTAATGCAACAGTACATTACCTCTGGAAACAGGGTTAAGGCATAAAACACATACTGCTTTGTAAGCAACATGCCTCATTCTATCCTACTTTTTTTTATTGCACTACCAGATTTTGTTCTATTCAGTTTTACCAGTGAGAATTTAGAATCATCTTCATTGGTGACAATATTTCATCAAGTTTACAGTGGAGACACTAGGATCGAAATGTAAACCCTTTTTTTATTGCATTTAGCTAAGAAGAATGGAAACAGAAATGCGGAAGATTTAGACAGATGAGTGAATAGTTTTCTGTAACTGCCAGGTAAGTTACCACACTGAATGAGGAGTGGACTCCCCTTATCTTCAGCACAGGCCAGCAGAAGCCACTGCAGAGAAGACTGTTTATTGGGTCTATAAAATGCTTTCAGAGAATATGAGATTCTACCTCTCATTAAATACAGGCTGAAGCTGGAGTTTCAATCCTATGAAATACTGGTTTGTTTTACCTTTTTGTTATTTTCTTGGGTGGTTTGTGGTCGGTTTTTGGGGGGCGAACTGTTTTGTTTGCATGATTTTCCACTTTTGATCCTGCTTATTAGAATTCTTGTTCCCTACACTTACAAATATTAGAAGTAAATGACATCTGCCCATCTCCCCACATAAACTATCCCATAGGTCTCTGTGTACTGTATTGATTTCGGTTACTTTCATTTTGTGTATGTGGGTATGTGTGCCTAATTGTGAGGGAGTTTTGGACACAAAAAGTCCTCAGAATGCACAATTCAGGTAAAAGGAAAAAAAAAGCCATTTTACTGTCATCTTCTTTCTTTCTTAGTATCTTTAACTTCCATATTTCTTTCACTATGCACAGGATTCAGAATTCTGTGTGTATTTTAAAATATAAGAGGCTACAAGGAATTTCAGCTCTTCAGGGAGAAAGAAAAATGCTATGGCTCTGTCCAGACTATACATATCAAAAATATTGATGCTCACACCCCTTTGCGGTCCACCACCTTTTCAATGTGCAATTGTTTTCATGTCCCCAGAATAAATGTAGGTTACCAGAAATAATACTCTATACTGAATTTTATTCCAGGAAGGTTTTGTATCCTCCTGTCTTGCCTCTGAACAGAGTCCCAGTTTTTGAGTCTGAGTGAATCACCTGGAAATACAGGTGTGCATACACTGCAGATGGAACTGCCTACCCTGTGACATAAACAGATACAGTGCAGATTTTCAGCAGGTTTATTGGAGGATGGACTCCAACGAAAATACCCTGATTTTGATGCTGCTTTCTACACCTTAACATTTCTGTCAAACTACTTTTACAAGTGGTGACTCAAGGCTTTCATCCAGCTATTGCTTCTAAGGCAACTTCTGTGATAATACACTTGCATTTTTTCCTAGTATGGTACTAGTGTGAAGCACCACTGCTGGTCCAGAACACCAACATGTCAAAGTGACTTTCTACATTTCAGAGATATTTGATAGAGGCTGTATCAGCCTTCATGTTATCACCTTCCAGAACCTACCAGAAAAGCAGAAGAAATGTCAGACTGAAGAGTATTTATCAAGCCATTCCAAGTCAAGTTTCTGGGAAAATAAATTATTACTTGTACCACCAATTCAAAATATCAATTAATTTTCAAGCATGGTCAATAGCAAATCAACTATCTGTAAATTCATCCTAACTCTGAGTGTAGCAGGGAATAGGGAAAGACAGCAAATCTACCTGCTGCAATGCTGTGCAGAGGGGAAAGGAATTCCTTCCTGACCACTGGCATTGATTTGCTTGCTCCTTGGAAAACAGTTATGATTATCTCCATTATTTAACTTTAGTTTTTGTTATTGCACATGCTAATAGTGCACATAATCTGATTCATTAAATATCTAAAGATCCTTACTTTTGGTGTTTCCCGTTGCACTTAACTTCATTACAAGTCATATACTCTCCCCATTCCCTTTACAGGGTTGCAAATATGTCATGGTGGTAATGGTTTTAAACTAAAAATGGGTTGATTAAGATTAGATATAAGGAAGAAGTTATTTAAAGTGGGTGGTAAAACAGAAGAACAGGTTTTACAGAAAGGTGATAGATGTCACATCCCTTGAAACATTCAAGACCATATGGGGTGAGGGTCTGAGCAACTTGGTCTGTTTGATGATGTCCTTATTCATCTCAGGGGAGCTAGACAAAATGACCTTTAAAGGTCCCTTTCAACACAAACATGATTCCACGGTTCTATGGTAAGTGCATTGTACTAAAGAAGAGGTTTAGTTTGCCTCTGTTTATTACTTTGTTTTTAACCAAGCTGTGAATATAGCCTCTAAATCTCTAAGAGGATGCACAGAGTGATCATTTTTTTCATGTAATAAATATTTCTTTATTCCTTCCACTTTTGATTTCCACTTACAGCCACTCTAACTATTGTCTGAGCAGAACCTGAACACAAGTCCTTAAAATCTTCAATCAAATATCCATTTTGACATGTCTTTGGAAAACAAGATACTAAGAACCAGTCATAGTAAAATCGTCAAACATCTATGAGATTCATTACCTGGGATCAGAAAATTCTAAAAAATTCTCTGTACTTATGTACAAAAGCAGGAAGCAGGTAAAGGGGAAAGAAGATATTACTAAGTGATTGTTTCTGGACTGAGGAGAAAGGTGGCATTATACATTTAAGAACACAAATCTGAGATACAGATGGGTGAAGACCTTTAGGTCCCAGTTAAGATGCGGTCAGCTATGTTCTAGGTAAGAAATGACACATAAAACACATAATAAACAATCATAGCAAAACCAAAACAGAAAAAACATTTGAAAATAAAATAGCACTCTTTCAAAAGTCAGTCATTCTAACAGGGTTATTCTGGTATATATAAGCCAGTCCTAATTATCCCCCTACCCTCCTCCATAAAGTATCATTAATAGACAACTTGTCTTCAAGCAGTTCCAACAGTTCCACTTGCAGCAGGGTCCCATTTAGCTTTCTCTAAATATACTGCTAATTGCATTACATCTCCACTGAGAGTCACTCAACCAGGCAACCAACAGCCAACAGCCTGAACTTCCCTGGAGTGTAACTCAGGAGTACCAAGCAGTTTTTCTAGGGAGAGTGGTGACAGCAGCTATTGTCTGCACAGTCCATTTATTGCTGGTTCTGTAATCCTCTGGTTTTGTTCTTAGACTCAAAATTTAACTCTATTTCAGGAAAGTTTATGATAATTAAGTGAAGGTGTTTTTGTATTTGGCATGATAACCAAACAAACTGTGTTCCGTAAGGTTTTTAAACCTCTCTTTAATTCAGAATAATTTATTTCATCTTTTAATGTCAACATTTCCCTTTAAAAAACTACTAACAAAATGGTATACTCAGAATTCCTTCACAAATAATGGTGACTGTGTCTTTAATAACTTATTTTCATCACTGCATCCCATATTATTGAATATGTTAATGCTTATGTAAACAGTGAACTTTTGTAATAGTTCTAATTTCCCTTAAAAACTTTCAGGGATCTATCTGTAGTATCTCTGATCAAAGTACTGCCTTTTCCCAGACATTATTTAATTTACATAGTGTGTTCATAAAACTTAATTACATTAGCATATTTTTTGTGGGCGGCCTTTTACAGTTCTTCCCTGAGCAGATTGCTACGGGCCTTTATACTTTTTTTTTTTTTAATGTTTTAACATTTAAAAATTATACAGATATGATAGCATCATGAAAAGATGATGGCATCAGTGATAGCCTGAAAGAAAATCATTATAAGTAGCAAAAAATAATGTTAACTAGGATTGGGCTGAAAAAATAATCAGGAGCCTACATAAAATCTGTTTTTGGGATATATAGCAATATCTAAGGTGCAATCTGTTGACTAGGACCAGCAATTTCAAGGAGTCCATGATCCTAAAGCAGAACGCTTATTGGGTCTCCACATTTGTTTGTCCCTTGTGTGACCTTATATACATCACAGCCACTCAACTTTAATAAGGAAATTCTCATTTTAGGTTCTTCTGCTTTGTGACTCCCATAGGTGGTTGATCTCCAAGAACCCTGAGTGTTGAGAGAAGTCATAATTCAGCACCCTCATTCACTGTCAACTGATGTAGGCACATTCAGGTATTTCCAGGTCTCTATAGCTCAGACATATTTTAGTCTTCAGGGCTGAGCTCTTAACCAGGCACATGAACTGAACTGCAGAAATCCTTTTACTCCTGGCAGATTTTTTATGCAATGGCAATCTTTCTGAGCATGCAGTTTTGCTCTGTCCTCTCACAGCTAGCGCTCACCTTCTTGCTCTCACACTTCTTACACAAGATTCCTTTGCAACTCCTCTGTAAAATGAGTCATGGTCTTGTCCAACATCACCACCTCTATCTGAGAACTGTCTTTGAAACAATTTAACTACTGTAGTTTAACTTCTAGGAAAATATCCTTCTGTCTTCTACAAAAATTACTCTCAAGGCAGTCACCATCTTCTCAATTCAGCAACTCCTACCAGGATTAAGGAGCTAAACATGACTGCAGATGGGAGAGTAAACTCTTAAGAGTGCCCAGAACACTAAATTTCTGCTTTTACCTAACAGAAAGAATTTCAAAAGAGAATGAGCTGAGAGCTCCAAGCACATCTTCACAGACAACAGCTGTAAACTTTGAAAGCTACTCCTCCTGTACATAATGGTTTGCAAAGACTGATTTTGTTTTATCAGCACACTGGAAATACATTGTAATCTGCACAAATGATGGAAAAATCTATATTTTTATGTAAAAACACTCAATTAACCTAACCCTCTTAAGATGACAGATTTTTAAATATAGGTAAGGAAAGAGAGCAGTTTTGAAAGCGATGGAAAATGAAGCATTCCTGTGAGGAAGATCTTATGTGGTATTAACTTGCCTTGTCTTTGTAAAAGTTGTCACATGACTGCATTTGATGGAACTTTAATGAGCAGGTAGAAGAGCTCTTTAAACTGGCTCAGAAGAGACAGTTTCATCTTACACCCTTCACATCTTTTCAGCTGAGGGACTGAGCCTGAAGTTAGACTGAGGATGAGAAGGCCATACATATGAAGAAGCTGGTAGGAAATTCCTTTGATACCTGGCCAAGATTCAAGAGAAAAGAATGAAAATTAGCTGCATCTCTAAGGACAAATTCCATATGCGCTATGCTTAGGTCACCAGAAAAGGGTGCATCCCTAGAAACAAGTTCTTCAGAACAGGGGACAAAAGTGTCTCTATGGCATCTCATCATCTTATTTTAATAGTTGCCAAAAGGCCAATTCAGCTTTTAGCATATGGCAGCATAGCCCTGAGGCTGCACTAAATTATGGCTGTATCCTTACTTCCAGCAGCTAGGAATTACTAGAGCATAGAGAGTTATTGGCTGTCTCCTTTTCTGCAGTAATTAAGGTGGAGAAATATTTCACAAGGAGTTTCTAAGGGATATTTCTTATGGACTACATCTGCTGGGTAAAAGAAGATGAGTTGTGGTATCTTAGGTGCAGATTCCCAGTTTCAAAATATAGGGAAATATACTAAATAGAATGTGTCACAGCCCTGCAATATTGAGCAAAACCAGGCATAAAGCATAGCTCAGATACCCCTTTTTCAGCAGTTCTGTTCCTTTCAACAGAAAAACCAGACTATTTATGTGCAGCCCAGAGCCCAGTCCATTCTATGGCATGAGGAAACACATCACATTTACATTAAAGGTTCTCTATTTTGCTAGAACAACTAAAATAATGCCAAGTAACACTACATATGCATCACCTCAAATTAAGTGCCTTGGCAAGGCTGTTAATTGTGCAATTCTGTGACTACTAGAAATGAAGTGTACATTACCATCCATCATTTTAATCCAATACGTGAAGCATATCTAGACACATACAGAGGGTTCAGGAAGCCAAGCCATTTATTCCAAAATGAATTACACCCACCATAACACAAAATAAAGAATTCTGAAAAGCTTCATTCCTCTAGGAAATACATCTGAAAAGAATAGCATGGACTGAATGATGCAACAGTGCACCACAGTCACAGTGTGTGACTGTGTCAAGAACCCTTCAGCTCTATTTCATACCTACAGGCAGAACCTCACCCTCAGCACAGAGGGCTAAGTTTACATACCTACACTCATAGAAATATACTGGGCAGAACAGCAAAAGGATGGACTAAGCACAGAGTGTGATGTTGGATCATAAAGACACAGTCAACAGAGATAAGGTCTAATTAGAAAGGCTTTTGAAAGAAGAAAGAAGGCATCTTTACCTGTCCTCTGGAATTCTGTGCAATGGGAAAATTCAATGAAGAGTAAGCTGGTCATATATGTAGTCTACCAGAAGAGATACCTTTTTTGATAGGGTCTTAAACTCAGCTCTGACTACAACAAAGGGATTCAAGCTGCTAAAGTACGTCTAATGATCAAACATATGGTTCATTTAATTATTAGTTTTCATCATAAGAAAATGCTGACTGTTAAAATCCTGAGTTCCCATACTGAGAATTACAATAAATAAGTTTACTGATTAATTTAGGTGTGTACTTGTGAAAGGACAGTGGCAAGCGAAACTAAGTGACAGAATATAAAACTGAGAAGTGATGGAGGTAATTAACTAATCTAAGTGGCTAATGGAAGTAATAACATCTTATCCCTTAAGCACTCAACTCCAGGTTTGGCTGCTGCATCACAGAAAAGGAATATTAGAATGAATTAAAAATTAGGAAGTTCTAACAGCAGGAAACAGATGTGCTTAGAGATACAGAAAAAAATGCCGTAGAAGATAAATGCCAGTGAGAACTGAGCTTTGGAGAAATTTAACCAGAAAGGAAGTATAAGTTGTTCAAAACAATCAAATGGTAGTATGTAAAAAGAAAAAGGAGGCTCTGTTTCACTTCCTCATTCAATAATCATAAATCTTGAATACAGCCAGACAATATTGTCTGTATTTAAAAATAATCAATTGCTTATTCCCAGCAACACTCAAATAGTTGACAGCAGTCATTGCAAAGAGCATGACCAGAGTCAAAAACTTACCAAGTCAATGAAGAACTGAACTTGAGATGAAAAAGTAGAGAAAAAATACTAAAGATTAAAACATCCAGCATAAAGTACAAAAATACTACTACTACTACTGCTACTGCTACTACTGCTGACTACTGAGCATAGAAATGTTCCACTAATTAGTAACATTACAAAGGGGATGTGTTACAACTCTTTCTGAGTCAATTGTTATTTTGAAGAAATTTTACACCAAATTATTTGGACCTTTGATTTCATACATTTAATACAAGTAGTATTTGTAAAAATTTCTGCTTCTGTTACTTCAATTTAACTGAAGAGAATAAAGCTCTTTTGGGATAATGGCCTAACATGTTAATGTTTTCCATTGTGACACTATACCTAGAACATCTTCCATATCAAATACACCTGTAGTTCACAAATAGTTAAGTCCAAAAATGATTAAGTTTTCATTATTATGATGATCCTTATGCTTAATCAGATTTTATACTTTGACAGTCTGTCCAAAGAGATATTTAAGATGAGAGAGCTTCTTTGAATTTAATAAAGGCCCAGGCAAACCAGAGATCTCGAGACCTTTTGCTGTCTGAAAAGTCCAAAAATTAGGTGCATGAAAAATTGTCACTATTTCCATTCTAAAAGCAGTCTTTCAGGGAGCAATAATCCTGCACTGGTTGTAAGGAGCAGGTAAAACCAGGATGATAGGTATGCATGACTTTCCCAAATCTAAACTAAACTATTATTCTGGATACTTATTTTATGCCTATTCAGTATTTTGCTATTTATCTACTTTATTCATGAATTTTACTGGAGCTAGCACTCTCTGCTTACTAATTTGTATGAGCCGATAAAACTTCCACAAAAATTGTGTGTGACTAGTCAGCATGGCTTCATTGTCTGCTGGAATGAAACGGTCCTCTGAATTGTGTTTATATCAAACTGATGATAGAGTAGGAAGTTAAATTGCAATAAGAGAATGGTTAATTGCTCATTTTTGCTTTAAGACTTCTTGGGAAATGTGCTTAGCAATATAACCATTTACTTTGCGAAACTCCAAAACTTACGCTAATTCGTATAATTTTAAAAAATAGTAGCACAGGGAATTAGAGATTAAATATCTCTAGCTGGCTTTCTAAATTTTACATTTAAAGAAGTACATTATGTTTGAGATATTAAGTATGTCCCAGCAGGAAATCAACTAATACATAGTCTAAAAAGTATTTTCAAAGGTTTATTTCTGTGCTTGTGAGTGCAGAACTGAGTCATTCCAAAGGAAAAAGATAACACAAAAGGAAAAAAGGCAAAGTGGAGAGATTAAAAGATGACTGAAATTTAAATTAGACCATTGAGAAAAAGGGGTCAATTTGTTGCTCAACTATTTGTACATTTTGAGAGCCTGAATTCCATCAATGGCAAAAAAACTAATGTCTTAAAATTCTTAGTTCTTGTGGAGCACAGAGCTGGGATGATTCTGATGTTCAGTATTCTTTTTTTTTTACAGACTGAGGCACAAAAGATATTTCAGTAATTTTAACCACTTTGTTTAGAAAGCAATATTTTAGCAAATAGTTACTGAGGTACTTGTAGTGATAAATAAATTAAGCATAGAATTTAGTTAGAATCCATTAAGAAACAACTTTTTGTTGAAACTTTGGAACTAATGAATTTAAGAATTTGTGATAATTGTTACACATAAATTAATAAAAACCCAAATGTGTTAATGTTAAGGAAGCATGGCTTTAAAACTAAAACTTAATTACAAGATCATTTTCCATATTGCTTTTGTATAATTCTTGAAACTTGCTACATCCAAATTTCATAGATAGGGAACATCTATTAAATGTATTAACATGCAGTTAATATACATCTTAACTTTTTTTCTTCCAAGTTCAAATTAAATGGAAAATTAACATACTTTCCTTATAAAAGTGAGAGCTGTGTAAGAATTCACTGCTTTTTAATACAGCAAATATGATGTATTTATATTGTAGTCAGCTTAGCAAACTTTTAATGTATTCAATGTTTTTTTTACCACTAGAATTGTGTCCCTACCGAAGTATACCTTCAGGAAAAGACTAACATATCCTTGAACAACTCTTCATAAAGATTTTTCCTTGTGAGAGCATATGCAGAGGTCTCTCAGCTCACCCACAAGCTCACAAGGACTCCGGCAAGACACAGGTCCTACATCTCAGATGTCTCTGCAGGTTGAAGCCAGCAACTGGAAGGTGACACTGTTATTGTTTCTGCTGTGGTGAACACGGCCTCATGACCCATAGAGCTTGATCCAAACTTCTAAGTCCAAGGCAAAAATAAAGGAAAATGAAAGAGAAAACTTTTCATTGATTTCAATAGTCTGCACTGCTTAATTGTTGTGGTGATAATCTTGACAAAAATTCTTGAACTTCTAATTCTTAAAGAAAAAAGGCATATTTCCCCCATATTGAATACATGATCAATCAGCATGTTCTAGCTAAGCAATTCCAAAAAAAGCAATGTCTAGTCCTTTTCCCTACTGAGGACTTCAATCTGAGGACTTCAAAAAAAATTTCACCTACACTGATGATGAGGAATCAGTAAAAAAATTTCTATCAAGTCTAAACTTTCATTGAAGCTGCCCTTTAAACAAAAACGCATTGCCTGAACATGATAAGACTGTAAGAAAAAAATAAGGGAAGTTTTATTAACTTGAAAATTTCTGTATAATAATTAGGTATGCATTTCTGGAGCACACAGAACAGTAGAATTTCTATTTTTGTGTAACAGTAAAAAATTTTATAAGAGTAGTCTTTTATTTAAACATCAATTTTTTTTTTTTGGTATCCATTTATATGCTGCCTGAGATCAAACTGCAGTATAATACAGTAAATGCCAATAACATTCAATTACGTATGATGAACAGGTTCCTGGAGCTACTAATTTGTGACATTCCTTCCCTTTTTTTTTTTAAGGAAGTGAAGCAAACTCATCACAAAGATATAAGTGCCTCCTCCTCAAGTAGCATTTTTGTTCACTAAATTAAGTAGCTAAACAATCTTTGATAGTCCTAACAAATGACTGATCATCTCAATATAATTGAAAAATTTAGCTATGTTTTCCTTCTCTGAATGATTTTGTACTGTAAAATATTCTGAATTTACTGAAGAGACATGAAGCATTCCCAAAGAACATTGGGCTAATCTGTGAAACAGAAATTGGTAACAGGGACAGTTTCCATATGACCAGATAGGATTATTTTGTATTGCTGTCATGTTATACAAAATAATTTGTAGGTTACAAGGAATAGATAGAAGTGTTCCAAAGTAAAAGCTCCTGATAATTTCAAAAAGGGTCTCTAAAATACAACGCTTGAATTAATTATACAGATTTTTCTAAGTCCTGGATGCTGATCAATGTACATGAAAAAATTAATCTTTATGGGAAGCCAGAAGTTTTAAATTACTCCAAAGAGTTAAAAAGGCATTCTCTAAAGAGATGTGGGAAGTTTATGTGGGCACCAGGTACTGCATGCAATGCATTGCTGAACAGAAGAATTAGTTCATACTGGTCTACAAACCTGTAGAGGATTATGGCGCAAAGCTCTGTTATTTGTCTGTGTCATCTGTCATCTATCTGACCCTGTGGAGAACAAGTTTGACTCTCTAGATAAAGCTGGACCAAGTAGATGAAGCAGACATAAAACGCTTCTCAGTTATAAAAATAACCTATTTCCTGATATGGAGTAGGAAAAGCCAGCGGTTAATCTCCATGCCCATTCCAGACAGCAACAGGCTCCTTCTCATCTCTGTTTTGTTGTCTTAGTGTGGCAAGCTATTCTGATCGACTGCATAGAAGTAGTGTCAAGCCTTACACACAGCTCCCCTGCTGCTTGACTGTAAATCACTTACGCCTCCTTACTGAATCTGATGGCCTAGAAAAGAAGTCTTTGTACTAGCACAGAAAAGGAATCCTATAAAGTAATCTCTCTGCTCTGTTTTTCATATGAGATCATTTCTTTCTCCAAGACCTCAATGGCACCACAAGTCAATGCAGATTAATGAAATAGATGGAGTGAAAAAAATCTGCTCCGGGAAATATTTCTATGCTTGATTTTTTGCTTTCTATAGAAGCACCCATTAAAATGTATAAATCTTATAACCTGCAGATTTCCTCTTTTTAAACATCAGTTCTTAGGTGATAAGAAGAAAGGACAGATTGCAAATCATAGATAAGCACCTAGATTAAATCATAGATAACCACTGTCATACTGTTGGAGTAATGTTCAATGTGAATCAGTTATCTCTTTAGCTATACAAAATCAGTATCAGTTGATCCCTCTAAAATGTCCTCATGCCTTTACAAGAAAAAAAAAGGCAAGCTGTGGCAAGTAAAATGAATGCAAAGCTAAAACAGTAGACACATCATTTGCAACCTACATGGCTCTGCATACAGAATGATTACATAGTATAGCAACAGAGAAAGTCACACAGCTGAAGTAGCAGGAACTGAATGCAAGTTGCCCACATCAGAGAAACCTGAGTAAAACGACTGAAATTCATTTATATTAACAGAACAGCAATATCCATGTTACATCTTACACATCCACTGTAGCAAGTCTATCTGAGAAGACAATGAATAAAGATATGGAGAATAAAATAGCCTATTCACCCAGTGCTGGCTACCTCCGGTAGAGATGAGCTCTGACGTACTTTGACTGGCACAATGGAGGACCTTAACTTGTCTATTATTCTCTGAGTACTGTTATGTTTACCGTTCTGCTGAGGTCCTTAACTCTGTGTACTGTTTCTCTGAAGTCCATAGCACATGCCTTCGTGAAAACTTGAAAGACTTCATTCAGGTCTTGAAATGAGTTTCTAAGTTTCATATTGGGATAACTAAGGCACTTTATAACTTAAGGCACTCACGTACCACTGCTGTACTAAGGATTCTTGAGACAATGGTCAGACAAGGAACCAGGAACTTTGCTAAGCAAACACCCAGAAGCCCAGTATTTTTTATCACAGAAAGTGATGAACTACTAACAGAAGTAGTAGAATTACTTGTGTCAACAGTGTTAAATGGATGTAATACAGGAAGAAGACAAGGACTGATCTCAACCCCCTCTTAAAAATTAGATACATTAGCTTTTATTTTTAGGAGATAAGGAAGTAAGTAACTCCAGAATATATTTACTGAAAATATTAACTAAAAGCCTAACACGCTTTCATATGGAAAGCCTATATATTTAAGGAACATTACCATAATATCTTTTATGTTGAAGTCAGTCAGGTAACAATTTCATATGCAGAAATTCATAATTGATTTGACCATAAAATAAGCTTTTTCTTCAGTAAAGAATGATGAAATGATAAGAATCTGTATTTATATATGCATATATATACATACTTTCACAAACATAAGGAAACAGAGAGCGAAAAAGGGAAAGAAGAAAAAAGACTTGATAATTCTACCTCAAAACGCATACAGATACTATCAGACTAATAATATGAAAATAAAAACTAAAAGAAAAATACAAAGTTCTACAGAAACAGGGGCTGACCTGAAACCTGCACACAACTCCTGCAAACAGCATGGAGCACACTCCAGGTTCACTGCACACTGAAGAAATAACATGCTGACACACCAAGGCTTCTCCACTTTGGTCTGACTGAAGGGAAGAGAACACTAGACAGCATCATGTCTTACCAGCTTTATCTGCACAGATAAACCCAGCTGCCTCTGCACAGATAAACAGTCTCAGTGATGTATGACACAAGCAGATAAACCAAAGATTCCTTTGGTAGTTCTGCTTTCCTGTTGATTCCCACTGAATGAACACAGACTGTAACTAGTGCACCAACTCTGAATTTTGTTGAAAAGCAAATTCAGTAGTTTTGAATATTGAATTGCTTTCAATACCATTAGCACAGGATGCACACAGAGGAAAAAAAAATTGTTCTGGTCTGAAACTATCTACCTATGTTAAAAAATAGAGTTCTCTGCTCATTGCAACCTTGAAGACCTGGGCAAAAATCTTTATCTCAGCAGGTAGTGTGGTTTATCCCCAGCTGGAAGCTAAGCACTCTCTCTCCCCCAGTGGGATGAGGGAGGGAACTGAAAGGGTAATAGTAAGATAACTCATGGGCCAAGACTAGAACAGTTTAATGATTGAACTTAAAGTAATAGTAATAGTAATAGTAATAGTAATAGTAATAGCAATAGCAATAGCAATAGCAATAGCAATAATAATAATAATGATGATGATAATAATAATAATAATAATAGTGATGATTATGATAATAATAATACTAGTAATAATAATATGCTAACCACCAATCATTCGATGCCCAGCCAGTTCCTGGCCAGCTTTTCTCCTAATTTACATGCTCAGCATGATGCCATATGTCATGGAATAGCCGCATGGCCAGTTGGGGTCACCTGTCCTGGCTGTGTCCCCTCCCAGCTTGTGCCCCAAAGCCATCTTTCTGGCAGGGCAGCATGAGAAACAGAAACATACTTGACTTAACATAAGCAGTGCTCAGCAGCAACTAAGCCATCAGAGTGTTACCAAAGTTATCCAAACATTGTTACCCAAACAGTGTTATCTAAACCCAAAACACAGCACTGTACCTCCTAAGAGAAGGAAAACTAACTCTATCCCAGATGAAACCAGGACAGTAGGGGACCACTGTATTACGCCATTATAAAAGTAATGTCTACACTGTGTCTAATGTAGTTTTGAGTTTCACTTTGAAGACAATACTGTTGATAACCTTCTTCTCAGATGTGTGTAAGCACACACATGCATACATATGTTGATCTTGTGTTATAATATGAAGGTACAGTTCTCTAGGAGGCTGCATTCCTTCTTCAAATACTGGATATCAGAGGAAGTCCATCATCTTTACTGCCAAACCTAAACCTCTGAGGTGGTCATGGACTTGGTGCAAAAGCTGAAACAAAAGTATTTTCATGTTTCCTGAGCAATTCCTCAAGTGCAGCTCTTCTTCAAAGTATGCTGTTAGGGACAGAAGGAGAGAAGTCTTTGTCTCTATGTCAAGAAATTTTATCATAGGATTGAACATTTAAGGTTTGTGTAAGAGCATATGACTAAAGATACAACTCATTTTTTAAAGGATTTATCACTTGTGTGAACATGATTCACAATCCTTAATTATCACTTGATACAGACAGAAGACAGGAAATCCTATCTGAGACTCAAGAAAATATGTAATATTTTCTAATGTGTTAGGCTTTTTTGTCAATTTCTATCGTCTTTGCAACTTACTGCAAAAAATCTCAGAGAAGCACCATGCAGCCACTAAGCCTGTCTCCACACTAAAACTACAGTAAAGGTGAAAACATTAACTTTAGTTGTACTTCTGGGTGCTGGCATAGACTACAATAACCAAGGATCATCCATCACTATTTTTGTTCCCAGAGAAAAACCTAAGAAAAAAGCAAGCAATTTTGAGGTAAATGAAAGTAAAAAAAATCTCAAAGCAGGTTTCACAACAATTATGTTAGAGAAAAAAATCTAAATGAGTAAGAAAATGCAGTACATAGCTGTTCCCTTAATTCATTTAACAGCTAATAAAATGGAAATTTTAAGAGATTCAGTGATGAACAATTTCTCCTGTGCAGAATTTTTCAAGGGCTTGACCTTCAATCATCTAATTAGAGTCAGGAGGATATCACTGATGATAATCATCATGTTTGCCACTCGCTGTGTATAGCATCTTTCATACAAGGATGTAAAAAATTCGCAAACATCAGTTAATTGCTATTCTTACCAATTCTCTCACAGACTGTTATTAGAACTATATTCTTATATAATTCAATATTTTACACACACTCTAAGTTACCTATAAGTACTCTAGGTTATTAATTTTATCACCATGCACCTCAGTTAGCAAAACGCCACAGAATGTATCTAACATTTTTAGATTACCGGAAGCATTAGTTAACAGACTTTGAAAGCTACTCTCAGGACTTCCAAATGCAGATTTCAGGGGCTGAATTTGCCTTCCAGTATAGTGGAGAAATGTTCAGAATAAGTGAATGTTTTCATTTGCAGAGTAAAATTATTTATTGTTTGCATTTAAACACTAAATAGAGTTTTCATCAATTCTCATGTTTGCTGAGCAATAACTAATTTTGCTTAAGGTTTGCAAAGGAACTATGTGACTTCTTTTTCTCTGCTCAGAAATCCCTCCTACTTTTTCTGGAAGATTTCTTTTGTGCCCTTCCAAAATGAGTGCAGAGATCAGATTTCTATGAGCCTGGATTCCAGACTGACACCATAATCAGAGGACCTGGAAGAAGATGATATTTCAGGAAAATTATGTCTTTGTGAAATGGATATGATCCTGTTTCAAGGCATCAAAATCTGAATCTCTGCATTAACTAGAGTGGATGTTTCTGCTGTGGCCACATATGCACACAAAGTAGTCATATATCCCCATATCCAGTTGTCTCCTCTCCACCTCCAGAGCTACCTTTTTGGTATCCAGATGTGATTGTTCTCCTTCTTCTTTTCCCTGTAACTATCTTCCATGCTATGCTCAGTACCAGTGCCTGTTGTGCTTCACAAGAAACAAGGCTATACTATAACCCAGCTGTCCAGTCTGCAGCATCATATGAAAGCTTGTCCTGTTTGTCCCTCTTTTTGAACAAGTCTACATAGAAGCAATCAGGCTCAGGACCGGAGCTGCAATTCTTAACTCCACTTCTAAAAAAACCACGTGGTTTGGGAAGGAGGCATCTTGCTGTTTCATACAAACAGTGTCCCCTCTGTAGCAGGTTCACATGGTTTGGATGAATACTGTTACATGCTGCCTTTGCAGGACCTAAAACTTTGTGATGTGTGAGCAGTTCTGTGAACCTGTCATGAAATTCTGTCGACACCATTAAAAATGTCAATATAGAGACACCACTGAAAGTAAGCCCTGCATTAATATTTGTCTAAAACACAGAGAGACTACTGCTAAACCACATCTGATTTAGGCAAACACAGAACTCCATACTGTTCCATTAAAAAAAAAAAATACTAATACTACTTTTAGAAATTTCAATGCTCTGTCATTTCAATCAAAAGGCATTTCAGATTCAGACAAAATTAGTTTATGCTGAGAAGCAAAATTTATTAACCTACAGAAAAAGAATCATGTTATTTTGGAACCTCAGTCTGCTGGTGTAGGTCTAACAGTGGTAATTAAGGAGAGAATGAAAAAACCACAGCAAATGTATATGAAATTGCATATCAAAGTTAAACTTTTGAGCACACAGCTCTCCAACCCCATAACTTTTCAACATCTCTACATACCAGTGAGACACATAGTTGAATGCATTTTGTGACTGATTTAGCAAAACAATTTGCAACATCTTCTGCCCGCTCTGATTTCTTTGCGTACGTTCTCAGTTGCCTTCTTGCTGTTGTCATAGGTAATATAACTATTTAAGATGTAGCTTTTGCCCTATAGATTGCCAAGAGAAGATTTAAAAACAGCCAGCTGTGAAAACAGAAAAGTCTGTATCAGATATTTATGATTTTAAGCTGGAAAAGAAGTTCTGCACTACTGCTGAAGTATTATTAGTGATTAGGGTACTATCAGGCGAGCAAATGCTATGTCCTCAACATATCCTTATTATCCCTCAAAGTAATTTACATGCAACAGGTATAGAATACAGCTCCAGAACACTGGAGGTGAGCTCCTTCAAAATATGCTTTTTCCAGCCACAGTGGGGACCATCTAAACACCCACCATCTCAAAGGGAAATGCTTTCTCTGACATCTAGGACCCTCAAAATATTCATAGCATGAGAGCAAATTCCACTGTGTAATAGGACTAGCACTGACGTTTCAACAAATATAGGCCTAAATGCCTTCTTTACTAGCTGATCTTACAACGTCCTTGAAAACTGGATGAAACACGGCACTCAGTGCAGCACTTCTCCCACACTCTTTTGTAGTTGGCTTGAACTTTCATCGCCATGTAGTCCATGTAGGCTCACACTCGAAAAAAGTGTGGAGTGCATGTGGAAAGGTGAAGTGCCCTGAGGATTTGTTTCTTGTTTCTATGAAAATACATTCAAGATGGAGGCTTGCTGTTTAACAAATATGTTTGGACTTCGTTTACAGGGTTCGTAGAAAACTTATGCAGCAGCGCAATCGACATCACAAAAAGTCATGGACAGTATTTGTTCCGTTTAAAGTTTAAAGGATAAATTTAGCCTCTGTTAATTATTTTTTCCTAGTAAGAACAGGAATAAGCCACTTTGTCTAAACTCAGGTACAGCAGAGTGTTAAAAATTTTAAAGGCCATAATTACTTTACATTTGATTAATGGAGGGCATGCCAGCCTTCTAAATAGTTTAGTGTTTGTGTCACTAAATATATTATCATTATAGTAAATTTGACTGCTTCTTATTTAGTTCTTCGAAAATGCCTGCTTTCCATACACAAACCACTGAAAATTTAAAGAGACTTGGAAAGGATTTGTGCAGCACAGAGCTGAGACCTTCTAATGGCTTTCCCTCCATATTGCATCCTACATTGACTAAAAACTTACTGTGGCTAGGGAAGAAGAGTCCATTTGAGGCTTACAGAGGACCACAAGGATTCTCAATTTTCTGGTGCACAATATCATTGCTCTTTAATGTTTTAGGATGCAATATTGCACTGATGATTTGGGAATAAGAGAAAAATTATTTCATACATCTGGCTGCAGATATTGATGCTGTCACCTTTTCAATTTATTATTGCCACTTAGCTAGGGATTAACAGATGATCAGGCGGGAAGACATGGCACATCTTACTGCTACCTCTGAAATGAATTTAAACTAACCTTTTCTATGTTAACCAACACTACACTACCAATTACAGCGTGGTACCTCTAGGGGCTTTTAAAATTTCCAGTCAGAGACAAGAACACCTCAGTTTGCTGCTTCAATTAACTGAAAACCAAGGTTGCTAACAGAGAAACAAGAAGTGTCTGGTTCAACACGCTTGTCCATGTTGATGCAGCTTTCACACAGGTATGTCACAATTAAATCTCTAACAACCAAATGTAATTGCTTTTCTGTGGTAAATTTTACCATTTAACCTGATAACAGTTTATATACAGTCAAACCAGTATAAACACACTTAAGAGTAGCCCCATATATTTCAATACAATGAGAAAAAGTAATTGGTGTAAAGCCAAAGTTTTTAACTCAGATCTGAAGAAGCCTGGCATATAGTTTGGAATTCTACATTCTGCTAAAAATGTTAATATTAACAGTTTGCCATATTTAACCCAGGTAAAGACTGAAAAAGGAAAAAGACTCATTGAATTTTGTTAGTCAAAGACGTTGTGTGGATAGCAAGAGTGAAGAACTTACACAGTTCATGACAAGAATAAATTCAGCTATTTAGAAACTCTTGGAGAAGGAAAGACCTCCAAATGATTCATGCTATTCTGTAAATGAAAGGTAGCACTGTTTTGCTGCTATTAAGACACTACTTTCTTCTCTAAGTTGCTCACTGGCTGTGAAAATCATCAACAACTAAAATTAATTTCTTAGTACTTATGCCTATGTACTAGTCCATACGGACTACTGTAGATTTGGCAATATTAGTGTGTTAATAAAACAGAATATTAAAAAAAACCCACACTTTTTTTTCATTTATTTCTCTAGCTCAACTTCTTTAAAACCTTTTTTTTTTGTTTGTTTGCATGTGGATTCCTTTGTGATTCATGAGTATATGAATCAATTTCAAATTCAGTGTTATTAAGTAAAGTGATCAAAGTGCAAGGCACAACTGGCCATTCTCAGCATTACAGTATGTACATGACACGCGTGTTGATTACACAATTGACTTTTCATCTGGGAAAGCCTTACAAATAAGAGCCACCTGTTTTCACAATTTTTACGTAGCACTTGGTAGACCTCATACAGTTTCATGAGTACACTAAGTATTTTAAATGTTCATTGCTTCTCTATAAATTTACAATGGAAGCTAAAAATTTCCTTATTCTTTGGTCATTAGATTGTCTCCTGGAGCTATCTACGCTTAATTCTTGGACTGATATTGAAGACCTAGTCAGAAAGCTGCTGGTAAAAAAAAAAAAAAAAAGAAAAA
>VXAZ01005783.1:211186-258072 GCA_013399875.1 Gymnorhina tibicen
AAAAAAAAAAGAAAAAAACTGGATGTTTAAATGTCTCACAGAATGACTAACTCCACCTGAATTGAGAAAATGTTCTGAGCTGCAATCAGTGTTAAAGTCTTCATACTACTGCTTCCCCAACATCACATTATAGTAATATCACATAATATAGGTATCAGTACCACAGAAGTGGTAGTTGAGATCTACACAGTAATCCATATTGGAACCCTGATATGTGTTTGTACACAATCTGCCTTTCCTGTGGGTCTAAATGAAGGGTTGCAAAGACATACAAACTAATCTACTTAGTAGGAACTTCAGGAATGCAGCCATTTGGTGTTTGCTATTCTGCCACAAAGCCAAGAGTTCCCTTTTCTTATGCACTTGTACTGCAGTGATTTTGGTCATAAATCCACACAGTAGTTTAGTACGTTGCACGAGTAGTGCAGTAAAACAGGTAACAAAAGAGGCGCTCTATGCTGTAAGGCTTATGAAAGCACTTCTGTGGGGAAGATTTCCAGTCTGCTTTGCAAATTCTGTCCTTTGCTTTTGAGTTTTTGCTCTTGTTTGGACAACTAGGTGTAGCTGTGAGGAGTAAGTACTCACATTCAGCTACATAGCAACAGAACCAGGCATACACTGGAAAAGATCATCCTGGTATCCAAATCAAGAGACATATGGCAAAAAAAAGTAGATGGGAAAATAAAAAGTTAGTACTTGTGCCACTGGAATGAAGGCCAAATCAACATATGGAAGTGTCCTTCTCAATTCCCCTGATAAGTACCTATTATTATATGAAATTTGTGATGTTGTGTCATTATGACAATTCTGTTCATGATCAGAGATATAAAGAACCTGCATTCCCAGGAAATCAGTCTGAATGTAATAAAGAAAATAATGGCTGATGTTCAAGAGGGAAAAGTGATGGCTGCCATCTAGCCCCTGGATTTATGTAGAGAACAAAGGAGAAGAAGGAACAAACCAAGGACTTAATATTTTAGGAGGGACACTCCACCTGCAGATGACAAATCACATTATGCAGGGCTGGACAAATCATTTCCTCCCTCGTGTTGCTCGTCACCTTCAGCTGAAGAGCAGGAATAACGCTGCCTGGCCTCCCAGGCCCTTTGTGGAGGCAGACACACTGAGACCTGTTCCTCAAGGGATGCTCTCAGGTCAGGACAAAACAGGTCCATGCAACAGCCCTTGATGGCAGCTTCTGGAAGAGCTTCAGCAATGAAGTTGAACTGATGAGATGGAGTTAGTGAATTATCTGTCTTGTCCACAAGTTCTTCCACACATACATGGAAAGAAACTTATAGGAACCCTATTTTTGCCTATCCTGGGGGAAGAGATTACCTTTAAAATTATTAATTTACAATTATTATTGTTATTGTTATTATTATTATTAAGCTTTCAGTGTACTACCCTTTACAGAAACAAATCAATCATTGAAATGAGAAAAAAACCCTCAAAATTACAAAAGAAGCCTTCCTAAAGGAGCTCTGAGGAGGAAATAAGATAGATATTTATATGCATTTAAAGATAATTCTAGGACTGGACCTCAGCACTGTTGAATCAGATGTACAAAATTTAATTGACACATTTTATACATACGTGGCTGTTATTTAAATTTTAAAAAGGTATATTCTCTTTATTCTAGTTTAAAGAATTAATAAGTCATGTTCATTTTACACAGATTATTTTATAGATTTCACATTTTAAAACAGAAAATATGTGGGCAGAATGTGCTAGAAAATAAAGAATATCTAAGCTTTTCACTACTGTCTGTAGCACTCCATTCTAGGAGCAAATATTTTACAATATAATACAACTTGGAGCACTACTCCACATGAAACAAAGATTTCGAGATACAAGATGAGAATTTCCAAACAAATCAAGCATTCCTCTGCTATCATTTGACATGAGTGCCTACTAGAGAAAAATTTTAGCCTTGTACAACATCTGTGGCTCTTATTCATCAATCTTCAGTAAACCCTATTTCTACATCACCCACATGTAGAGATCACAGCTGTAGGCTGTGGCCCTCAATAACCCGTCTTTGAGGGAAAAAGAGCCCCATATATTAAAAGCAGGGTTGAATTTAATAAAACAAAGCCCTATAACAGAAACTGTACATTTGTTTGGGCCAAATATTTTAGTTAGTGACAAGTTCACTTCTAGGTATGTGTGCCATGTATACTCCTGAATTTCTATTTGTCCTTCAAAGACGTTTTTGCTCCTTAGACCAACTGTCACTACTCTTCTGCAAAAGAAAATCAGTAGTGGCAGACAAGAAAGATCACTTGAAGGTCGATAATGTTAAAAATTCAGTATTCCATGGGTAAGTCTTTGAGCAGATAATGCACTAAAAAGCACCCATAATGCAACAGGCAGCTCTTTCTCATGGTGACAGAAAACAGCCTATGTTCTCAACCATACACAGCACTTCAGAGTACCACAGACAGAGAACTAAACCAGCTGCCCAGAAAATAACTATTGAAACACAACGAAGTATTGATGACTTGTTATGACAGAAAATGTGTTCCTCGTAAACCTGACAGGGATGCGGGTGGGAGAAAAGAGGATAATTTAAGTGGGCAACTAAGGCTCAAAATGTGCAGGAATTTGTTGCTTGAAAAAATGCTAGTCTTTCCACTAGATGTTTAGTACCATTGCATAGAACTCCACACAGAATTGCTATCCTGTAAGACGGCTTCAAGTAAATGTCAAAATTGTAATGATCTTTTAAGTTCTATATGGTAATTTTTTTTTTTTTTAAATGCACACAGGACTTTGAAAAACACATCCGCCATACAGTTTGGCTGGTAGAAATCTGCATTTGGAGCTGCTACAACTGACCTGTTGGAAGTATAGACACTGTCCTCATTTCAGTACCCCCATCTTCCTGATTCAGCTCAGATTTGCAGATACAGAAACAGCAGACCCACCCCTTTTCCATTCTCATGGCACACCCTCCTTCAGCAGCATCACACATGGATGCTCTTTTGTGCAGCAGACACTTGGTTTGTTACAGCAGTGAACTGCTTGGGCTTCACGTGCTCAGTTCCCATTGCCTTTGCATTGTGCAGCCACGATAAAATCCTGTGTGGCGACAGTTCCTCGATCGCTCAAGCCAGGGGGATTACTTCCTCGAGTTTCGTAAGCACTGGATTTTGCCTCTGATGCTCATATGCAATTCACACAGTCTGGATAGTGAAAAGCACTTTTATGGGGAAAGATGGGTTTATGAGGACAAAGGGATTCTCTACACAGATGTTACTGGTGGGCAGAAGTGACCCAGGTTTAACAACTCATTTAAATAGTAGGTCTTTTCAGAAAAGCAGACAGTCTGCAGGGAAGTTTTCTTCATTAACTCACTTCATAATCAATTTCTTCCTTAATGAAGGGGAGAAAGAATATTTATTTCAGAGAAGATCTATGTCATCAAATATATATTATTTGTTCTTGGCTTCTCCCTGATTGCAAAGTTACCATTAAAATGATTCAAATTATTTACAGCAAAGCACTCTGTCAGCCCACCCAATAAAGATCACCAACCTAAATTAACTGTCCGCAACAGAAAGGACTATTTCTGCCTACAGCTACAAAGCAGCCAAACAATGAAGAAAAGCATAATTAAATGCTTAGGAACCAAACTGAACTAATAGTCTTATTATTGTACATTTCTGCCTTTTTACATGCATTGTTAAGGATGAAACAAATTTTTTTTGTAAATGTAAGATTGGCATTAAAATGCATCAGATCATTATTAAAATTTTAAAACAAAATTTCTATCATTACATATAGCTAAATGTTTACTATACCGATGTTCTTTTGCTAAGCTAAGCTCCTTTGCATAGACTTGGAAGCTTCCCCATTTAAATGAACTAAACATAACACCCAGCTATGTTCAAGTCTAAAAAAGAGGGTGCATTCATGGTGTCTTGGGGTGACTGTGCTGTTGTATCCCCTACCATTGCTCTATGCCCAGACATGATTCCTGAGCCTTTCTATGCCTTTAAAACTGGATGCAAGAGACAGAGGAAAAAAAACTGAGCGAACTTTTCAAAACAGTTTGTGCTTCAAGGACACAGAGATTAGCTACTTCTGCAGCGGGCAGAGGAAGCACTTTTTTTGGCTTTTCGGTCAGTTTTCTTCAGCTCTGTTTCTTCGGAGAGGGACGGAGAGTTGAGGTTTTTTTTTTCCCTCTTGGGACTTCGTTTTTTTTTGGTTTTTTTTTTTTTTTTTTTTTTTTTTGAAGGAGAAAAACGGACATTTCCCTGAATTTGGCCTAAACCATCACACATGGTCAGAACTAATTTACTGGTCAGTAAATGAGTGGCTAAAACACAAATTGCTTCTTCCATTTCAAATGTTTTCATGTTATTTGCACTTAAGGAGTGCTCTCCTTCATCATCACCAGGGAGTATTCTGCTGTTCTAGTGCAAAACAAAATTTAAGGCAGTCGAAAAAAACCCGATCCATTATTAACTAGATATAAATTATTACTAATCTACACCCAGTGCTTAATCCCTGGTTCACAGAAATGCAAATTGTACTTCAGAAACAATATGTTAACAAGCCATTTGTCAGCAGCAGACAGGAGCACAAGCTCAATATAAAATATAGAACAAATGCTTCAAGCTCATTCCAAAGAACATGCTGATTGAAGGTTGACCCTGAGCTGTACAGAAATGCAGGTTCATATTGTGAGCCTGTTCATCAGTTTAAGGGTGGGGAAAAAAAAAATCTCTAAAATGTGCTTCTATCAAAGTTCATATTTAGCCTCCTTATAAGCAGGAAATATATCCCTCTCATTGATTTACAGTCCTCTAGGAGGAATAAAGAAAAGAGAACCACCGCTGAATAAGCTGAAAAGCCTGTATGCTATTCTGCTACACTTTTCCCTAAACTTGCCAAAATACATTACCAAAATCAAGAGCTTATAAGTTTGTTTCCAAAAATGTAAATAATGTCAGAGTTTAAGAGATGTAATGGTAAAAAGCATTAAAGAAAACTAGTTCCTGAAGACATCCTCTGCTTCCTGCCTGAAGAACCATGTTTCAGAGAAGAAAAATGTTTTTCTTGTAAAAAAGCTGTGCCTAGGAAAGGTTTTGTACCTGCATCTTCCCAAGGGTAGAAGCAAACTGAATAGCTTGTCTGATCCACTCACAGAATTCTTATGAGAAACATAGGAAAAATATTTAAAAAATAGTTTTAAGAAGTTCCTAACATCTTCACTTGAAAATGTTTTGTTTTTTTTTCCCTCATGGAATCAAACTGTGTAATTTCTGTGATATTCCACTGTCTCATCAAGTTTGAGAGAAAACTTCCCCAGCTTGGGAAGAGTTGAACGCATGAAGACTACCTTCTAGGTAATGTCCTGTTCATTACAATTTGAGCAGGAGCAGGATTTTCCTTCCTTCTGTACGCAGAAATAACACATCAAAAGTTGAGTAACTAGGAAAACTAGCTCCCTCATTAAGATGCTGATGCCCCTCCTGCTGTTGTTCCTACCTAGGTACTGTTTGAAGCTGGCTAAGTGTCACAGGAATATTTTCAGCTGCTATGATGAATGTAACTGTCTTGTAAGGGAAGCTGTACCAGATAACTGGGATTAAAGCACACTACAGAATTAAGTGTGCTCCATTAAATTCACCTCAGTCTGATCGCAGTTGTCCTGGCTTTATTGAATAGGAAAGGTGGAATTCTCAGACACCAGAAAAATTGTCAGCTCAGGGCAATTGTCAGTCAAAATTTCTTGGAGCATTATAAACACCTGGACTCTGGCTGTAGAAAGAGAGGCACAAAGTCATGAGGGAAACTAAATTAACTGCATTGCGTCTTACAGTGTGAGAATATTATAGTAGTTGAAATAAGTCAGTCATTATTTAACAGCAGGAGATATTCCTAGGGTGAAGGTACATGTGCTGCCATATTCAAAGATAACTTTCCCAGCAGTTCAGAAAAATAAATATTGTATAAATACAATATACTGTTAGCGAGGACAGCATACAGGGCACAGAGCTCCCAGAGGAATTTAAGCAGCACCAAAAACACCCAAAACATCCACTTCTCAAGTCCATTAGTACTAAGTAGACCAAAGAGATTGCTTCTTGCTGAAGAATGAGATTTACCAACATGACATTGAAAGGCAGAGGTTTGGTATCTTTTTAAACTTTCATCTTCCATAAAATATCTGCAGACTGTGACAGGAAGGAGACACAAATGATCAGCCTAAACCAGTCTTTGAGTACTGAAGAAAAGTCAAACTACAAAGAACTGACTGGTGATGCAGGAATTAATGGCAGTTCCCTTTCCCTTGTCTTGGAAACAAGATATAGTCCAGCAGATTTAAGTATCATGGTTGTTTTTTCTGTCCTTAAAAGACAGGAAGAGGGGTTAGGAAGCCATAGATGATCTACTTAACTTTCATTGACATAAAACACTGAAATAAATTAAGGATATATAAAATATTTAAATAATAATTAAATAGCAGGAAATTAATTAATAAAGAACACATGGCATCACATTAAATAATTTTTTCCTATGACATGCTGACATGTCTTGTTAATGGAGAAGTGTGTAACGATGTCATATACCTTAGCTTTAGGTTAGCTTTTGGCATTTATAAGATGCTTCCAAGCGAACCAGGGAAACGTGGCCTGTACAAAACTGCTATAAAGCTGGCCCCGTTGAACCACATACAGTTGTTACAAGTGGTATCAGCAAGGGCTCAGTAAATAAGAGCACCGCACACGCTGTGCTAAAAACTGTTGCTTTATCAGCATAACTCTGATCACGAAGAACTGGACATGAAATTTGTCTGAGCAGTGTGAGTTCACACATATTGGAAGACAAAGCTGAATTTAGAAACTGGAGAAACACTTTGAATAATAATATTTAATTCAACAAGGAAATGTGCAAAGTATGTAATCTTGTAGTGAGGATTAATATGCCTGGAGCGAGGGTGGGACATGAGGGCATGGAGAGGTAGGTCTGTAGGAAAAGATCCAGTGGAAAACAACTTCATGATGCAATTTCTAAGTAAAACACTTTCAACACAGAGGGAAATATAAACAGGAATATTATCAGAAAGGCAAGTGAATACCTAAGTATTCCCATTCTGGTCTGTGTTACTAGTACCAAATCTGGGCCCTGACAGTTTCAGGCATTCTGACTCAATAAAATTACTGAGCTGTTAGAAAAACAAATAAATGTATGAAATGGAGAAATATTTAACTCGCTGGGATCTTTACAGAAGAGAAGACTAAAGCAACATAAAAAGCTTTAAATATTAAAAAAATATTTGGAGAATGTTCAGCCAGAAGTAAAAGAATAACTTCTTCATTGTATCTTCTGGGAATGAACTAGGCTTATATTGCAAGTATTTAGACTAGACACAGAGAAAAGCTTTCTAACAGTGAGAATATCTAACAGCTGAAATGGCTTGACTAAGGAGATTGTTATATAATCTATTTTGAGCTAATGAGCTTCAATAATTTAAAATCAGTCCAGAAAATGTACCCCTAGAATCTCCAGATACCTTTTAAATATCCATCTTTTTACACAATAAATGCCTCAGCCTCTGATTTACTGCTGAAGATACTGTTATTGTACTGCAAAAAAGGAAGTTATCATCCAAGTATCACTGCACCTGGCAGAGCTGTACACTCCTGTGTCCTTTGTGCTCTAGACTCACAGCCTGGGCAACACCATTGAGCATAAGCCTACTACTGAGCATATGAAGTACATCACATGTGCTGTCCTGCCTCCATGAAGTGCATTCTTAGATCATATTCTAATTTATAACAACACTTTCTCTTGGCTTCTGAAAATTGCCTGACACAGAAATACACAATGTCACAGCAATGACAATTGCTGCTCCACAACTATTTCCACGGAAAGCCAATTGAATTTCAATTTCTTTTAGCAGGGAAAGCCAGGAGGAGCCAATTATCATTGCTTTAACAGCACGGTTTCACCTCAGGCATCACTTAGGTTGCAAACAAAAATATTTCAGATCCTGCTTGCAACCTTCCTTCTGGTATGTGGCTTCAAATCCCAGTAGCAGTACTGTACAGAGGAAGGACTGCACTAAATACACTTACCCCTCTTGATCATATTAGCAATTAAACAGATAATTGTGTATTTTAAATACTACAAATAAGAAACATTCGAAATTAAATGCTGTTTGCTGTGTTTTGCAAACTATGTTGTAGCATTTTACTGAATTCTCCCTGTAGCAAATTATTAATGAATGAAATCATGTCTTGTTACATTTGGACCTAACTTCCTAACCTGGAAGAAATTTTGCCTCTTCTCTGTGTCAGGATGAGAGAATGCCAGTACACTGTGAATGCTGTATTCACAACAGCTACTCCCTCAAGTTTATGGCATCACATCCATCACTTGGCTTTTGCTAAAACCACTGAACTAAAAATGCTTCTTAGGAAGCATTTTCAATTGTCTACTGAAAATCCCTAGCCGATGTGCGCCCTCAGTATCAGTTCATTGGGATGTGTAAACAGTGGGCTCTGTAGCAGAGCCAGTGTTATTTTCAGAGTCAGCTGATGATGAGGGAACTGCAATCTGAAAGCAAGCTTAAGGGCAAATTAAGGGCACAGTGGCTGAAACAGAAAACTAATTTTTGATCATCATGATTTAGAGCTACCATTGATATGAAGCAAGCAATTCAAGTTTTTTTAATGAAGTCATAATGGCACTATAATAGCTTTCAAGCCAAGTTCTCAATTCTACAGCTCAAATTGTGGCAATTGTGAAGCAGTTGATGTGCTTCCCAGGAAGCAAGGATAGATGGTGTGTTATTTTCTTAGCAACTGATCTAATTGCAGGCTCTATCTATCTATCTATCTATCTATCTAGCTATCTATCTATCTATCTATCTATCTGTTTCTGCTTCTCTCTTACAGTTGTTTGATTTCCAAAATTTGCTACTGTGAAGTAACAGCAGGAGATTTGCCCTTTTTCCCAAACAGGCCTGGTCAGGGCTTGAGGTAACATTGATATTTAAAAAAAAGTTTGTCTATAAATGTCAATGTATATAGACTACAGACTTCCAACTTATGAAGCCCTGAGCTTTATCCTGGAAACAAATGTCTGATCTTCATATGTATGGTGCCAACATTCTTTCAAGTTATTTTTTTACCATTCCTCAAAATTAATTTGGAGAGGAGATTTTCAAAGTAGAACTGAAAGCAGCCATTGCATTGTGCCGTTCCTGTTAATTTTCTTAAGAGGTTAATGCAGGGACAAAGGCAAACAGAGGAAAGAAGTAGCAGAAATTTCTTAAAGGGCATTCTTTCAAGGAAAAATTAACAGATATTGCACTGTTTTTTAACACCACGATTCACACCTTGGCTAAATGAAAGGATTATTTATCAAGAATTTTTCTATATATGTCAGAAAATCACAACTTTCTTCAGCTGTACTTCCTTCTTCCTTTTGTTTACTATGTCTGTTGATTCAGCAACTTCACACCAAGTAATGGCTATTTCTTTCAGTGACCATGTAAAAAAACCAAACTCATATAAAAAGTCAGAAATGTTCTTTGCATGAACTGCAGAGGATTGTGGGTTTTGAACAACATTTTTAGACATTTAGGGGAAAAAACCCCACATATTTCGAAGTGTATATATTATGCTGGAAAAAAATCCCCAGATCTAATCATTCTGCAGTGTAAAAGAGTAATTATTGTTCCTGTGTGATATAAGGGAAAACAATAGATGTTACTGCACCCAACATGCCTGGATGAACAAGCCATGTCACCAGCCTATGAGCCACCTTTGTGAATCCAAACACAACACTGATGTCTGGTGTCTTGCAGAGTGCAGTGACGGTGTAGCTCCATGGACTAAGACTGTTCTGTGAGTACATTCTACATGGAGGAGTTTCCTGGAGTGTTTTCAGCCCCTCAGGACTTGTTCTGGTTTCAGCCTTGAGTAAACCTGCGCTGGTGCATATTACCCTTGGCACCATGGTGAGTTAAGCACCATCAATGAAATGGATGCACTGGGAAACTGGGAAACACTTCTAAAACTGGGAAACTGCCATGGGAAGACTGCACAGGGGACTGTCTACAGCTGGTTAAATACAGGGTAAATAGTCCACAGACAAAAACACTAAGGAGATTTTCTACATCTGATTTCTTCAACATGTATGACTCCCACAGGTTCTCTAGTAAGACAGCTGTAATAGCATGACCAATAGGAGAACCACAGTATCTGAATTTAGCAAAATATAATTCAGCCCACCTGTATGTCTTCTGCAATCAGAGCTAAAATGACATACTGCACTCTCCATCTACTCAGCCTTTCAGAAATGAGTGGTCCAAACAAGGCCCTCATTAAAAGCTTTTAAAAGGGAGAATATCCAAATACATAAGTCAAAGCAGAGAAAAATGGGAACTGATAGCACATATCAATGAGAAGTGAAAACACATACTGTTACTTTGATATTTCTGAAACTATTTTCTGTTTCCAGGGGATGAAGATGGCGTTTGGAGCAGACTAGAATCAGGCAACCCAAGCTGGACAAGATGTTAACTGTCCTGCATTTCCTTGCACTGTTTCAGCAGACCCTGAAGATCACACTTTGTATTTGTGGGAGTAATTTGGTCCTAGTTTACCCAAATATTTCTCTTTTCACACTTTAGATGCCAGAGAGCAAGCATGGTCAAGGAAAGAAGGTTTAAGAAATATGCCTCATATTTTTAGCTTTAAATTTCAGCAGCATTCAAACCTGTATATCCAGCTTTTTTTTTTATTGTGAACATGATGAATGATCCAGCAGTGATGCCAACCATCTTACTAAGAATAAGTTTATATGAGAGAATGCAGGAGGCCTCTTTAGCATAATGACTCCACTGAGAAAGAGAAGCTTGTAATGATCCTCTCTGAGTGCGTTGCCAGTAAGCCAGAAAAATAAAGAAGAAACACTTTCTGTAGGGGCTTGTAATGTTCCTTTCTGGCCCCTATTTGCAAGGACTCAGAACTCATGAAAAATTTAAATGGCTCAGGAAGGCATGGCAATTCCAGTATGTGGTCTGTCAAGTTAATTTATGAGTGTGTTTAATTGGGTGATTGCTTTTCCCCTGGAAAGATGAAACAGCTGAGCCAAGAAAGATTGGTATCTACCACTTTCAACATACATAGATAGATATTTTTAGGGTATGAATAGAGACAGAAATAGAGAAGCATCAGTGCAGCAGCGCAGAAGTCTGCAAGGTGTAATACTGTATCAGTGAATATACTTTCCAGATGCAGAGCTCTAATTACCCCACACTCTCACGTCTATATGGGAACTGCAGAGGGGTTCAGAGTGACACTTTACCGCAGGGAGTTTCCAGCAGAATTCTGGCTATAGACAACACAAGCAGGCAGAATGCTTTCTGAGGAACTGAGGGAATAAAGGCTTTCTTATTCTAGTCTCAGTGCTGGCTCTGAAATGGAAGTGGATGTGGTATAAAGCCATGCCCCAAATAGTCAGGCTCCTTTTGTGCATGGGATACCAGCCATGTGAAAATCCTAAGGGCCGGCAGGAACCTAACCTTACTGAGATCCTAGCTGCTGCTTTCAGAGAAGCCGACATAAAGACAGCAGCCCTGCAGACCTGTTTGGACTACAGCCCCTAACTGGCATGCTGGAGGTGTCAGAATCTGTCTCTTACTAACTGCCAATGTATCAGGTCAAATACAATGTATGAAATAATTCCCAATTAATTACACTTGTTGCCGGGGTAATGGTTCCAAGGAAAATGGATGTACTTATTACTAATTTTACTGCAACACAGCTGCCCGTGTACAACTGCTAGGTGCACAGCATCCTTTAATTTGATAAACAAAGGCTTCATCTAAACTCCGATACCGGAGGGCACTTTGCAATTCCCAGCTCTGAGACCAGACATGAAGATCTCATGCTAGAATGAATTCTACATAGTCAGTATTCCTGGTCTTCATCACAGTTTCTGCATGAAGGAAATCCAGGAGAGTGAGCAGCGAGGGATGTGTGATGTATTCCAACACACTTCCCCCTTCAGGTAACTGGGGTATGGATGGAGATGAAGATCTACCACAGAGCAGACTCTTAGACATGGCAAAAAAAGTTAGATTTACCTTGGTACATTGACAGTAAGGAAGAAATGATACTTCATATCCTTCCAATAATACATATACAGCCCTTGGATTTCAAAACAACACCAATATTCTGAAAAACTCTTCTGAAGTATTTTGTCTGCAGAAATACCATGTGTTTGCATGATACCTGGGCTTACAAAAATGCATACCTATGCATAGGATGCATATATATCCCATCAGTTACCATCATTCACATGATTTAGCAGTATCTGCCACCTCAGTTTTCCCTTGGATATTCTCTGCCTGATTCTGGAACTTCCTCCAGCTACCTGAGTAGGGAATCTCTTATGTTGAAGAAGTCCAGGATGACCAGTTGCTTCTTTAATCAATTTGCCACAGTCCTTGTGCAAAGTCCTTCGGTGTTCTTAAAAGATTTTAAGGCAATTTTAAAATTTATTTTTAAATTTAAAACAGTGTTTAAGGTAATTGTGATCTTTAAGTCTCTTACACATTCAGAGCAAGGCTGGAAACGTGAGCTTTTCTTTTGCATAAAAGATTTCAATCATCAGTCTGGTAACTAACCTGTGCAATTTAAGCAGTTGCACAAAGGTGAATTATAGGCAAAACAAGAACCCTGTACTCCATGAAACATAAAAACAAGCAAGAAAAACAACTGTGTTGATTCCACTAATTTTACTGTAAGTAAATCTGCTATGACCAGCAGGAAACTTTCCCCTCTGGACTACAGATCACACACAGCTTATATGTTAGCAAAATAAGCAGGCTTGGCATTTCAGAGTTCTGCAGCAGCTAATAAAACCTGGTAGGGATGGGCCAGGTACTGAAATTCCACATCACTCAAACACTTCCTGATCTCTTGCATGCTGCCACTGATTTCTTATGCAAAAGGCTATTTGCTGTACCTGGAGAGCACTTGCCCAAGGAACCCTTTTTCTCTTCAGCCATTCTAAATCTGATCCTCATGTTCTCTAGAGTATCTCAGTGAACTAACTTTGACAGATTTATATAGTTCATGCTTGCTGTTGCAGCTTGTATTTAATGTAATATTCCAGTAAAATGTGCAAAACACTACTTTTGAAATTAGTTGTTTTAAAATGCTTTAAAAAGAATAGTCATAATTATTTATGCAAAAACTCCAATAGACTACTCCAGGATTTGCTAATGAAAGACCAAAGACTTAGACCCATGATTTCTAAATAGACTCTGCAGTGAGATTGACCACAGCTTCAAATTATTTTTTATCTTTTCATTTGAACTGCAATACCTGTCACTAATACAAATTAAGCTATACCTTGTCAGCTTTTAGGGGTAGGTTTAAAAGCTTACATCTCAGCCTTTCAATATCCATAATTTATAGCAGAGCTGAAGCTCGTGTATAGCTCTCACAATCCACAGTGTAATTGACTTCAGCTACTTTCCTCACATAATAAATAAATTAGATAATATTGGAGCCTTTAAATTAACAAAAGGTTAAATAATATTTTATGAGTTCCCTTGATGATTTTCAGGCCTGCACCACATTTTCCATAATACATCATTACAGCAAAAGCACTCTGCAGCACTGCAGATGTATTACAGTAATATTATTATGGGAGAGCTGCTGCTTTGAGATGCCTATTAAACAGGTTTCAAGACCCCAGGAGCCTCCAAATGGTCAATAAATTGTACATTACCCAAGATTACTCAGTGAGCTATAGCAGAGCCACATCACTTAAACAAAGCTGAAAATTGTCCATTCTCTTTCCAGGGACTCAGCCATGCTGAAGAAATCAGAAGCAAGCCCTTACCTTACCAAGGTGTTCGAGGGTAGTCTCTTTCGGCAATAAAAAACCATGATACATATCCAGCGTTTACTGGGTCCTTTTTTAAAAAATTTTCCTGTTACAGGAAAGCACAGATGTTCTCATGGTATGCACTTACCAGAGATATAGTAGAAATATCTTGTTTGTGCATCATCTGCAAAATATCTCAGAAGGACATGCAGCAATGCTAGCAAAATTCTGGAGTATAAATTGGAAATTATAAAAAATAACAGACGTCAATTCTCTGTTTCTGAGAAAATAAATACGAGGACATTTCTGCTTGTAGAATGTAAAATCCACTTTTAATCATCAGGGCAGCATAAGCTTTACAGAACACCATCAATCACTAGTTCCATTTGCATCTTATTCTGAGAATTTAAGTTACAGAACTTAACATGGAGACAAGCTCTTTTTGAAGCAAAAAACCCCAGTCTAGACATTTCTGGCAGTAAAAACCTGGATGTATGTTAATTCTGAAAGCATAAGTGGGCAAGGAGTGACTCCGCAGCACCAAATGTCATCACTGAAACACTGCCCTACTCTCCAGATTTCTAGAGTGATTCTCAAGAGAAAAATAAAAATTAAAATTTTACAATTGCCCTTTTTTTTTGCACAACTTTGAATAACACCTGAAAAAAGCCGTAAAGGGTAATGGGTAAAATGCTCAACACCAAGGTAAATCAGGATATCTATCAGCATTATATCCACCAGTACCTGTCATCTACAGAATGGACACATTGCACAAAGATGTCTCAGAATGTAAATAATAACAGTCCCCTTTCTTGCGCTGACAAGAATATTAAACCTGCCTTTCCTCAGGCAAGAACTTGGCATATCAAGGTTCTTTAATCCACCCTGAACTACGCATGAATTGGGATGCCAATTAGTGCTCAATCAGTCTTGTGAAGTTTTTTTCTGCACTTGAAAACCTCTAACCTTTTCGTTTAGGCAAAGATGCACTAAATTACTTGTAAACCATGAAGGCCTGAATTTGCGTAGTTCATCAGAAATGGTGTGGGCCACCATGTAATCCTCTGTGTTACAGGAAGAAACATTAATTTTACTTCCTTTCTGTGCTTACATGACAAATTTATATTAGCTGCACAGGAGACAGTCACTACCAAAACAACAAAAAAAAGAAATTTATCCTGCATTTCTCTTCCATTGTTCTTCTAGTAGGCCTTACTTGTAAATAAAGCTCTGAATGTCTTTATATGCTCTGAATCCCTCTACTTGAAGCAGTTATATGTATTAGACTTTCTAACAACTAATTAGAAGTAGCAGAAAAGTTTTTTCTGCTTTCTGTAGGTAAACCAACAATATCCTCATCAGCCTCCATAAAACAGCTGAGAGACTTTGGCCAGCTAACTGTCACTGTGATAATTTGCTTCTGCAGTTAAATATGATTCCCAGAATACATTCAGAGAATATTGACAAGAAACACCAAGCATTACAAAATGTACTATTAATTCAGAATCACTATTTATGCCCATATATAATCTACTCATGTAATTTACACTGACTATGGGATTGCATCTCTCTGCCTGAGCATGGACTGCACTAGAAAGCAGTAGGCCTGCAGGACAGAGAGTAACTTTTCCCATCATCTCTCTAAACAAGAGGAAATGTTCATCCTTCTAATAGGATTATGAATCTACACAAATCATCTTGACCATTGTAGGATTTTTTACCTACCTGTTTGTAACTTTGTTCCATAGGAGTCTACAGATATTGTTAGAAAATTAAAATGCAGTGGAGCTGATGCCAACGTTCTTCACTTATATGAAATAGCTGCTGTGGGATGCATTTTTGCTCCCTTGCAAAATGCAAAATGAATGGAAACAAGGTGAATGATGGAATTGCTTTACAAACCAAATGGTTGGTATCAACCAGTAACTTCTCAAAAGAAGTTAATTAAAGTTTCTGCTCTTGAAGTTCTACTGTTTGTAGTGAAGCACTTCTGATCAATAGCTGCAGATAAGACAGAACCCCGTGTTGGCAGATATAATCTTTATCAAAAATTTGCTTTATGAATCAATAGCAACTATGGGGGTTTATTAGGTGGGTTTGGGTTTTTTACATTGCTTTGTCATGCAAATTACATTGAATATCCCTCATCTACCAGGCCAGAGGATTATAGATTTGGTTAAGAAAGACTTCCCCTCTATGAATCCATGCTAACTACTGACTAGCCATAACTGATTACCTTTTTTTCCATCACGTGCCTCGAAATTCTTTTCCAGATTGTTTACTCCATCAACTTCCCAATCATCAAGGTAAGGTAAACTGATCTGTAATTACCCGCACCCTTCTTACCTTTTCCAAGATGGGACAGACATTTGCTCTCTTCTAGTTCTCAAGCATCATTCCTAATTACCCTGATCATTCAAATACAACTCAGAGTTTAAGTAATGTGTTGGTGACAGCCATCAGAAATATTTTAGTAAGATCATTCTGATTTCCTGAGAAAACACTGGGACAATTACAGCACAATTACACTGTTTCCTACACTACCTTCTAAAAATGCTCCTGATTGTGTGTCTTGGGTGCAAAAGCAAATATTAAAAAATCCAGGGCCCTGGCCTGGTCTCATATGTTTGGAACTCCCCTCTGTACTCCCATGACATCACCAGCATCGGAGTTGTCACTAGCTTGCACTACAGGGCCAAAGATCAGAATTACTGGAGGGAAATGCCAAACTAAATGGAAGAACTGTTAAGGACTGCTTTCTGCCTTGGAAACTGTCCATTAACTTCCCAGGTATTACATCTAAACCTCTACAGGACCGAGTCTATTCTATACGATGAGCAGGTACTGAAAGGAACAGTGAATTCAGCATCAAGTAGGAAAGTGTCTAACCATGTGTTCCAGTTTTCATTTCTCCATAACATAGTCCACTCATTCTTATGCTGCCCACTCCACGTACCTGTTCAACATCTCTTGAATCCTTCAGTCTGGATTAATCACAGATAAATGACTTGCAGGAGCTAAAGGAGCTTACTACTTGAATATTGTAACCTCCTTAGCAATCCAGAAAGCCCTAAACACAAATGAAGCCCTTGTGTTACACAGTGGTCCCTCCCAGCGTACCACAGCCAAGGGAAAGTCTTGGTGAGGTTAAATGGCTTGGGACATGAGTCACGTCACTCTAGCTTTTGTGTATCCCTATGCATTAATTACCTGCATATTTCGCTGGAAATAAAGTTTTATCATCTCACCCAAATAATGTCTTAGAGACCTGGAAATACTAACTTTACTCATTAATGTGCATTTTCCACCCACTCAAGGATTTGATTCAAGTACCTTTAACTCAATTCAAAATTTAATGACAAGTTAATTTCTTTCTGTATTTTACCACTGTATGCTAGTGGGCTGATCTTTTTGCACCCCTGTGAGCTCATCAACCAGTTACAGTTTCTCTTTTAGTTGTTTTGACCCTATTGCCCTTGCATGATCAACTTCTGCCAGGTTACTGTGCTGTTAGAACTACTGAAGAGCCTGAAAATTATTAACTGCCAATTATTAGCCTTTTCTCTAATAAGGTTAGCACTAATTAGCCCTAAAATAAGCAGTGAGTTATTGTAAATGATAAAGTCATCATTAACATTGATTACCTTGCTAATTAGTCATAGCAAAAAGTAGGCCAGCTGAGCAACAAATGACATTACTATGTCACTACACAGAACCATCACAATTAGACATAACCCCTGTTTCCCTTTGCTTCAGTAAGGGCCAACGACCAGATGGAATTCAGTAACTGATGAATTATTAATATTTTTTACTGATTTCAATCAGAGCTCTAGATAAGGTACATTCTTTCCCTAGACACTCTTTAATCACAATTTTTTCTAAAGTACCCACTTTCCAAACCAACTCTAATACAGCAAGGAGGGCTGTATATCTATTTCTACAAAGGCAAGATCGCATAAAATGCAGAAAGAGGCAGAAGCTGAAGGTGAGTTCACTAGACTCAGTTCTGAGAGTCTGAGAATTGGACCATTTGGGGACATCTACTTTAAAATCCAGAAATACCGAAGGTATCAAGTTAAAAGTTCATTTTCTTGTCTTATTCCATGCCTGACACCATAAAAAAGAACATTTGATCTTCCTGACTATCACACACATATCAGCCTTCCCTGAAAACAAAACCTGGAAATTTCAAGAAACAACAATTCTACCCTGACATTCCCAAAACTGCAATTTTCAATGACTTTGAGTCATATCACACTCTTTTTTATGTGTAATGAAAGACTCAGAATAACTTTGTATACTTTTATGTCCAGTTTCACCAGTTCACACTGACAAGGTATACTGGTAAAAGTAAACAAAGACAATGCAATTAAGTACCCAAAAACTTACTGATGCCACATAAGTTAACTCTGAACAAGGCTGACTGACAAAGGGTTTCAAGTTTAATATGCCCTGCCCAGCATTTTCAGTACAAGCAATCAATATTTACAGTGAAAACGACAACAGAAATTTTGATTAACAAAATATTATATAGGCCATGCTGCAAAACACAAAAAAACCCACCCAAACAAAAAAACCCCCAAACAAACATAGAACTAATGGTTCTGCTCAAATACAGTAAAACAGACTGAAAACCCTAAGAAAAATTTCCAGAACAGCTAGTGAAATCCTTCCTTACAGAAGGAAAGACTTCTTCAAGATTTTACACATTTATCTTTCTCATCTTCATTAAATTTGAGTTGAGCACAGATTCAGTTTATCAGTTGTATAAAGTTTAGCATTGAGCCTACTTTGCATAAGCATGTTGAGATGAAGATGTAATTTCTGCAAACACCTGTATAAATCACTTCAGATGATGCAGGAAACACACTGATACAGAAAATATAAATGCAAATAGATTTTAGAGATGAAGAAAATAGCCTAAGCTGTTATTTTCTTCAGTAATGACAAAACACTAAGCACAATGCACAAAGTGACTTCAAGTTATTTTCTATATTGACTTACTGACATACAATGACACCACAAAGTTAGAAGCAAAGTCTGCAAGAGCAGAACAACTACTTTTCACCATTTAGGATAAAATATTAGGATTCATAGCTGAGAAAAAGGAGAGGTAATAAGAAAAACAGAAGGCAAGGGTGATGTATAGTGCTTTAAAAAGACAGTTTTCCTTAAAAAAAGGACAGTCTAACTGATAAAAAACACTGAATAAACTGCAGACTGCAACTTTTCCAATGTCATCAGTGTTAGTCATTAGATATGGGGGGTTTTGTGGGGTTTTTCATTTGTTTGTTTGCTTTTGGGGTTTTTCTGGGAGTTTTTTGCTTGGTTTTATTTTGTATTTGCATGTTTGTCTGTAGGAAAGAGAGTAGTTAGTATGAAAAAAAGACCAAAAAAAAGTTTTCAAATCTCCAGCTTCTTCAGAGAGAATATTTATGTTGCTGAACAATCCATGTAAGCTGTATATGTTTCACACATACTCTATGAAAAATGGCCATTTGCATAGAACTTCACAGAAAATTGTGGCACCTTACTAATTACTAATTGGCTAAACTCTTTGAGGTATTTGGATGAAAGTTGGTATTTCACTGTCATGTTGATTAGAGCTTCACTCTGACCATGTCATATCAGAAAACAGAAAACCAGAGTAAGCCAAGTCACAGAGATAAGTTTCAGTGCCTAATATTTACAAATATTAGGCATTGAAATATACCTAATATTTCCATTATTATTTTATTATTTTCTACAAAAAAAATAGAAAAAGGAGAAAAAAATGCTCCTGATTCTCATGTTTACTGGTTACTGATTTTTAAAAGAAGAAACAAAATATATTCTACAGAGTTTAGCTGTGTTCCCTGCAGTCTCAAGGAATTTGATACTATAAATTTTTATACCAAGCTGCTCCCTGATTTCTTCCCATTCAGGTAGTAGCTTTGTGTAATTACCTTTAACCAATAACTACCATTTGCAATATTACATTGAATAAGGGTGAAAGCTGCAACAATGATTTTAGTTTATGTGTTGTGGTTTTAGTCTATAACCTCCTCTACTTGTTTCCTCCCGAAGGCATAGATAGGGGGTACTGAGGGAGTACTGAATATAATACTTTCACATAAAGGTAATTGGATATCTCTGGATCCTGTTACCCTTTCAAAGTATCTCTTAAATATAATGCTAAAATTTCACATTTGGATGGGTGCCCAGAATTTAATGTAAAGTGTTTGCTCAAAATATTGAAAGAGAATCTACATTTTTATTTTCGCATGCCCGTGCTGAGAATCAATCCATTCTTTCTCACATTGTAATTTTTTTCTCTTTAAAAAATTTCTTTCTAGTTTCTGAATAGTAATGAAATGAAGACTCAAACCTCCAGTTTCACAGCTAAATCAAAACTGTTGCAGAGGGAAGAGCAGGTGGGAGGAACAAAAAGAAGCCCTAAAGAACTTGTTGGTGCTTATGCGAAAACAAAATGTAGCCATCCATACTGTATTGTGAACCAAAGTCCATAGCTGAAATACAGTCATTTTGCTTCTAAACGGTTGAAATACTGACCTGGAAAATTTCATAGTACCAGATATCTGTACACAGCAAATTTCATAAACCAGTTAATAACAATAGCTTATGTTCATATACCACTTCACACTGGGGTGCACAAATACTAACTAATTAATTTCATTAATACTCCCCCAAAGTAGATCCTATTACACATAAGCATTCGCGATAAAATTACATGGGGGAGGTGATGCTTCCCCTCTACTCAGCCCTGGTGAGACCACACCTGGAACACTGCATCCAGCTCTGGGTCCTCAGCACAGGAAGGAAATGGACCTCTTGGAGCAAGTCCAGAGAAGGGACACCAAGATGTTTAGAAGGATAGAGCACATCTCGTGTGAGAAAACAGTAGGAGAATTGTGATTGTTTAGAGTGGAGAAGAAAAGGCTTTGGGGTGACCTAACTGCAGCTTTTCAGAACATGAAGGGAGCCTACAACACAGATGTGGAATGAGACTATTTACAAGAACATGGAGTGATTGGACAAAAAGTAACAGCTTTAAATCGGAACAGGGAAGGTTTTGATGATGTACGAGGAAGAAATTCTTTACTGTGAGGGTAGTGAGTCACTGGCACAGGTTGTCAGGGAAGATGTGGATGCTTCCTGCCTGGAAGAGTTCAAGGTTACACTGGAGCTCTGAGGAAACTGTACAGTGGAAGGTGTCCATGGCAGGGTGGTTGGATCTTTAAGGCTCCTTCCAACCCAAACCATTCTATGATTCTCTGATTCTCTGATTTGATTTCTAAATTATCTTTATCAACTAGGAGAAACTACAGTTTATAAATCTCTATTCCATATTTTATGCTTTCCTTTAGCTAATACATTGTCATTGGTTGTTTAAATACTAAGTGACTCACTGTCAGACAGTCTGAGTAGAATAGGAAACAAGACTTCTGACATTCAAACTCACTTTTATTTCAGTCCTAACATATTCTCTGTGTGACATGATCATCAGCAAAATTTGTCAGCATAGCCCAAAATCCTGAGGATCAACTTGGAACTGTTGATCTCCATTTTTTCAACGAATCATATGAGTCAATGTTTTTCCTTTGCTCATTGTCATGCAATGGTTTGTAACAAATTTTGTGGCTGACGGCCATTTACAGTGCAAGCAAAGAAACTACCTTATCACTAGAAAATATTAATTTGATTCTATTATTTTTCTAGAAGCACTTTCTCTCCTCAGCTGTGACTCCGTTCACTAGCAAAGTATGTAGACCAGAAAGGAAATACTCATCTCCCACCTGCCAGACTATCTTATCTTTAAATTACATTAAAACCTGAAGCCAAAGTGAAAGGATTCCTAAATATACACTCTATGCACTAGCCCTTTAAAGCTGAAACCATGAAAACTACTAGAAACTTCAACCTCATGTATGTCTGGTAAAAAAGATGATTTTTTTGAGATGGACTTCCAAAAAGGATAGGAAAACATTTGGCCAGATGTTTTTCATTCTTGTGGGAATTTTATGTCCACAAATCTTGAGGTAGCAGAGAATCAGTGATGTTGAAGACATTGCTACAACCTCCCTCATCCCTGGGTTTATACTGTGCAGGGGAGGACGTACTAAGCAAAGCAGGTTTGAAACATATCCAACAGGCAGGCAATAAAACAAAGATGCCTGACTGATGTCAGTGACTCTCTCTGAAAGGATCCTTGGTGAGGAATGATGAGACAATAAAAGTAACCTGACATGCCAGGAATATAGTCCCTGTTCTCCTCTGGCCACAGACAAAAAGAATGATGCAGAGAGATCTTCCACAATGTTTAGCAACAAAGCACAAAAGGCATATAACCGGATAAAAATGCTGAAGTCTGCTGATTTTAACCACATGCTGTGCAGAACCTCCACACACTGCCCTACCAAAGGCTGGCAGTCAGAATCTATTCCATCAAATTCAGGAGCAGGAGCTCTTTCCACAGAACCTGGAGGTATATATGTGTACGGAGTTAAGTTCATCTATTGTGCTTTTAATGATGTAATTACAACAGGAATACAGGAAGGCCAAGTAGTAGAAAAAGCTTCATAAAACTTTCATGTAATTTCTGAATATGTACAGACAATTGTTTATGTGGAAATGTTTCAGAATTGGGTGACACATTGTAGACTTAGGTAACTTCGAAGTATCAAAACTACTTATGAGTAGGCACATCCTGTCCTTCAGATTTTACTGGTATGTAGAAATGTGGTTAATGGCACACAATGGGAGTAAAGGCCCAGCCCACTTCGGGGCTGGACAACATTCAGTGGGTGGATTTCCCCGTCTATGACTCCGACCCGGAGGGCGGGTCGGGGGAGTAGAGTTGCCACCCACTGGGTGTCCCCCCTGCGGCATCTCCTCCCTTCTTTCCAGACCCTTCTTCTGTTCCCCATTCTCTATTGGTTGCCTGTTGTCATGTTTATTCATTACCTTTGTTGCATATGCAATATGGTCTGGAAAGTTGTTTTCCCTTCGGTTGTTGATTGGTTACTATTTGTAAGTCCCTCCTTTGTATCTCCATGATTTGTTACCTGTCATTCCTCATCAATTCCCTATTGGTCTGTACCCCTTGTTCCTCCCCCTTTTGGTACCCCTTAAAAAGGGGCTTCGGGCCCCTCCCCTTGCCTTTTCCTTGGCGCTCACCCTTCAACTTGTTTCCCTGCTACCTTGTTGCTTCTTCGCGGGACAATAAAGTTGGAACTTAGAGCACAAGAAAGAGGTCCCTCTGCCCTTTACTGCCTCTCCGTTGCTTGGCAACAGCCGTGCTGCAGCCTGCCTGCTTGTGGGTCTCCTGCAGAGAGCCACCAGCTGCTGACAGGGCAGGTGCTTTCTCTCCCGTCGACCGGGACACCGGACCTTGTCGCCTGCCAAGGCCACCGGGCGGCCAGCGGCCAAAGCGACAGAAATGTGGTTAATGGCACGCAATGGGAGTAAAGGTACTCCACTATAAGCAGAATTCCTCTCCTAGCTTACCATTTAAAAAGCAAGTGACAATGTCTAGACAGGTGGCTCTTTGAAGTACAATTTGCATATCATTTGTCCTCAAAGTGGCAAACCATTGAGAGACCTTTTCACATCTAAAGGGCAGCAAGCTAGTCTGCAAGCTGGAACCCATTTCAAGTGCTGGCTCTTCAGTCTAAAAATTCTTTGGTACACTAGTGTAAAGAAGCAGACAGTGCTAGAAAACTGATGAGGTGATATACTGGAATAATCAGGAAAAAGCACTGTGCTACAGAGCCAAAAGGATGTTACCATTGCAGTGTCACAGCAGCCCCAAGCTTTGGCCTTGACTCCATTGTGTCAACAGCTATACTGACATACGAAAAAAAACCCAACAAGACAATATTTACCTCAAATTGTTCACAGCTTAGGAACAAGAGAAAAACCCTATCCTACAGCTGAGTAGAATGATACAAAACTGTAATCCTAAGCAGAGAGTTGAGTGTAGAAATGAATAGATTTACATCATCAAATCTGCTCCAGTTGAGACAGTAAAAGTCTAGATTCAATATATTGATATGAATATGCATTCCACTAAATTGGGCTAGGGAGTTTCAGAAATAAACATTTTTTATTTTAAACTTCAAGCAATTTTGCATGTATATTTGTGGGGGTCAGGGTAGGGGGATAAATGTGTTACCCACTGGCAGACTGCTTAATTTCATGAGGCAGTTCATAAAAAACACAGGTCTGTTTCCCTTTATGTCCATTGTCCGAAAGGCTGTCCATCCTGACCAGGCCTTCAGCAGAGCACTGCAGATTTCAAATTATGTTTAATTAAAGCTCCACAATGATCTCTGATACCTGAAGATAGTTTAACACCAAAAAATGAGCTAGGTGAATACAACTTCAATAATTTGGTAACCAAGTTCACTTTTTTCCCTCTCTTTTCAATGAAACATACACAGCTGAAGTTGTATTCAGCTTTGCTTTTGAAGTTGTAGTTTTGTCCTTTCTATTACAATGATACAATGTCTTTTGTTTGGGGACATGGGGAAAAACACTTTTAAAACTGTTTAGCTGTGATTGATGATAAACTGTCTTTGATTAATCTACTTGTATCAAAGGTCCTCTGACTGACAGAGCTGGAAAAAAAATAAATCATCCTTCCATGCATGACAGGTAGAGAATTTTCCATTCTTTTTCAAGGGAAAATGAAATTTCTTTTCAATTAATCTCTCTTAAAGCACCAAGAAACTGCCTGATTTCACTCTGACATTTCCCATCCAATATTACAACTACTAAAGGACAAGGTTCTCCTTGCTTGAATGAAAATATCAGCAGAGTCAGCATACTTCTCTGAATCACTCAACCCCTGTGGTGCTAAGTGGTGCCTGCAGCACAGCCCTAGCAATTGTTAACTGCATGGGGATTAAATTCCCACTCCCTAACTCTTTGGAGAAACAAGTTGTTGACAGAAGCAAAGCCAGAATTGCAAAATCAGTTTGAATGCAAAATATGTCTGTCCAAAATGAAATAAGTTTCTACTGTGCAGACATGGTATCTTCTATCCTGCTGTAATGCTGGACTTGGTTGTGGCATGTGCACCACTTAACACAGGAAGGAACTAAGTCTCAGAAAGATTTTATTGAGTTTTACACATTTCCAGTGAGAACGGACCTCACTGTCCCAGTGCAATATGTATACCTGTGTGGCTGTATTTACCATTAAGCCTTTCAAATTCAGCTTCTTTCTTTTGGATCCCTGTGGTTATGTTTAGTTCACTTCAAAGATTGTAGTCTGGGTCTGTATTGCTCCACTATATTTGAATTGTCTTCTTTCCTTTAGTGGTTTGGGAAAAATATCACTCCTGCCTTTTGTCATCTGAATCTCTGAGAGGTTCTAGCCCCAGACCCTGTTTAAAACAGAAAGGCATCTGTGTAATTTAAGGACAGACAAATCAAGCAAAGAATATCTTCAGACAGATGAAAGCTTTCAAAAATTATCAGAGAAAGGCAAAGATGACAATCATAGGGACTAGACAAAGTGGGAGTTCAGATTTAAAGGTGATTCACTGCTGGCATCTGAGTTCTAAACCAGAAGCCAGATACACTAAAAAAGCATCATTAGATATACCCAGGGAAAGTCCCAAATGTTGTGTTTAATCTCATTAAATTGTCATAATCCAGAGCAGTGTCTAGTTTGTTCTAAGAAGGTTTCAGACCTCTTCAAAATGTAATCAGAAAACAGAATGCAGGTATTTTAATTGTCCCAGATTGTTGTTCCTGTGTACATAGGGTTACAAGTGTAAAGAGACTGGATTCAGTCTGCTTGTACCTTGCCTCCTTCCCAGTTAAGAGATGTTATGGAAAGTAGTTTGTCTGGTGACTACTTCTGCTTCTTTGCAAAGCATTAGCGCTGATCTCTGTTGCTGAGGCATTATTAGGAATTTCTGCAGTGCCTGTAGGAAGCTGTAAAAGGGTTATCCTTCTAGTTTACTACATCAACCCAACAACATTCCTGGCATTGTCCTGGGCACAAAAATCAAGACAGACTTTTAAGAGGAGAGCTTACAAGCTAAAGCTATGAAATAGGCACTTATTTTCAACAAAAGGAAAAGAGTTCACGTCAAAACTTTCTGTGCAAACAATCCTGACAACTTCATGTTAAAGCAAACACCACAAATAAGGATTCATGGCACAGTGGGAAGGGGTTCTGAGCACCCGTGGTTCATAATGACATTGTTAGGAGCTGCAAGGCTAGAGAACCTATTCAAAGTCAGCCATTAACTTAAATAAGAGTAAAATCAGTGGCAGTTATGAAGGCTTAGCTGTTATTTTTCTGACAGGTAGTGCCATTGAAATGATGGAATTAGGCTACTGCAGAGAACACAGAGATCGGCCAAATAACTGCAGCTGTTCCGCACTGGGGTTTTTATGTATTTCTTTTTTTTGCATATGACAAATTATTTGGCAACAAGGCATAGGAAACCTATGCCATTTAAATTCATGTTGTTATGGATGAAGGTCCTAATATTTGTCACAACCCACAGTTCCGTAGCTAGTCAAGAGTTTGTGTTATGAATGCTATGGCAATTCTCATCATGAACATGCACAACAGTGGCAGTTCATGGCAGTTTTCCTTACAAAATCTTTCCCCTAAATAAAAGAAATTATCCTTTTACCTCTTTGTTTTGATGAACATATTGAACAGAATCAGATTAATCCCATCTCCACTGCAAGTCAGAGGAAATCCACTAGATCTGAGTCGTTATTGGGGTAATGTTCGGTTACTATAGTCTGTGAAGGAATCAGATTGTAACACAATGTTCTGTAGAGGAATCAGCCCACAGAAGTTGGCCTTTATTAAGAATGGTTGTTGCCATGTTCTGTGTATAGAATTGATACTGGCTTATATAAGACACAGTATGAACACCAGATGTAGTTTATGTCCCCATTCAGAAGCTTTGTGTATTCTGCCAGAATTATAAGAACAGCATTCTAGCCTCATTTCTAAATGACAGCTATATATAGTGCATATACACACACACACACACACACAAACCCTACTATAACATATGTATGCAGTAATACAATACCAGGCATTGAAAATGTTTTCCAATGAAGTGATTTAAAGGGAGGCTGGCAGGTCAACTGGATATGGCCTCACAACTTCTTTAATTAAATTACAAGAAAAGCAAAGGAAACAAAATTTAGATATATACTGCATCACTCTTACATGAAGTTCTCCCTGTCTTGCAGGAAAAATATGGTTGTGTGCATGATACCACAAAATACTTGATGGATACATGATACTGAAGGAAGCTGTAATTTTTGCATTGCATGTACCTGGTCATCTGTACAGTAATCTTTAAAGTCTGTATCTCGCAGGAGGAGGTGGGCTATATAATGTTACAAATACGGAACAACCTTGCACTGCATTACTCATTTCTGAGATTTACAAAAATTCTGAGTAAAAATTTGCACGTGTTTAAGTAGATACTAATACATGTCTTTAGAGTCAAAATCAGAAGGATGCCTAACATCTTTAGAACTGAGGCAAGAGCAAGGGTGTGTAACAACATATTGAGAAAGCATATGAATACCATAATGAAAATATAAATTCTATTTAAGTGCTGCAGTGAAGTGTACATGAGTTGCTGAGACATCTGCATTTCTCATCCATATATAGTTACTTTTGCTTCTATCCTTCCCATCCAATTCTCTTCAACCTACTTTGATTATTTTGAATTTGTGAGCTTCTAAAAGCAGCAATCCTGAACCAAAATTTGTCATGTAATCAAAGACACAGCATGCAGCAGAAAGGGATTCTCAAACCACTACTGATGCCTGCGTGTATTGTCTACAGCCTGAAACCACCCCCACTAAAAAATTAATGTCTAACAAGCAGCCCTACATAGAGGAGGAATTGCTGGGCAAAATCATTAAGTAGGAATGAAAAAATAAGGATGAATATAATAAAGCGTAAAAAGTATTACCAGGATAAAATTTGATATCTGTCCCCAAAGCAAACAAAACACCCACATTGTGTTGTAGTCCCGAGAGCCTTGAGTGGCACTACTCTGTCTATGCCCATGACAGCCCTACCAAAGCTTAGTATTTTTAAACCAACTGTGGTTCACAGCAACAGGGGCCGTCCTTCATCTACATAACAGCATTTTACATTGCGAAAGGGAAAGTAATTGCACACTTGTTTTCCTGCAGGGAGTTACTAAATTGGTTCCTGCTACCCCCACCTTCTGTAACCTGTTTTGTTACNTTCCTTCCTTTTTTTTGGTCCCAGAAGCAAGAATACAAAGACATTTTTGGGGAAGAAATGGAGAAAAAATCTCTCCTGTTCAGATTGTCTTTCCTGCACAACAACGGAATGGAAAATGCATAGAACTTAACCGTTAAGCAAACAATGACAGTGACAGAACAGCTCACAATTTGCCAATTTTGGGAAGAGCAAGCCTGACAATAAAGAGTTGTTTTTGCTACCTGTTTGAGCCTCCTGTTGAGCTAGGACTGCATCACAGTCTGTCTGATCATATTCTAGCATGGTGTATGTCTGCTCTTCATAAATAATTTCATCCTGTATATGTATTACTGTTATTCACCTACAGATCTTTTTAATGTCTACTACTGATAGTGAAAATGGGAAAGCAGAAAATAGCTGCTGGCACATGGAGATTGAAGAAAGATAAAATAAAAAAAGCAAAAATTAGGTTTATTTTACAAACCCATAGTTTGATCTGTTTTGCTGAGACTGACATGGGAACAAAGCATCAGTACAAAAAATCACAAGTATTTCTTCTAGGTTTCACTTCAAGAAAAGGTGCCTTAATCAATGGAAGTTTGTGTTACTATTACAGCACAGTTATATACAAACTCTTCACTTAATTCCACCTAGCCAGTCTTTCCTCTGAGCTCACCATAGACATCAGACATCCTTCACATATATGATGAAAAAAAGAACGTATTAATCGCTCCCAATTTCAGTCATCTTAGAATTTAACAGTCCTTCAAGATAAAATTATCTAGAGGCTTTCTCAATAGTCAAAGGAGAGAAAAACATCTCCTGATAATCTGTTGCGGGTTTTAAATAACCCACTTTGACATGGTTGCTACAATTTGCTTTTCTGAAGTCAAAGGTTGTTTCTTGACAGAAGCTGTCACCCTTTCCAGTACAAGATTTGACTCTTTTCAGGCGTTTAATCAAGGATAAAGAACAGTAGACTTTTTGTATAGTTTTGCTTTTTCTTTTGTCATATCTTTATGACAGAAATACTGAGAGACTTTTCTTGCATTAAAGAACTTATCAAAGATTCTCTTTTGTTCTTGAATCAGGTATTGCTGTTTTCCTCTTTGTTTTTTTCTATGAACTACATGGTCCAAATTGAAATACTGTGTTACCTGTGGCAGATTATTCTGGAAAGAAAAGTATTTTGTGTAAGTTTCTTTTAACTTTTTTTCTTGCTACGTTCTCTTCAGTGTCAGGAACAGTACACACCACTTTAAAAATAGACTGGTGATTCATTTTAAGCACAACAGAAAGTGAGGCTACCAGAGATTTTATTTCATTACCCTTGTCTTGGATCCTACCAATCTGGATGAGTCACTATTTCCTTTCACTCCTCTCCTACTCCTTTGTAATGCAAGTACAAGCATCAGGACACTACACAGAAGAAACCATCTTCTATGGGCTGCTCATTTAATTTTTTTTTTTTTAATTAGCATTTTTAAGATGTCCCATATCTTATGTTTTAAGTGTAAGGATATATGAAGGGTCAAAAATTCACTTCGTCTCCCCCTTCAGTTCTTGAATGCAGAAAGCAAAGAAAGTTCTCAATGAAGCTCTCATTTCTGGTACTGCTCCTCTACAACTTTAAAAACGTAACTTAAAAAGACATATTTAGGCAATCAAATACTTAAATATGTCTTCCACTAATGAAAATCTAACCCTAAAGTTAACCATATACTTGTACAATTTTGTGAATTAGATTGGACATGAGAATTTCATGGAACAGGTTTTTTATTATTTAACAGAACTTTATTCTCTTGCATCTATTACCTCTTTCTTATCAGTTTTTACATTAAAGGCCATGAGTGAATTGTGAATTGTTACACTGTGTTTGTTCTGTGTCTTTACTATTAATCTTATATTGTACATAACTAAAAAAGCCACTTATTTCTGCCAAATGTCATAGTTTTCTCCTCTATATAAATTAGAACAATAAAACATGTATTGCCTTCCCCATAAAACTTCTCGTTTGATATATCTTTAGATTATCACAGCAATAATATTTCTTAAGATGCAGACATTTTGGCACACAGATAAGTGCTTTCAGACAAATTTCAACGTCATCCACACTGTTTTGTGTGTTTGCAAATTCCCTACAATTCTAAAACTGAAATGTGATCCAAACTTCATCACATTCAGTGATATGAGTGGTGTAGAGTTTTTTGGTACATATTATTAGAATGGTCTTTGACATGGGTCTTAAAAGATAATATTCATCCAAGTTTTTCCTTCCTGTTCTTCTCCCTCCATTTTTCAACCTTTTTTTTCCCCCCTACAATTGCTCTAAAATGAATGCTTACTAGATATAATCAAAAGAGGCAGGAAAATACATAGTTTCCCCTAAGTACTGCAAATTGCACAATAATAGCGCGGGGAAAGGAGGGGGAAGAGAGAGAGAATAAGAGAGAGAGAGAGAGCACACCAGGGAAATATGTGACTGTTTGTACTCTTGATGATTTTACAGAGAAGGAAAAAAGTTGTCATGATGTTAATATATTTTTTTATTTTGAAAAGGAAGACTACTACATGTTTGTTTTCCACTGAGGAACTTCCACAATTAAGAGTAACTAAAAGATACTAGTACAACCAGGGCAAACATAATAATCAAACTAAGACCAGGATTTAGTCCTCTCCCTGTCTCACATACCTATATACATGAAGTAATTCTTTTACTGACCTTTTGTTTCCTCATGCATGAATAAAGCAGCAAATCCCTCAGAAAACAGTGTATGTAGTATTTAAAAACAGCATACTTGCATTTAGCCTAATACATACGTCAAGATCTTTCCTGGGTTTAGGGATGTCTGGCAATACAGGACTTTGGCATGCTACTGCTCCTGTGGCCACTGCCCATTCTGCCAATTTGGACAAGAAACTTGGATTTTCAGCATAAAAAACTGATGTAGTAAGACAGACCTGACTTACAGAGGTGCTTTGAGGATTTATGTCTGTTAATCTCTCTTGATCTTGATCCCATCATAAAAAATGTCCTCTCTGCAAGTCAGTGCTTTTCTGCCTGCATCTGTCTTGCTTCTGGCTTCCTGGTGAGGTCTTTTGGTCACAGTAACCCATTCCTCCAGGTTTTTCTTATACACAAACGATGTCTCTTCTTGCTTAATACATCCAAGAGTACAATTTAAAATTTCAGATTACCTCTAGTATATCATCAAACTGGGAATAACTTACTGGACAAAAATAACACAGATTCAAAATAATACAGACTGAATATTACCACTTTATCACTCTTAAAATTAGAAGGAAAATAGAAATGAAAGAAGAGTCTTTTCTGTAGAGCTCCTGAGTGCTTCCTGATAAGGAGAACTGTTTCACATCATCAAGCACTGGGTTAATACAAAAATATGTAATCTTTAAACATTAGAATTCATACCTACACATACAGTAGTTGAGCTAAGAATTAATCAAAAACATGCAATATTGTGAAAAACAACTCAAAATAACTTTACTTGATTTGCAATACATTTTTCAATTATGACTGCTCATTCTGTCAAAACAAGCATACAATTCAATATGTGCCAGGAATATTTCAAGTAATCTTGATCAAGATCTTCCCAATTTTCAGATATATACCAGGTATCTTAGAAAAGAGCTCTCTATTAACAAATTGAGCCAGAACTCCAGATTCTTGAGGAAAACCAGTATGTTTTCAAAATTATTTACATTTTGGGCTAACAGTAGAGGAATTTCCTGAAAAATTCATGGTAACTACCCCATACTTCTGCACCTTGTTCCTACTTATGAAAGAAGTGAATAAACTATTTAATTATTTTCCTTTGCTGGACACATAAAAGTCCTCAAAACAGCTAAGATAAATCCCCCAAAAACGCTTTAAGAATGAGAGAATCAGTTGGTGAACTGGAAGACTTGAGGAGAGCCAGAAAGCCCAATAAAAACTGTAACAGATGTCAAGCAAATTTTTTGTTGATGCCATTAGCTCCAAGATGAGCCATTAAATCCAAGAGAGATCATAGTAAAACTTATCTGCAATTTGATTTGGTTTTTCTGACTATCAGTGATCAGGATCAAGGGGTTTCTTTCTTGTACATTGCTCTCTTTCATATATGCCGAATAAAAATGCTACCTTTTACCTTTTAGTGATAACCTTTCTGTATATACATGTGCTATATCTTGCCATCTAATTTTGGCATCGTTTGGTCATTTTGCTAATTGTGTAACTAAGCAAAAGCTGTAACAATCAAATCCCTAAGATCAGGAAATGCAGAAAAGAAACAAACATTACCATGAACATAGGCAATACCACAGTTATATAACCTTCTCAATCAGTTATTTAGACGTTTGTTTATACAGTTTTTCTGCAAATATTTTGACTCTCAGAGTTCGAACTATATAGACACAAGTATTCATACTTAAAAACCACGTCAGCTGATAACCAAGACTGGACAACCATGAAGATAATGGTCTCTATCACATAATTAGAGAATCACCTGCAAAACTTTTGAGTTATCACAAGTTTTTTTACTTCCTTCCTTTTTGACCTTTGAAGATCAAGAAATGTGTTGAACAAAAGACCTAATAAAAAATTCTGAAGTGTTGTTGTTAACTTCTAGATATGATAAAAGACTGATCTTTTACTCCAGTTCTCCATTTTTTGTATTTTGGTTTGGGATCCAGGACATTTTATTTCTTCTCACATCATAGAAACATAACAGTCTGTGTTCATTTCAGAAAGAAGAAATTTTTAATGTTTACAAGCTGATATGTCATCAACTAAATACTGCCAACTAAATACCCAATTCCAGTAGAAGAAGCAATGAATGTAAATATTGTTTTAATATCAGTTGAAAGATATAATTTACTTATTTTTTATTGCATTTTCATAAATGGAAGGAGTGGTGAAGTAAGTAATTTCTAAAAGATCTATTTTTTCTAAAAGAAAAAATAATTTTCTAAAAGAAACTCCATTTTCTTTTTAAGAAGTCATGCTGCTTAATTCTTGTCATTTCCTCATTTTCTACTGCAGTGATTTTAAATATCTCTTAATCCAGACTACCCAGTGTATCTGTCTTACTGAGTTATGATTCTTTGATCCAGCTACTAAGTGTTTTATAAAATAAATATGCAGACAATACTTGAAATTCCTTCAAGATCTTCTAAACAATGTCTTTTTAAAAAAATTATTATGTATATTTTAATATTTTTGGACATAACATGATTCTATTATGTGATTCCATGAGAATCATCGGAATTAATTACTCTGTCTTGCTCAAGACTGACTTGAGAACAGCCTCCTATTTTTGGTCAGCTCCTTTAAGACTTTCTAAAAGTGCTGTGACACCATTTTATCCCAGATTTTCTACATCATGCAACCAAAGATTTTGTAAAGGGAAGAACATTATAATGTCAGATTTTATGGCTTTCCAGCTATTCTGTTTCAGCTCTCACAATTCATCTTTCTCTATTCAGCCAATAAAGACAAAACATTGTTTTTTGCACATCAGGCTGTATTTTGTATTCAGATGAATAATCACTGATATAGATTTCTCTTTGGATTTTTTTTTTCATCATATATATTTGCCATTGTTCTTAATTTTGGGTGAGTATCCAAATAAATTATGGAATGGTCAGGAGAGTTTTATTATACATATCACAGAAATACAGAACTTGGCATCAGATTGGATTAAGCAAGTCCCAATGAAAAGATTCACATTTGTAATATTAATTTTAGATTTAGTATTTTTTTGGGGTATTATCTTCATGTATATATGGTGATTTTCCGTAAATCAACATAAATTACACAAGGAAAATGTAGGGAATTGAAACTGCAGAAATCAAGTACATCTGAGGAAGGATTTGGCAAATAAACAAACATTCCAGACTAGGTTTACTTCATTCGTCCCATGTTCAGGCAAAGCACTCAGTGATTTAACCAGCAGTTTTACAGTAAGAACTTTCATATTTTCATGTTTGAAGCTATGCTCTGGCTTCTTAAAGTCTCTTCATACATTGCTCCTTGATCTTCTACAATATTAAACATACCAGAGTACTGAATGATTATAGTTAAGATATATAGAAAGAATCTGGTCTACTAAAAGAAGATTAAAAACAAAAGAAATAATTATTAATAAATTTATATGTCATAGTGCTAATGGTAGAAGTTGAAGTGTAGTTATGACTGAAATTTAATGGCAGAGGCTTTAATTTTTATTAAATTTAGTATCTACTTTATTTCATTGGGATTGGGACTGATCTTTACGCGTAAATATACAGACACATTCACCAACAGTCATACACAGAATTACAGAATCACAGATCAACTAGGTTGGAAAAGATCTTTGAGATCATCAAGTCCAACCTATGACCTAACACAACCTTGTCAACTAGACTGTGGCACTGGACGCCACAATCCAGTCTTTTCTTAAACACCTCCAGGGATGGTGACGCTATCACCTACCTGGGCAGCTCATTCCAATGCCCAATCACCCCTTCTGTGAAGAACTTGTTCCTTATGTCCAGCCTAAATCTCTCCTGGTGCTGCAAAAGACTGCGTCCTCTTGTCCTATTGCTGGTTGCCTGAGAGAAGAAACTGACCCTTACCTGGCTACAACTTCCTTTCAGGCAGTTATAAAGAGTGATAAGGTCTCCCCAGAGCCTCCTGTTCTCCAGAATAAACATCCCACTTCCCTCAGCCTCTCCTTATAGGACTTGTGTTCCACACCCTTCCAGAGCTCCATTGCACTTCTCTGGACTTGATCCAGCACCTCAATGTCCTTCCCAAACTGGGAGGCCCAGAACTGGACACAGAATTTAAGGTGTGGCCTCACCAGTGCCCAGCACAGGGAAAGAATCACCTCCCTGGTCCTGCTGGCCACACTATCGCTGATAGGCCAGGATGCCACTGGCCTTCTTGGTCATGTGGGCACACTGTCCAGACTACTGCCCCTGGCTCATGATCAGCCTGCTGCCAATCAGTACCCCCAGGTCCCTTTCTGCCTGGCCTCTGTCCAGCCACTCTGCCCCCAGCCTGTAGTGCTGCAGGGGTTGTTGTGGCCAAAGTGCAGGACCCAGCACCTAGTCTGTATACGTACATTCTAATATAGTTGTTTATAGCAACAGTATATTAACAGACTTCATCATGAAATAACTGTGAAGGAAACTTATAAATACATTACCACTATAGAACTAAAAACCTGCACTTTAAAAATATCTTCTTCTAGATGTGGCCTAGATTTAGAAGTTTTGAATGTTTAAAACCAGTATTGTCTATAAATAGGTAAAATGTGATTAGTGTAATTTTAAAACATTTCTAATCTCTATATCTATTTGTAAGAGCATAACATCCTACACTTCAGTACACGCTGTTAACATTTGTGAACAACTGGTGTGCGGACTGAAACTAGTATGCTATCATGATACTCATATGGATTGGTCTATCTACATCACTTAAAAAGTAAAAAAATGGACTAAAATCTTTTTACAGACCTAAGCCTACTAGAATTAAAAGAGCCACATATTTGATAGATGAGAAACTGACATTTCTGTCATTGTTTCTAGTCTGAATAATGTGTTCATTTGGTGGTGCTGGGAATAAGGGATAAAGAAAATTAAGGTTATGAAACCAAGAGGACACAAACTACCAGCTTATTATGAAAGATCATTCTCTATAAGGGACAATTCTGCTCTGCAAAACACATACTTGTAGAAACCGTTCATAAGAAAGCAGCTGGGAATCTTAAAAAGACTTGCCTTGACATACACAATTTGCACTTTTAACTACCCAATCACACTAAAAGAAGCAATGAATGTAAATATTTCTATTAATATCAGTTGAAAGCTATCATTATTGTTCCTATTGTTTATTATATATTCATAAATGGAAATGGATTGGTATTCTTTGTTAAGGTTAATGGAAAAGGCAATGCCTTAGCAATTTTGAATTAAATAGAAATCCAGAAGTAAAATATTTCATTCAAGAAGCATAAATTCAGGCTAATGCTGAATTTCTGATATCTACTATACGCAGAAATACCTGAAACATCAAGAAAAATGGAAATGCAATGGCAGGTTCTCCATAAAATGAAAATCATGACAGCAGTTATAGGTGTCAGTTGCATAACATGAAGTTTACACAGTCTATGATAAATACTAATGTTTTGGACCTTTTCCTAACTCTTTTTGGAAATAAAAGCTACATAGTTAGGAGTTACCCTTCTCTCACAAAGTAGTCAACAGAGTTTATTTTATAGAGTTTGCTTCAATAGCTGCTTCCTAACCTTGTGTTTATTGTATTGAATACTGCTGTAAATAAAGAAATCAAGCATAACTGTGCCCACAGTGAGATTTCTGAATACTACTGTAATGCTAGAAACCCTGGTAAATTAAAAACAGCGTTTATAAAATTTTAAGACAGGTGGAGTAGACTTTATAAACAGAAAGCTAATTTAAAGGACAAATGCCTTGTGTAAAATCTCACAGAAAACAGAGCTACCCTGTTTTTCTCACATGACCCATAGACAACTATGATGTTCAAAGACACACTAAATTAAGGTAAACCATGCCTACTGGAACTCAGTGGAAACCAGGTGCTCAACCTTTGGTTATATCTTTGAAATTTCTCTTTTTACTATCCCTTCTTTTGGTTCCATGGTATCATTTTTCTTTTAAATTTAGCTCAAGGTATATTATTTCTCCTAATTTCAATAGGTGAATTACCTGCTTATCAGAAAACAGAAAATCTATTCTATGTGGTGAATCACTCCAAACTGAGCCTAGAGACGCTTCCGAGACAAAGAAGCGGGTATTTGCTTTATTCGGCGCCAAGTGCATGGAGGATTGCTCCTCCTAGCACGCACACCAGGCACACAGCAGATTACAATATATGGTTGCATTTTATGCATATTCATTACATTTCTTAGAAAAGGAGTGGCGATGCAAATAATTTTTAGTTATTATCATTAGCATATGTGAGGCGCAGGTGCAGTGCACTCTGGTGGTCGCTCTGAGGAAGGCTCCAAGTCTTCCTCCATGGTCGTTTCGATGAAGGTCGACAGTCTTCCTCACTTTTCACTTTTCACCCTTCTTTCCTAGGCATGCGTAGTCTCTTGCTAGCTGTTTCAGCAGTTTCTATACTGATTTCAGCAAGCTTTGTTCCTCATTTCTTACACGTTTTGTTCCCTATTTCTTGCCAAGTTACATCCTGTGTTCTAAGCTTGTGGCTAATATTTGCTAAATTCCACATTTGCTACTATGTATCTAATGCCTAGCACACACTACAGTGATTTTAACTCTTTCAGTGGAAAACCAAAAATCTATTCTTTTCAGCTTAAAGATACTACGATAGCCAGTCAGGCATTTTTAAAGACATTGCTTGCCATTATCAAGACATACCTTCTAAAAATCAGTTGTGAAAGTGTCCTGGATAACACAAAATGTTGTTGTATTCCAAATCTATCTGTGCCCCAAATTGTTACCGTCTCTTCAAGACCCTGTGGCCACAGATGGAATTGTGGGGCCAGGAGGTTGCTGGGTCCTTTTGAAAGTTGGGGTTGCTCAGAAGATCCCCTCTTGCCTTGTGGCTCCTGCTCTTTCCCTGGAGGAAAGAGCTGCCTGGAGAGAGCTGAGGCGGTGCAGGTGGAGGCTACCCTTTGGTCTTCTTTTGTTATTTTTACCCCTAGGGGATTGCTTAGGGAAGGTCTCCCAAGAGGCAGCAGTAGCAACCCACAAAGCCGAATTGCACAATCCAAATCTTCTTCAGAGAGAATTTCCCAACACATGTGGGCAGTGCAGGACCAAAGCCTGTTGGGACTGGGGGTGCCATTTTCAGTGCTTGGGGAAGCTGGTTCTTCCCTCCAACACACCAATGGCTCAGGAACAGCAGCATTGACACCCAGCTGACTCCGCAGGGCCAGAGCTCCCCAGACAATGCCAGCAATTCCCATCTGCCACCAGAATGCTTTGTAAACTCCTACCTTTCTGTTTTGTTCCAGTGGGAAGATTGAGCCTAGTGGGGTTTGTCTGCCATTTCTTCCCTTTGCCTTTAAGGCACGCAGTTGTCCATGTGATGCCTCAGGTTTTAAGTTTTATATTTTTCAAATCCTGTATTGCCTAGTGTATAACTGAAGTTTCTTGTAGCTCATTAGCTGCTCTCCTAGGCCAGACAGACACAACAAAGCTTCTCTGAGCTTGTTATTCAAGGACACTCAGACTGTCCTAGGCCCAAAGATGTAAACTAGGGCTGAGAGAGAGGTGGAGAAATTGAAGAAATTACATCATTAGCTAAAGTTTTAACTGGTGAATTTATGCTGATATGCAAATGGACCAAACCTATAAAAGTGTGAAGAACTTGTGACTTGTCGTCTATCTTGGGGTCCACTTTGGATGTAGCCTCTGGCTCCCCAGGGTTTGAAGGCCTTTCAAATAAATAACTACCTTTATTCCCTTACTCCTGTCTAGTCTCTGTTTCTAGGTAGCCACTCAAGGCATCACATGGAGGGTGCCATCATGGGAGAGGGGTTTCTCTTACATTTTTTATTCCTCTTTTTACCCCCATGGTGAGTCTGTGAAATTTCAGCAGCTTTGTAACTAGTGATTATTAGTGTTATTTTTTTCTTGCCTGGTGCTAATGCACGGTTTATTTGTTTGTTTGCTTTAAAATGTTAAAATTTTTTTGCCTGGTGCTATTTCATGGTTTATTTGTTTTAAACTGTTATTTTTTTCACTTATATCTACTTATCTCTTTGTCCTTATTGATGGAAAGAGATTGGTTAAAACTAAGGGGGTGGTAACTCATATTGGAGTGTCTGCTGCCTTAATTTATCTTAAACCAAGCCAGAAAGATTATCGGGTCTTAATTCCACATTGTTTTATAAGTCTGCAGGTGTGCAACCCAAGGGCAGAACAAATAATCTGGGAATTAGTTACATAGGCCTTCGATTTGTGTCTCCTTAGCAATCACAACTTCAGCAATATCATCATGCATATTGAAGCTGCAAGTCAGAGAACTGGAAGATAAACCAGATAACAATTATTTACACAATGAATGCTCATTTTTGTAAAATTATTTTTCTTTGAGAAAATTTTTATTCTGTATTTCTACGCTGCTCTGGTAAAGCAGAGAGGGAAGACCAGTATTACAGATGAAAATTCACAACCATGCAGCAACCATCTAAAAAGGACACTCTCTGGCTGTTATAAAACTTTTCCACCCTTTAAATCTCTGTACTAGGCAAAAGCATTGTTTCTAAATTAATGTATGGTCTGAATAAATAAAATGACAGAATGTGTGTTTCATTTACAACTTCTGTCAGCTCAGTACAAATTGAAATGGATACCTAGATCAGAGGTATTGATTTTAAAATTCTGATTCTGGATGTTTCTAAATGAATAGGGAGAAGTTTCTGCATTTTCCCCTATTTGCTACTATGCCTCATTGCTATTTTATGAGTAAATCACCAGCACTGCAATAGGGAAATCTCAATGCAGGCACCACCTGCACGCTCCTTTGCGTCTCCCAGTTTTTCAGTCGACAACTTTTCTATATTGTAATTACCATTTGGGAAGAATCAAGTATGAAAAACACCAGAGAATACAAAATTATTTCATCTTGGAGAAAAGCTAACAATACAATACAATACAGGTATTCTTTATTGCCACAGTATCCATAAAATTCTTTCTGAAGAAACTCTTGATTGTCAACATCAGCCTTACCTACTGACACATATATATGAATTCAGTTTTCTTTATGTTGGTACAAACTCCTTCCTTCAACTTGTGGCGGAGGTAAAAACCAGCTCACATTACTTTGTATCAGCTGTATATATATTGCAGAAGTGTCGTCTTATTATCAATACTGATAGTAGACTTTGCAAAGGACTTAATTTTCTTGCAATTACGGAATCTGCTTCTGCCAGCTTCACTTCTTTCCTTCAGAATGACAGTGGACTGGTTGAAGGTTTAAACACAGCCTCCTGAGATATTTCCATTTTGTCTTCCTATTTTGCTGAATCACTTTTTTTGGGCATCAGTTCTGTGTTGGACCTGCCAACTCAACCTACCAGATTCTTAACCAGAATGGACAAGAAAGGCCTTTAGGCTGTATCTGCTGGACAGCACAGAAATGTAAAATATGGTAAAGCCTTTGGTCATGAGCATGCTCCCCCATGCTTTTTCATTGTTCAAGCATCTACTAAAACTACAGGTTCCTAGTTTGCACCTGTAGCACACTTTTGTGCTGAGAATGGGATGCAGGCGGTCTAATGTTAGATAACTGTGATGGAAGCATATTTCAGACTCCTTTAACAGACAACAGAAAGTAAAATGTTGTATGGAATGAGGTCTACCTGATTACTTTTAGATACCTGCATTACCATGACATGAAATGTGTCCAAAAGTATCCAACTGACCATAAATGGACACACGTAATTCGATGCAAACACATATGTTGCAAACACAAGATGAGTATCACCAGATGATTCACTAAACAGGATCTGATCTGTTCCCGTCCTCAACACCTTTTGTAAATAAAGTCTAGCACACAACTCCAGATTCTAAGATGTATTTTCTAATTTTCTCCTGGAAACAAGGGATGATCAGTATTTTTACTACAATTGAAATTCTTCACTGAAAATATTATTGACAATCACTCTTTGCATCTCTTTGTTCTTCCATCCATAAAGACAATTTCTATGTTCTGATTTTAAAAAGCTTTTTCTAACATGGTTTACAGATGAATAACTATACAAAAATGCAAGACACCTATTTAGCTTATTCCCTATTTCAGCTGTCCAAATGTCTTGTTCTAATTTTAAAAGTGTAATTTTGTACGCAATTTTCCCATCCTTTTAATTGGGACTTTAACCACTACCTGTAATTAGGTGGTTTATTTTAGACTCATAATTCTTAGCTGTCTCATCAAATCTGATGAAACAGCTCCTATGTCTGAGTCACCGTTTAGTCTTCCTATGCAATTCACAGACCTTATTCTCAGATGAAAGGCCAAACTGTTAAGTTTGACCCTAAACAAAGACTCAGGACTGACCTTCCTATCAGTAAGTTTTGTCTTTTGATGTGATACATCTTAATCCCAAAATATATGTCTTAGGTTACAAAGTAAAGTGTAACCAAAAGTATGTATTCTTTTGTCTATCTCGATCTCCATCTTCATAAGCTGTTAAAGCAGGTGGGGCAGTGTGCACTATCTCCTCCATGACTCATCCCTGATAACTCCCTCCATAGAGATATCTTCTGCTAATAGGCCATCAAGGCCTCACTGCACAACTCATTGTAAGATACTCTGCCCAGGAGGAGGAACCAAGCATTCCTACCTGGATATAATCTGAGGTTTGGAACACCAAAGCCAGCCTTTCCTAGTGGATTCCCAGAGGATAAGAGCTACTTAACCACCACAGGATCTTCAGAGGAAGACCAGACCCTTCTACAGGATCACCGCTTCAACAGGACCACATCTATCATTTCAGGAGGACTGCAGCCACTATTTAATCAGACTGCTACCACCACCCTGACCAAGAGGGTGTCAGGTTGTATACTGACTCTGTCAGTTTATGCCAGTGTTTCCTGCCTTTATTTTTAATTTTCCTATTAAATTTTATTTCTGACTTGGAGTCTCCCACTGGTTTGTTTTCAAACTAGTACAAGATAGAATACAATTTTCATCTTACACAAAGGAAGTCCCACATTGTACACACAACATACATGCACAGAGATCTTCTTAGAAAGTACAGGTAACCCCTTGTCTGTATTTCTGAGTCTAGACATTGCTTAAATTTTAGGTTACAAGGCTTTGTTCAGAAAGCCAAGCTGAGGGGGACTTTGTTGCATGCTGTAGTTCTCACAGTTTAACCCAACCTTTAATTCTTAACACACATTCTCTTTGTTCTCTACTAATACATGTGCAGCTCAGAACTCAGTTTACCTACTCTACTCCACAATGTTTTGAAGAACTGTCTTTTTCCCACAGCTATATAAATATTAATTGAAACTGGTAAGTCAAGCTTTCTTTATTTCTATTCAGTTCTTCTTAAGCAACACATAGATAGGATTAAATAATGCTGTCAAATAAAGATATTGGTGTTCCATGGCTTTTAATATTGCTGTCTAAGACAACAAATAAATGGCACCAATATTACCTATTCTTACTTCTTTAGCAGCTATTTCAATAAAATCATATTTGTGCTGTCAAGCATCAGCAAGAACTGCTGGTACCAAATCTATTTGGTGATAATAAAATATCTTCAATGATGGTTTTGAAAAGAATGCTAACAGTAAAAGCAACAGAAACTCAGAATGGATTTAAAAAAACTTTTCATTGTATGAAACTAATAAAGATTAAAGGAAAGTATCAGAAAGAAGCAGTCAGATTGTGGTGGGTCCGGCCCCAGTTACTGCGGCTGTCCAGTGGCCTAGGTACCTACCCACCTCTCCAGAAACTTCTCCTCAGTTCGATGTTTCATTGGTTGAAGTTTATTGTACCCTCCCCTCGCTTGTTTCAATTTCACCCTCAGAATGTCTGTCATCCCTTCTCTGATTTCCCATTGGCCATGGACCCTGGATCCCTCCCCTTTTGTCTTCCCTCAAAATCTGTGTGCGTGTCCAGACCCTCAGGTATTTCCCCTGAGGAGCTCTCCGTGTTCTTCCTGTTGGACTCTTGTTCCCCTCAATAAAGGAGGATTTCAGGGAGACCCCCTCCCGGACCCTTTGCCTCTCCTCGCCGTTATTTCACCGCCTAGGCTGTCTCTCTCCTGGAGCTGCTCCGCCTCACGGTGAGACAGCCACCCACCAGCCCTACAGCCGCACTGATCTGGGCTCTCAGGGAGCTAGCGTCTGGCAAAAGGGCAGCCAGGCGATGCACCTGGCAACATCAGACCACAGGTCTTTACTAGGCAAAGATTAGCAATCCAGAATCCAGTTAAGCAACAAAAACCTTCCCAACATATATCCACATATCCCATTCTCATATAGCCACATATCCCATTCTCAGAATGCCTGCAAAATTCCCAAAACATCACTTCTTTCAAGGATGAAAAGGCAACTTCTAATACATCCTGTTCTCAACACTAACAATAGTGGAGGAAGAATGACACCGTAAACACAATGCCTAAAGCAGGCTGGCAAGAATGTTAGTAAACTAGCTTCCAGACCCACTTCCTCTTCCCAATACTTTTCACAACACACTCCCTAGTTACAGAGAGTACTTCTAATCTCATTTACTCCAGGCTGACAGTAGCGTAAATACAATCCAGATGCCTTTGCCTTTGTAGCATTCCTGTAGCATTCCAATAGCATTGGTGAAGAGGGGTAAGAATAAAGCCCCTCTCTTTACTCTTGAATTCAATGTGAAGACTGCTGAGAACAAATATGCTGTGTCTTCTACTCAGGATAATTTATAAAGGTGCCACAGGTGACATTATAAAATCTATCAACAGAATTATTTTAGCAATGCTGACTAAATTTCCTCTCAATTGCATAAAACATTTATGAATGAAAAGCAGCAGCAAGGCTGTGAGAACCACATCTATTATATTGTTATAGATTTTCCCTCAGTACGACAGTACTGTCTGTGCTGTCTTACTGTCTCTACAGAGAATTTTTTTCTTTAAACTGGAGTGACTTCTGTCCCACTGAAAATGAAACTTGAGAGGTAAAATAAGCTGGAAGGGGACAGTTTTCCAAGTCTCCCAAACTTGGGAAAGAAATGTTCCTTTCATCTTGATACATCAGACCACAGATGCTTTCTCCAAGGATATTTCTTCCTTCAGCCTCAAAAACCCACAGAGAGACCTGCATTTTCCTACTTTATTTCCAGGACCGTTAGCAAATTACTGATATACTCCATGTTTCGCTGTTTCTCTACTGACGGCAAATCTAATTCCTGATAGAAGCTGATGCTTTACTTTTATTGGTCATTCATGGGCTAGAGAAGAAGCATAGTACGATGCCCAAGTTACTCATCCTACACTGAAACTCTCTGCTATATCAGCAGAAAAAGCAAGGCAGAGTAAACACTTTGTATTGTAAGCATGTTTAGTAGTTATCATTTATTAACTACCACATTGTCTCTTTCACTCTTGGTCAGCCAGGAAACATTTCCCTTAACATGTTATCACAATTTCTCTTTCTTCTCCTGTTGCATTATTCTCTTACTTGCATTGTACTTTTCCCTGATTTTAATTTATTACTTTTTGTTCCTCTGCAGCTCTTTCATCACATTAATTTCCAACAGATCCCAAGACTAATAATTTGCTCTGTTCTGTCCACTGAAATGTAATCAGTGATGCAAGTCATGCTAACCTTTTACATACCATCAGAGAAATCCTGACACAAGATGCAACATAATGAGACTTGGTATTCTTTCCCAGTAAGGTTCTTCCAGGCTATCCTTCAGGCTGAGCCACAAGGAAAATGTATTTACTAGTTAATCCTTCCACTTGGAAAGTTTGAGCCTGTCAGCTAGAAACTTTCTGTTTGCTAATGTACACTTTGATTCTGAAAAACATTGACAACTAAATAAACACATTAAACCAGCTCAGTCAGGCCTTGCAACTGGAAAGGTGACATCACTGAACTGTGCTATTTTGAAGGCACTTACACAACCTCAATTTAAAAGCTAATGCTTCCTATATTGCATTTTTAAATTTGTTGCTTGGTCTCCCTTGAATGACACTGCTTCACACGTACACAGCATTTCTTCTATCTTCAGGACTACACAAAACATCTATCTCAAAATTGTGAGGGCTTTTCAGAGTTTCAGCTTTGAATCAAGTTCAAGCCTGAAAGCCATATTGCACTGGTTGCATCAGAGCAAAATTATCTACTTCATTTCAGGAAAACCCATATGAAGCGTATTTGCACACACTTCAGGGTAATGTATGCAGTGGAAAAGAGATTCGATGGGAAATTCCCTTACCTTTTGTGCTATTTCTCAAAGGCTGGGATGGTATTCCAGAGAACTGCTATTTATAGAAAGGATGAACTTGGGGACTATTGAGCTGTTGAACTATAATAAGGAGGTTATTCGGGTCAGCCAGCACGGCTGAACCAAGGGCAAGTTCTGCTTGACCAACCAAGTGGCCTTTCTGTCATGAAGCGATTCCATCAGCGGACAGGGGAAGGGCTACAGATGTCCTTTATCTGGACTTCTGTAAAGCCTTTGACACATTCCTCTACAACCTCTGTCTCTCTAAGTTGGAGAGAAGATTTTATGGGAGGATTATCTGGTAAGCAATTGCCTGGATGGCTGCACTCAGAGAGTAGTGTTTAGCAGATTAGTGTCTAGATGGAGACCCATGATGAGTGGTGTCCCTCAGGGGACTGTATTGGTATCAGTATTATTTGATGTCTTCATCCGTGACAATACAGTGGGAATGAGTGCAGCCTCAAATTTGGAGACGACACCAAGAGCCAAGGGTGTGTTTGACACACCCAAGGCATGGGATTGAGCTGCCGTCCAGGGGGAGCTGCACAAGCTGAAGGAGTGAGCCCACAGGTTCACTCCTCATGTTGAACATCTCAGTAAGGTTCAACAAGGCCAAGTGCAAGGTCCTGCCCCTGGTTCAGAGCAACTCTCAGTATCAATACAAGCATGAAGGGATTAAGAGCAGTCCTGCCAACAAGGAATTGACAATACCAGTGAATGGAAAACTGGAGATCAGCCAGCAATGTCTCCTTGCAGCCCAGAAAGCAAAACATATCCTGTTGCAAAAGAAATGTGGCCAGTAGGCCAAGGGCGGTGATTCTGCCCCGCTACTCCACTCTGGTGAGACCCCACCTGGAGTACTGCATCCACCTCTGAGGTCCTCAGCACAAGACCAATATGGTCCTTTTGGTGTGGACCCAGAGGAAGGCCACAACAGTGATCAGAGAGCTGAATCACATCTCCTGTGAGGAAAGGCTGAGACAGGTGAGATTGCTCAGCCTGGAAAAGAAGGCTCCAGGGAGCCTTCCAATACTTAAAGATGGCTTAAAGAAAGATGGGGACAAATTTTTTAGTAGCATCTATAGTGATAGGACAAGGGGTAATGGTTTTAAACTGAAAGAGGGTAGATTCAGACCAGATATAGGAAAGAAATTTTTTATGATAATAGTGGTGATATACTGAAACAGGTTATCTAGAGAGCTGGTGGATGCCTCATGCCTGGAATCATTCCAGGTCAGGTTGGACGGGGCTCTAAGCAGCCCAACATGGATGAAGTTGTCTCTGCATATTGCAGGGATTTGGATTAGATGACCTTTTAAGATCCTTCCCAACCAAAATCATCCTATTACTCTGTAACTTCAGAGAAAAAAAAAAGAACTAAAATACTTAACTAAACTCAGTTTGGTCCTTTTGGTGTCTCTTCCCCTAAAGCCCACAGAGAATATTCCTCTTAATATTCACACAAGCAGCAGAGTTGCTTGAATTCCTTTCACTTCAAAAATACAGATTCAGTTTTAAGGGGAATGGTAGGCACAAAGAGTTTTTATTTTCCTTGTGAGGTGTTTTTCTAGAGTCATTTTCCTGAGCAGGTTGCACAGGGTTCAAAATGAATGCCAGCTGATAGTCCACATGCACTGTCACTTTCTGTTATCTACAGAGACCTGACACCATTAAGTAAACACACAGCTTAAATCAAAAGGAATAGAATAATATTTATCACTATGTGGTGGGTTGGTTGTTAAATCCTCCCCAGGTCGGAATACACAGAAAGGCTTCTCCCAAGATGCATTTTATGTTAATGTACCCCAGTTCTGTTTCCCTGATTGATTTGTAA
>VXAZ01005786.1:0-26593 GCA_013399875.1 Gymnorhina tibicen
AAAATAAAATAAAATAAAATACCGAACCAGCTCGATTTGACATGGCTCAGCTTTGCCATTTTGATAGTGACAGCACTGAAAATCACATTACTTCATAAGGACTGCTATTTGCCCCTTCAGCTCAGAGGGGCAATCCAAAGCTGGTGGGAGAAATCAAGAAACTCTCCTCCATAAAAAACTACTATACTTCTAACTGATTTTTGAACTTCTAATTCAGGTAAGTAGTACCATATTGTTAAACTACGAATTAAGAGAAAACCTAGAAAACTGATAATTTTGTAATCTAATGCTATGTTACCAAAACATTAAGTTACAAAAAATAGCAAGAACTGTCTCAAGATAAAGTTGACAAGAGCCTTGGTACTGACAGCCAATCATTGGCCTTTGGGGACATGCAACCAGAATGTGAAACAAACGTACAACTTGTTCAAATATTTAGCAGCAAAAAAGAAAGAAAAAAAGAAAGAACATTACATTTCATAAAAATCACATACACTGGCTCAACCCTATAGACACATTTCCAAGTTTTAACAACTTCCTGAGTGTTAAATCACATACAGAATGAGTTCTCTCTGTAAAAGATCATAGTAAACAGCTTCACTGGAGTTATTTGGTCTATAATAATAAAAAAATAATAAAACTGAATACTAAAACAAAAATAACTAAGTAAATAAAAATTAAATAAAGTAAACACATAAATAAGTAAGAGGGAGAGTGATATGGGGCAATGGCTTTAAACTAAAAGAGAAGAGGTTTAATTAGATGTTAGGAAGAAATTCTTTACTGTGAAGGTGATGAGGCACTGGCACAGGTTGCCCAGAGAAGCTGTGGATGCCCCATCCCTGGAAGAGTTCCAGGCCAGGCTGGATGGGGCTTTGAGCAACCTGTGGAAGGTGTCCCTCTCCATGGCAGGGCTGTTCGAACTGGATGATCTTTAAGGTTCCTTCCACTGTTGGAAATCATACCAAGTTTAAAATTTTTTATATAACTTTAGTCAGGGGTTTTGTTCGCCTTTGCCCAGAGGGAAAGGAATTGAAGTTTCTTTCCAAAGGACTATTTCACCACTCGAGGCCTGATGAGCTTAACATTTGAGCAGACTGGTCATTATCTTTTGAGATACACAAAAGATAATGACCATTAACAAACATCAACTCCAAATATCACCCTTGGTATGGCTGGAGTCTCTTGGTCTGGGAGAAGACAGATAAGAGAACAAAGAATGAGAACCTAATGAACATCAAAGGCGAAGGGATCAATAACCAATAGGAAACTAAGAACTGGTAACTCGGGATGAATGAACATTGAACCAATGAATTTCTCTGGGTTTTGACTGCATAAGTATGTGAAAAATCCAGTAAAAATTATGTGTGATGGAATGATTTTCTCTGCACAACCCGTATGGATGAAATTATTTCTGTTGCATATCCTGGCGAGAACAACATCCTGGCCAGAATAAAGTAAGGCTTTAATTCTCTAACACTAGAATTGTTGGGGAGTTTCTGTTTCTCCTGCAGTTTTGGTGACACTAACACAAGCCTTTCTATGATTCTATGAAATGCAAGTAATTAAGGACTGAAATTTAATTACATAGCAAGTCATATTCCCTGTAAACCAAATACCATCCAATGATGGAAGCATTTTGAAATGGCTTTTTTTGTTATTATTATACATAGGCAAGAATCTTAGAACCATTTGGCTTAGAGAAGATTTTTATGATCTGTAAGTCCAAGCATTAACCCAGCACTGCCAAGTCCACCACTAAAACATGTCCCTTAGTGCCACATCTACACATCTTTTAAATACCCCAGGGTCAGTGAATCAACCACTTCCTGGGAAGCATGTTCCAAAGCTTGACCACCCTTTCCATAGTGGTATTTTGATGGCGGATATTAGTGGGTATTAAGAGCAAATGGTGGATATTAGGAACACATTTTCCTAATATCCACTCTAAACTTACCCTGGCATAGCTTGAGGTAATTTCTTGTCACATTGCTTGTTAGCAGAGAAGAGGCCAACCCCCACCTGGCCACAAACTCCTTTCAGGCAGTTACAGAGAGCCATGTCACCTCTGAGCCTCCTTTTCTCCAGGCTAAACACCCCCAGCTCCCTCAGCTGCTCCTCACAGCACTTGTGCTCCAGACCCTTCCCCAGCTCCCCTGACCTTCTCTGGACTCACTCCAGCACCTCAATGTCTTTCTTGGAGTGAGGGGCCCAGAACTGGACACAGCACTCGAGGTGTGGCCTCACCAGTGCCCAGTACAGGGGGACAATCCCTGCCCTGGCCCTGCTGGCCACACCATTGCTGATCCAGGCCAGGATGCCACTGGCCTTCTTGGCCACCTGGGCACACCCTGGCTCATGTTCAGCTGCTGTCACCAGCACCCCCAGGTCCTTTCCAGCCCCTCTGTCCCAGCCTGTGGCGCTGCCTGGGGTTGTTGTGACCCAAGGGCAGGACCCAGCCCTGGGCCTTGTTGAACCTCCCAACACTGGCCTCAGCCCATGGATCCAGCCTGTCCAGACCCTCTGCAGAGCCTTCCTGCCCTGCAGCAGATCAACACTCCCTCCCAACTTGGTGTCATCTGTGACAAGACTGAGGGTGCATTTGATCCCCTCACTGAGATCATTGATAAAAATATTAAACAGGACTGGGCCCAGTACTGAGCCCTGGGGAACCCCACCCATGACCGGCCACCAGCTGGATGTAACTCCACTCACCACCACTCTCTGGGCCCGGCCATCCAGGCAGTTTTTAATCCAGCAAAGAGTGCACCTGTCCAAGCCTTGGGCTCTCAGCTTCTCCAGGGCAATGATATGGGAAATGGTGTCAAAGGCTTTACTGAAGTCTAGGTAGACAACATCCATGGCGTTTCCCTCAACCACTAGGTGGGTCAACTTCTCATAAATGGACATCAGGTTGGTCAAGCAGGATTTGCTCTTCCTAAACCCATGCTGCCTCAGACTGATCCCCTGGTTGTCCTGTACATGCCACATGATGCCACTCAAGATGATCTGCCCCATGACCTTCCCTGACTGAATACTGTCACTGTAAAAATCTTCCCAGCGGCTTCAGAAGAGGTGCTGAGTCAACACTGGTAAGTGTCTTAAGACAGAGGAAAGAAAAAACATTGAATCTGTATTGTGGTTTCACCCATTATTCTAAGAACACACAGGTATACATAAATGTTATTTCAACTGTCAAATAAAATCAAATGCTAACATTAGTGAAGTTCATCTTCAAAAACTCTTTCCTTGACAGAAGAAAGAGTGCCTACACAGTAGGTGATGTTCATCAAGCAATTTATGTTCAGCATGAAAATAATAAGCTGCTTCTGACTGCTCTTCTTATTGAAGTAAATAAGGCAAAAGAACCACACAAACCTGTGTAAACTGCTGTATGATCTACTCCTCATTGTGGTTATTTATTTGGGGTTCTCTACAGAATGACCCATCCATTAATCTACAGAAAGGTGAAAAAGCACATGACAAGCAATTTTCAAACAACAAAGGAAGATACTTTTTTTCCTTTTTGCTGTCTGTAAGACAAGAATGATCAAATGGTTTGAATTGGAAGGGAACATTAAGATCATCTAGTTCCAACCTCCCTGCCATGAGCAGGGACAGCTTCCACTAGACCAAGTGGTTGCTCAAAGCCCCATCTAACTTTGCACTAGAAAGTTTAAACTGAAGCAAGAAGGGTTAACAGGAGATTTAGGCTAGATCTTACAAAAATAGTGTGTAGAAAATAGGGCTAGTTGAGCTCAGGAAGAGTTTGCCAGAAGAGATTATGGAACCTGATGCAGGTTTTTTTTGGAGAAGCAGTCTGGTCAGAACTGGTTTGGTCATAGTTCATCCTGCTTTTGAGCCAGGAATTAATTAGATGACTCCCACTCCTTTCAGCTCTATTTGTTATGATTTTATCATGTGAACATGAAAAACAGAAACATTTGTGCATTAAGGGAGACTCCCTGATTCTGAGGCTTCTTATACTTCACCAATCTGTGCCGTGAAGTCTTGCATCAGCAACACATAAATCCATTAAGTCATCTGTCTATAAAACACTTTTCTCAACTAAGCCCTTCTTTTAAAATGTATTTCAGCCTTGTCACACCCAAAACAGCTATTGAAAAAGACTTTTACAGAAAGACGTTTTTTGATATCCCAAAATAATCTTGCAAAACTCCACCAAGACACAAAGCCTACTCTTCAAATAAGGAGTCTGTTTTCAGTACAAAACACAGACAAAGCCAACAGAAAGTTACTGAAGTCAGTCTAAGAGCTAAGGAACACAGCAGTGTCCAGTGCCTAAACAGCAACACAGAGACCTGCAATACTTCAACATACTGAGCATATAATAGTAAAAATTTATATACCACTTTTATCATTTCTTTTCAGCCCTCCACTGAATACCTTTTCCTTCTTAAGAAATGAAGTCCTTTCTTGCAGTAGTTGTTACAGTAAGCAGGCAATACACATACTGAAATATAACACAAGCAGCTTTTCTTAACAAAAATATTCTAGCAATGAGGGGAGCAGGGAATCAAAACCAGAAAATCTTGAACCCTGGTCGCACAAAATACCATGGTTAGCATCTATGGGAAAAAAATGGTTACTTCATTAGAATCAGATGCTAAGAGAAAAAAATATGTCAGCTTACCTGGTGCACCTATCTCACATAAAGCAGCTTTGTAAAGAAAGCTTGAAAGAAGTCAGACGAGGACAGAGAAGTGACAACATGAAATCAAGTGGCATTCTTTGCAATATTATTCAAGAACTTGAGCAAATTACTAACATCTTCCTTCCTCAGAAAAGAGCTTCCCACACTACAGAATTTTAAAAGACAAAATCCTTAACTCCTACAAAAGAAGCCACAAAACCTCACTTTTCTCAATACCATGCTAGAAATCGCAAACGAATTTGCAATCACAACAGATTCTTTCTAATTATGTTCTAATTTCAATGCTAAAAGAGCATTAGGCTAATGTAAGTATTCCAATGCCCAGACACCAATCACCCAAGGCGCACACTGTGATTCGGAACCACAAGATCTTGTCTAGAAGTTGCTGTGGAATATCAGTAAATTCTTTACATTTTACACCTCAGTTTACCCTGCTGAAAAACAAAATAGCTTGTGTCTCATTGGAAGTTTGAAAGTGGAGCATTGGGAAGTTTGAAAGTGGAGCCACTATCTGTCAGATTTGGGAATACAAGCATATGGAATAATCATCATGAGGAAGAGTTCCACAGGCATTTCCAAATACATTCAGATTTTGTACTTACTAAGAGCTTTATTCATATTCTCCATCTAGAGCTGATTTATCAACCACTAAATTATTATTGGAGAGTGATAGCTTATAAAAGATTAATTAATGTTACATTACAGGCTCAGCACAACACACACCTAAAACCGCAGTTTCTTTTATTGTGGTTTTCTTGCACATTATCCAATATTCCTAGAGCCTCAGTTCAGCATAATTTACTCCACAGCAGTTGTTTTTTGGGTTTTCTAGTTGTTTGGGGTTGGGTTTTGCTTATTCCTTTCTTTCTTTTTTTCTTTTTTTAAATATACATTTTGACCTTCTTATTTATGGGTTTTTTGGATTTAAAACTCTCTTTTATGACCCCTATATTATTCTTTCCTGCAAAGCTGAAGTCCAAGATTTGGACTCATCTACTATGGCTGTTGCTTTTTAATCTGGTATGACAAGGTGTGTATTTCCACACTTCATCCCTTTCAGAGTCATCTTCTTGTTCAAAGTCAAGTGAGACATCACAGTGAGAAGTATTTTAGAACCACTGAAACCAAGAGTTACTTCCTTCTAATATCCCACAGTATGACCCAATCTGTTAATGAACCTCTCTTAGTAGATTCATTCTCTTCCACTGCCAATAAATTCAAGCAGAGAAAAAAACAACACACAACTCTCATGAAGAGGAAGGCAAAAGCACCTGAAACACAAATCTTGATGTCAATAACCAGAAGTCTTTGTCAAGCCTTAGCCAACACATTTGCTTCACTTTCCCTTCATGGTTCCATATCCTTTGCCTATACAGATTCAACTTCACAACAAACCCCACCTCTTTTTCCACACATAGACAAGAAGTGCACTTGGCAAGACTTTGCATGGTTTCCAAATACACTGATGTGTTTGATGTAATCCCTGCCTGCCTGTAGCCTGCTTGTCACAGCAGAGACTTGAGTTGGTATCGAACAGAGTATCAACCTCTGTCGGGCCTCTAGATATGACCCTATACAGAGGGGTTATTACTTACACATATGTATTCCAGAGAATTGCACTGGAATGTCTTCCACTCAATCCAAGATGACAACAAAATGAAGTAAGCAGCTCTTCAAGACAATGCTAACACAACACAGGCCTGGTTAAGAAACAAAATCTCACATGTTTTAGAAATGTGTGCACTTTTAGAATTGGGGTACAAATTAGGGTAAAATGTATGTTGTCTGGCTACATTACAGTGTAAAGAGTGGTTAAAAAAATCGATTATAAATGGAATTTGAGGAAAAGATAAGCAAAAAAGATGGGCTGTGGTTTTTGCCTGAGATGCAACATTTATTAATTTGAGGACATCTTTCACTAGACCAGGTTGCTCAAAGCCCCATCCAGCTCATCCTTGAACACAGCCAGGGATGGGGCATCCACAGTGTCTTGGTTTGAAAGACAGGTGTCTGCTGAGGAAGGCAGGAGCCCCCCTTGGAATGGAAAATACAACCCCCTTCCCTCNGCAGTCCGATTAGGTGATAGCTGCAGTTCTCTTTGAAGTGGTTCTGTTGAAGCAGTGATCTTGTAGATGAGGTCTGGTCCTCCTGGGAAAGTCCAGTGGTGGTTGTGTAGCTCTTGTCCTCTGGGATCCCAGCAGGTAAGGCTGCTTGTGCTGTTTCAGACCCCAGATTTTATCCAGGTGGGAATGCTTGGCTCCTTCCCCCTGGGCAGAGCATCTCACAATGGGATGGTGAGTCATGGGGCAAGGCATTGTTGGGCCCATTAACAGGAGATAGTCCAGGGGAGGAGGCAAGGAGCATTGCTACACCTGGTTCCAACCGCTCATGGTAATAGAATACACTGTAACCCAGGACACACAGCTTCCCAGGGCAAACTGTCCCAGTGCATCACCATCTTCACAGTAAATAATTTCTCCCTAATATCTAATCTAAATTTGCCCTCTTTCAGTTCAAAGCCATTCCACCTTGTCCTATCATTACATGCCCTCGTAAAAGTCCCAGTTACAGCATGGAAACATGTTGCCTTGTTTTGAAAAAGAAACCACTGGAAGCTTATGGATCTGTTCAGAAACATGTTGCCAGCATGTGCCCAAGGCTAAAATGAAGTTTTGAAAATACTACTGAGAAGCTACTCTCTGTTCTGGCATCTGCATCTTGTTGGAAGCCCAGGAAACACACAGCAAACTTCTGTGTCCCTCTCTTAAATGACACTTCGATTTGGAGAAGAGGAGGAGAAAGTGGGACATTTCATTCCATTGGCTGCTGTTGCTTTCCTTACACTAATAAAAAAAAACCCTCTTTCAGATAAGAAGCTCTGTGGGATTGGATCTGAATATCCACCAACCTTGTTTTTTCTGTAATGTGTAAGGTCCCAGTATATGAATCAAGAAGCATTTTGACAATGCACGTGGTGAGATTTTTTAGGTTGTGCTGTGCAGCACCAGAAGTTGGGCTCAGTGATCCTTGCGGGTCCCTTCCAAAACAGGACATTCCATGATAAAATAACTGCACAACAAATAATTTGTGTTCATGAGGTCTTGAAGACACCAGAAGGATTGAGTGAAACAAGGTAGGTCTAGCACTTTCACTGGTGGCATTAAATAAAGCTAAAAAAAATGAAGCTGTAAGTTTGGGAAGCCTTGGGATAAACATTGCTGAAAACAGAGGTACAGGAGATTTGCCTACATTGACACATGCAATGGTGACAGTACCAGAAACAGCATTTTAAAATCTTGGTTACAACATACCATGTGATAGCTGTATGTAGCCTTTGCTTTCCATGACGAAAGATATTCTTGAATCACCTCTCACATTTTTACCATTTCCTAAAAGTCTATTGCCCAGAATGGCATTTGACAGCCTAGTAACACTTACTTACTTGAAAGCTTCCTTTTGAAATTTAAGTATACATAGTCATACCAGTGGAACCATAGTATGAATTTATGGCATCTATTAAACACTGTTGTTTTCTACTCTTAAACAACATAATACCCAGCAATATAAACCCAGTAAAAATTCAATATAGTTTTGTACTATATAAATCCTTGCCATAAAAATGAAGTAGCACTCAAAAGTTTTCATATGGCAGAATATAACTAGCCTTATGATTTGTGTGCAATATAATCAAACTGATCAAAATACAAACATTTTAATAGAAGGCAGATCTAAAAGCACTATTTACTTTAAAAGGCTCTAAAGGATGCTGTAGACCAGCCTTTCCAAAAGCATTTATGGATTTAATTACACATGCATACAATCATAAACTACTTTGAAGACAGCAGACTATAATTATAAAGAAGCTGTAGCAGCAGATATTCAGCAAACCACTTGGAAAACTAACTTCAACACCTAAGCAAACATTTTCAACTTTACGATGAGAAGAAACATTAAAAACACCATGGATAAACATATAGTGATGGTGAGAATTAGAAGTGTCTTTCCACCAAAAAAAAGCTAACTCACAAACAGATTACATTTTGTGGCATTTGATGCACTTCCTTTATTTTTAATCTACTATCCACTTGTATGACTTCTTCCCTTAACAGATACCTGTTCTTGAACAAATGCAGGATGTCTTCAGAAAACAGTTGAACTATTTTCAGCAGCAATCATAATAGTAACTTATCATTGATGCCCTCAGGATACAGGGCATGCATGTTCACAGGAAAAAGCAATCTTCTCTCACTCTAAGACAACAGACAACTTCTGAGCTCACAGTACAAAGTTTAAGACCTGCAGAACAAACTTGTCCCACTTCTGCTGTAATATGACATCTTGTGAAAGATGCAATTATTCTGCAAGAAGCATAATTTCTAGTGCTCTGTGGTTGTTCAATTGCTGTTAAAGGCAAATACAGACTAACAACAAACAGTTTGCAATTCATACTCAAAAGCAACACTACTTTTGGCAAGACTAGGACTAAGAAAACAGAACAATAAAAAAACCCCTGCAACTGCATGCAAAATACTGTGAATGGTATATATTACTGTTGCTCCCTATTTCCACTTGCAGATCACATAATAGATTCCTACTTATCCAACTATACAAGGTAGAGGATGTGACTGCATGCGCACATGCAACTTTGGCACGCAACTTTGACCATAATCACAGGGAGTCTTTCATCACAACTTTGAACTGCCCAGTCAGGAATCCCTGCAAATCAATTTGCTCTTTTGCACATCTCATTGCTATGCATACTCCCAACCTCTGGATTACAGAACGTGAAAGAAAAAATTCACTTTCACTAAAGAGCCATTTCTAGTCTTTTCAGCCTCTCAATAATTCAAATGATACAGTGAACTACTAGATTTGTAATTTGCCACTAATTCAACATGTTCCCCTGCTGTCTTTCCAAATCCACAATCTCAGGACACCTCAGATTTCAAACAGGTCATTTTTATCATAGGAGATTGTCAAATTTTGAATATCTTTACTTTGCAATGTACTTACAAATTACTTTTTAAACCTATTATATTCAATTAAAATAATTTTTTTTAATTTTTATAATTAAAGAGGCTACTTTGCAAACTACACAAAAAGAGGATCCTCAGCAGAGGCCACCAGAAAAATTCCATGCTCGTACCATCACCCCCTGCATGACTTGAGCCTAACAAGAGTAGTTTATTTTCCACATGGAGCACCATGAAGGCAAAATGTAACACTTTGACAACATATTACACAACTGTTTTCTGGACGGACTGAAAGACTGAGGATTAGGAATCCTGACTTCCTAAGGGAAGAAGGAAAACAGCACTTATGTTCAGGATAACTAACTCGACAGCTTTGATAAATGCAAATTAAACCGCACCTTGTCTGAACAGAAAAGACTGGAGTCTTTTGTAATGATGATCTGGGCTTTTCCTCTTGTCCTCCCTAAAGCTAATGGCCTGTGGAACAACACTGCTGTCTTCTAGAGCAGAAAGGAGCCATGGACTGCAGAGACAAATCAGATGGAACAAAACCTGTATTTGTGAAGTCCTTAGTCCAGGACAAAGCTCTATTCCAACCTGCAAGTTTGTCCAACAGAGATTCTGACAAAATTTAACAGGCTATTTTGGCAAACCATACCTTTCCAAGTGAAATCAATTACTAATTGTCAGAGGTTCTCAAAGAGCTGGAAATACAGTGTATATCACTGAGTAGCCCAAGGAAGCAATGCTGTCGCAGCAGCGTTGGCTGCACCAAGCTGCTGAGCTCTTTGAGAAGGTAACATGAGCTCTGGCCACAAGGAGAGCAACGTCAGCAGTGTCAGCACAGTTCACTTGAACCAACAAACTCTGTGGAGAGAAAGGGAAGAGAATTGTATTCTGATCCTCACTCCTGGCCCAGCCTTGATGTTCTCCCCTTTCACCTGTCTTTACTTTCCTCATTTGAAAAAATATTACAACCGTTCCTTTATTTCAGGAAAAGCAGAAAGTAAGTCTCATAGCTGACAGTAAAAAACCCACAGTATAGCTAGCATTCACATGCACAGAGTGACACATGCATCAGGACAGTCTGCCCCTCTTTCTCCTGTTTAGGATGGTAGCAACACAAATCATAACTAGCATGGTTCAAGCAGCTTGACTACAGATTTTTCAGGCATAGTCCCACCCAATGCAAGTCACTGCCAAGACTGGGGTGATAGCAAGAACCTTTTATTTAAAGCTGGAAGTTAAACACATTTACACCTTTCCTTTCCAGCAGCCTATCCACAGAATATCAGCAGTGACTGTGAATGGAATTATCCACATTTCCCCAAGGGTAGCACATAAAAGGACTTTTTCCTGCTGCACTTTTGTGCTTTTGTTTTGCTGCTCATGTCAAGGACATGACATGGGAAAGGGAGGAGTAGACAGGATATGCTATACGAACACTGTTATTACTTTAACTTAGTATTTTCCAATGGGAAACCCTGTCAGGGAGGGGAAGAGTCTCATAGGAAGCTTTCCATACTCCTAAGTCACAGGCTGGCTCCAGAAACCTCCCAGACATGTTCCCATGATTACCTCCTATTTCATGGCTGCCTTTAGTTGTTGCCTCAATTGGTTTCTCTTCTTTTAAGAGCTTCCTCTCCACCACTTCATGGGTAAATGTTATTTCTGTTTTGTTCTAACATCAGACAAATTCCTTAGCACAACAGCTGTTTCCAGTCAAACCATTTCAAGACATGAATTTATCATTATAAACAAAGACAAATGTAAGTCCAAAGTAAACCAGAAAACTAAAAGCACATTTGCATCGTTTACTATACTTACCATACGTAAATTATAGCAAGCAAAGCTGTAAAAATGTGTCATTTATTTCCACTTCTCATTGCACAAATTCAAGCTAAGAGGCTACTAAAACTAAAATATCCATTACTCATGATTTTCAGGAAGAAGATGCTAACATTGATGCAATGTTGCTACAGTGCATCGCTTTTGCCATACCCAGCATCCAAAAGCAAAAAGATCTACGGAGAGCTTTTCATTATCCTTGTTTTGCTTTGAAAAAAAATTATTTATCTACTGATTCGATATTTTGAAATGAAGAAAAACTTACTTTTTAATTTCCTGAAACAGGAAAATGCATTTTCCAGTGTTTTTCCTTCTAATATACACCAGTAAAAGACCATGCTCCCACTATGCCTCCTTAGGTATTTTTGCATGGTTCTCACCCCACAGAGGTTTCTGTCCTCATTTTGCTACCCAAAACAACAAGTGATGTGAAAATTACATTTTGCATGTTCCTGTAGTCACATTTAAGGGTTAGGGACAGAAAGAATACCTTATTACCCCTGTTAAAAAAAGCTTAAAATTATATGCAAATGGATGAAAAGAAAAAAGTATATGTGTAGGCACCTAATCATGCACACAGTTTCCAAGGTGGAGTCCTAAATATGTATAAAGGTGGCAAGTGTCCTATCATAAAAAATGTTTTACAAGACAAAAAAAATTTGGGTTTTTTTCCCTCTGAGATTCATGTAGGTAGAATTCTCCATCATTATTTTAATAGGACCTTTACCTGGTTAAGAAAATTAAATCAGAAACAGAAAGGAAATAAATTGTAACCTTTGTTACAAGCTGCCATATGCTTACTATCTCCACAACCACACAGATTCACAAATTTATCTGCCTGTTCCCACACACCCAATTGACACATCTGACACAGATACTAGTATGGTGGGAGAAGCAGAAACATGCACCTGGAAAACGGGTACTTCTGCCAGAAGCTACTAGCTATATGACAAACACTGAGGTTTATTTTCACTGGTTGGTTGATTTCTTAATCCCAAAAGTTTTCATTTGAGTTTATGATAATGTTTTCCTTTTAGAATACACATCTATCAGTTTCAGATCCCTACAAACATCTACACAGTTTTTATATTAACCACTTCGCTTTGCTCCTCCTCCCTTTAAGGGTATATACTTTAAAGTAATCTCATCTAGTTAATTCACCTGAAATAGGCATCCCATCTCCTCCTGTAGTCTTGCAAAGATGTAAGTTTTCTCCTAGCTCAAGACAACAAAGTTTTGACTTCTTAATCATGGTTGCTGAAGGCAGCACAGGCTATTTTGCCACAGATCACTATATAAACTCTTCCTCCATCTCATAATCTGTACGTGCCATAAAAACAGGAAGCCTATTTAATGGCGTAATACAGTTGATGTAATGGGTGCTTTAGAGTGTTACTGATAAGCAGCTTGATAACAGACTAACAGTTGAGATGTCTGTAGTCCAAAGGACTAAGAGCCTTACTTGCAGCATTGTACCATGAGGACATGCAGAACAGGAAGTGTTCAAGTAACACAGTACAAGCTGAACACATGGTGCTGCTAAGGACCGGCATCTGAGAGACTGCTTAGATTTTGGATAAAAATCAATCAACTAGCAAACAGAAAATCTATTGAATCTGCAAAACAGCGTGCAGCAGAAAGCACAAGACACAAGGAATTAATTAAAAGGGAAATATGAACTGGAGTTTTGTGGTTTGCTTCTTGACATCAGTATGAAGCACACAATACTTGCTAGCTGCCAGGCTGCTGACATACCTGAGCAACAAATCCAGTGACAGTTACAAGCATGAGCTGGACATGGTGCAGAGGCAGAAACTATCACACTGTATTTCTGCACACCTCTCACTTCAGCAGGCCTCTCTGTTTATTCAGATACCAAAGCTGTCCAAACCCACCCTCCAGTCAGATCATCTGAAACTTACCTTTCCAATGACAGGCATTTTTATGTAAGTAAGTACTCTCTGCACCTAGCATTTTCCTAAAGGAACTATTTTAGCCTTCAAATGCACTTTACATGGGACCTGTGTCCTGCTCTGTACAACTATGGCCACAACTGTGCATCTCCAGATGCTCTAAAGCCTAGTCATCATCCTCCTCACTATCCTCCCTTAAGTACCAGCAGTCGATGAAATCAATTTCTTTCAGCATTTTAATAAATCAAGCTAGCTCTTTTTATTTTGCAATTTAAAACATTTGATAAAATTAAGTATTTTGCTGCCCAAAAGGTCAGAGTGAGATACCACTTATACAACTATCACTATAACTGCAGCTACCACAGCTTAGCAGGGCAGTCCAGTACATAGACAACACTTAACCTATTTTAAACTAAAACAGAACTGATTACTGTCAGAGGATGTACTTTGCTGTACATTGTGCCTGCTTATACCCAGGTCTGCAATACACACACATTTATACTTGGACATTCCCTCAAATTAATTTGAACAGCTTAATCTAGCCTTCTAAAGAACTCGCAAACCACTTGAGTACCTTGCAGCCATTGAAACCTCATACTGTAATCCTCTCTGATTCTTCAAGATAGTAGATACTCTATCACATGGGGATTTTTAGAGAGAAAGTCTTCCCGAGAAATTTAAATACCATAAGGAAATATGCCTTTGACTCTTCTTTTCTATCATTTAGAAGACTTTTAGATGTTGAAAACAGGAAGCAGGTAAATGTCATGGGAAAAAAAACCTCAAGCAGATATTAAACACTACCTGGAACCAAATTCTATGAACAAAAGCAAATGTTAAGCTTTGAGATTCTGTCCTCAAGTAAGACTTACTGATGGCACATAGCCCTCATCACTGTTGTTCAAAACTCACCTACACTTTTGACTGTATGAAGTGGTACATTCCAGGCTTCCTTCTGAAAAGTGGTAACAAAAGGAGCAGCATTCCCACTCCAAAAGCTCCAGAATATGAAGCATCATTTGAGCAACAGAGTCTTATACATTGTGTAAGCTCTGTTTACACTACACATTATTGTAATGTATTCATTACAATTAATTTCTGCAAAACCCCATTCATCTAACTGTTCTCATCGCTAATTAGAACAACTGGGAGCGGAAAAAAAAATGCTAGCATATTTGGGACATATGCTTGAAGTAAACTTCTTATTTCTTTTATGTAAGGTAAGTTTAACTTAACAGAATTTCCAAAATGTTAAGGCTTTCCAGATAAAGCTTACAATATAGGCATTTAGCTAACCTGTTTTAATATGTGATGTTACTCAAACATCATAGATATTTAATGGCAAACATACATAAACCCTTCAGCAATTACATTACGCAAGAATTCTCAGGAACTGATGCACATGAATTCTAAATTTTCTTACACCTCAAGAGTTTGGCTGAATATTTCTTTATCTTTTTTATCTTAAGTGGAGGATACTTTTCTGATTTTAGTAAATCTTTGACAGGACAAAAACCTACTGTAGTCTGTTTATGCAAACTAGTATGACAAATCCCTTTTGCTATCTGCATTACTTAAATCCAATACTAAAAAACTTAAGTAACTTCTTTTCACTCAAAAGGCATTAACACTAACAAAAAAGACTTAGTTAGAACATTGCCTTACCGTGTAAATGCCAATTCTACAAACAGCAAATGAGAGCTGGATACATTCAGACATAGTCTAAAGGAATTAAAATAAAGAAATTATCAAGAATGCTATTTATTAAGAACTACTTTTCTTCCCATGTCTCCCCTCTGCCCTGAAAAACAAACTTCTTCAAGGCTGTACTAAACAACCTGAGAAAAATGCCATATAAATTCAGGTTATTCAGATACATACTACCTTTCATACAGAAGCAGCTGTCAACACCTTTACACTTACTAGTTCAGTATTTAACTATAGGTCTCAAATTACCTAATGATCCCCAAAACGCCTGTACACAACCTTAACAATTTGCATGTAAGCTTTCAGTCTCATTTATTTTTATCTACTCTGTTTTAAAAACAATCTGCAAGAAACATTTTAATTGAGTGCTTTTTTGCCTCTTAGTGGACTGTAAAGAGCTTCTGTGTTTATATCTTCCAGTTCTTCTCTCCCTTACCATCACTGAAACTTTCTTTCTCTATATACCAAAATAATGCATATAATTAAATGTTTGCACATTTCTGGAGTCTTAGTCCTTTAGTTTTCTGATATTTTCATGTTCAAAGTAGAACAGAAAAACAGAACATTTTATTTTATCTGTTCTTACAGCTGGGAATAATCATATTAAAAGTTTTTACCCTCAACTTGCTCAACTTCCGATCTGCTGTGATGCCACAATTCTATGTCTTCTGCAGTCACCCAGAGAGGCTGAGGATGGACTACGAATTTCTGATGAAACAGATGAAAAACACCTTCTTTAATTAGCATAACAAAGCCAGGAAGTAAATGCAGGTCTCCAACACCAAAGTAAAAACTATTGTATGTTTGCCGTATTTCCTACGCAATTAGGTAAAATAAACTAAGCTTACAATTATTTATTCAGAAGAATAATTGAGGAATTACTTTATATAAGGTATTTGAAAGGCAAAACTTAAAGCCATCAAGTGAAACATTTTTATTAAATATTTAACAAGTTCACACATTATCTAAGATAAAGTGCTGGATGATACAGACTTTAAACATACCAGAAAAAACATCTTTTCAGCATCTGCTTTCTAATTTCTCCCTCCCTCCAAAAAAAAGAAAACCCTTTAAATTAAATACTCATTTAATTAGAATTGGGATTTTTAAAAAATAAAAAGAATATATCTTATTAATTATAAGTAATAAAAAAAAGTACAGCAACATTTTTCTTTTGCTGTAACTGTTACATTTAAATTTGAAACAAACAATATTTCACTGAACTGTCTGAAAGTCAAAAAGCACAGCACAAGAACCTGAAAGTAAACTTCAACAGCATAGTTGATTTTCTTTTCTGACTGGAAGTAATCTAGCATGTTATTAATGACAAGGAAATGCTGATTCAAAGCACCATTTCAATTTAAGGATTTTTTCTTTCAGCTTTAAGAACAAACATCTAAGTCTATCACTTGTGCTCTGAGCTTCTCCCAGCAAGAAAAAAGTGACAGAGAAATAGGAACTGACTTCAAGAAATCCTACAGTTACACAAAGTGGTGGGGTGGGGTCATAAACCATACCCCTCCTGACAGTATTTGCAGACCTTGTTCCAAAGGTTCCAGGGATGGATGATTTCCCCAAGCAATTCAGTCCAGTGCTTCATTACCCTGTCTACTAGAAAGTTTCCTAATGTTTAACCTGGGTCTCTGGCAAGTTAAGCCCATACTTCAACACCAGGTGATACATTCAGTGATTTGCATTTTCAGTATCCTGGCAGATTCTATGTTGCTGGTAGATGCAACTTTTTATACAAAGTAAATTTATTTCAGCTCGCAAGAGAAGTAAACATGCAGCAGCAGTAAACCATTACAGCTTCTCCATGTATAGTTTGCTTTTATTCTAGACAAGCATGGAATTATAAATTGTTTTCTTTTTTTATTTTTTATTCAGTACTTTCAGGCTATACATTAGTGGGAGAACTAAACTGCAGTTCAAATTCCCCAGCAAGCCCCTGTAGATCCTTGCTTCAGTAGAATAAAACAACCTACATCCTGTGTTACTTTACTCATCTGTTGTTGGGTTTGCTACTGTAATGTTCTGAAACCACAGGCTGTTATTATGAGGCATGAATTCTGTCACATACAGTATCAATGAATGTTTCCCTTATGCATTTCCCAGTGAAATATTAAGATAATCCCTTCTTCAAGTCCCCAAGATAATGCTTATAAACTACATTCTATTGTGGTAAAAAGGGTCATTAAATCCAATGCTACTATTAATATCTATCATATTCACCTATCCTTCCTTCTGAAAATTTACATTCCTTCCCCAGTAGTATTTCAGTTTAATCCTTGAAAAAGTGTCAGGAATTGATTTAAGTAATTAAAAGTTTAATGATACTATCCTTCCGACTATCGCTCCAACCACTGAATTAAGATACAGTTGATAATCTGTTGCTACAATGGGGAGTTTATTCTTGATACTTGTAATCTTTCATTATTTTGGTTGTGCACCTCACTTGGACCATACAATTGGGCAACAAAACAATTGTTGGAAAATTTGCATTTAATTTACTTACAGTTTATTGCTGCTTTCTGAAAGGATTTTACACGGTAAGCATGAAAATAAAAGAAAAAAAATGTAAAAATATACCTACAGATACTATGAAAGAAAGATAGCTAGTTTGATACAATTCTACAAGGACTAATTCTTCACCGAAGTGACTTTACATGTCTGAAGTGAAACACGGAGTCAACAGGTCAAATATGTCAAACAATATACGCATGCATCTCTGCCAAACAGCACCCTTCTGCTTAGGCAAAAGGTCATCTCACAAACATTAAGTAATTTCTCCCACTGGAAAGTAAACTCATGGCTAACTTTCCTATTCGCCCAAGACTTTGTTATTTTAATCGTACCATGTGAAAACTGTTCATAATGACTTAGAAAGACGTCTGCCCTGCAGCTGTGCAACATTCAATTCACAACAAGCATCTGTTCTGTCCATTTTTTCAAGTGTTCAGCTATCAGTACAAATATAAGTAAAAAACAATTGCAGTGTTTGGTGTTAAAAAAAAAAAATCTCATTCAGCTCTGACACAGGCACACAGTCTGCAACTCACAAAGCCATTGTTTTAAATAATATCTATTTTGTCAGCAAATACAGGATTAAATCCCTACTCATAATATTTACAAGAGACCAGATTTTGAAAAGATTAATTAGAGCATGTTCTGCAACTGATGACTTCAAAGCTGCAAGCACTGAGTTGAAAGCACTAGCCTCAAGAACCTTGGTGGGCAAAAGGGGAGGGGGATCTTAATCAGGTTCTCAGAAAAGAAACAAAAGGCTCAACACCTGACAGAACTCCTTCTGTCAGGAGGAGCCAGTATCCTCAATTCTGCCACCCAGCAGAATGCTCACCTGGACCTCAACTCGCTGTGACATAATCCTAAATAAATCACAGCAGTGTATATAGCTCCAAGACCACAAAAAGAGAAAGCAACTCGAGAAAAGGAAGATGTTAGAGGGTTTTTTTCTGGTGATAAGTTTCTTTAATAAACTAAAGATCAAGGCACACTTCTGCTCATCTATAATTAAGTGATACAACCCAGTAATCACTTGGAATTGCTGGATCTTCCAGACAAAAGTTTTTACACCTCCATTCTCATCTGCATCTTTTTCAGTGTATAAAATCGCAAAAATTAGCAGTACAAGTGTGTAAAATATGCAAGTTTTAAGGTACCTTTATGTACGGAGCCCGAAAAAAATTCTCAGTGCTTATATTTTAAGGAACATGTGGGTACCCAAAAGCACACACAACTACACTACAGAAAAAGGTAGCAGGAACTTTGACCAGAACTGCTGTTTGCTAATCTTGTGCACTGAACTCCAGCTAGTAACTCCAAGGCTCCCCTTTCTGCACAAGATGTCACAGCCCTCTAGCACATTCCATTAATAACATTTCAAATTTAAACTCCCCAAATTCTTTTTAATACTGTTCTCAGGGATAAAAGACACAGAAAATATTTTCATATTCTCCTTTAATGCTGAATAATTAGATTTCTAAAATACCAATCTTCCTGTACATAATCATTAGAAAAATAAATCTTAGTTTAGAGACTAGAAGAAACCTGATGTTGATGGAAAAGCAATGATATGTGAACAGGAAATAGGACTGGATCCAAGAACTCTCTTGTCATCATAAAAAGTAATCAAGTGGATGCACTAGAGAACAATGCTCTCCTCTCTTTTCGGCAATATTCTCAGTAGAACAGTTTTCCATTACTGTTTCCAGGACTGCAATGGCTCAGGCAGTGAAAGATGCAGATTAGCCAGCAGAAAATTAATAGCTGTAAGAACAGCATAGACATTTCTCAAGAATTCTGGACCTTTTCTCCAGTCTTGCTGAAACCTGAAATTATGCAAGAAGAAAGCACCGAGAGAAGAGATCACTCATTGAAGAGTGCATCATCTCTCTACATAGGCTGTCTAAACAGTTTCAGGTTCACTCAGTGTTGTGGGCCTTACATACAAAGTCATAAATTCATTAAGAAACAGATGTTGGAAAGCCAATAGCCTCTCCTCATACATCCAGGCAGCACCTCCAAGCAGAAGGAATCCGTTAGCTACGTGCCCGTGGAGCAGATTAAGTATCTTCATAAATTCCTCTGAATTAAAAAGTCTCACCTCCTGTGCAGTCAATGCAATTCTGATTACACTGGGAGCACTCCTGGACACCACCCGGAATATGTCAATTTTCTAACTGCAATTTCCTGTTCCAGAACTAGTTCTAGCTGTCCTCTCAATGAGGAGAAATGGATGTCTTTAGCCCACAGCAAAGCATCAGGACATTCAGGGAATCATATCTCATGGAACTATCCTTATGTTCCAGCAATCACAACTTCAGGATCTCCTACCATCACATCTGAACATCATGTTTAATACCGACCCACAAGACCTGTCTTTGAAGGCACTGTACAAATTCCTGGTCTACTCATCTTGACTTCCCTAACATTACTGCACAAGTGAAAATTCAATTACACTCACATGAAAACAGTTCCCGGATTATAACTGTCAGTGAGTTCTACTGAGAAAAATGCTTATTGCCTAGTTACCCTCTCTTTCTGATTTCAAAGATGTCTAGAATATTGCCTGCTCATACCAGTCAGCTATCTCTTCATACTGAAGGGCTGTAACTATTTAATCCCTGCTTGTACGTAAGCAATTGCTTTCCTTCAATTACCACATCATCCTTCTCTGTAACTTCTCTGTAATTTTTCAATACCCTTCCTGAGATGATGCCACCAGAAATGCAGCATGTAAGACAAGAGCAAACCACACATTTAAGCAGTGTAAAAATGAGATCTTTCCTTTTTCCTTCTTAATACTCTAAATTTGTTGACAGATGTCTGGGTTTTAAAGAAGGAGCCTCATTCCCTTTCCTGAGTACTGGTGGTATTTTAGGGTCTATCCATGCATCTGTACTATCATATGACTTCTATAAATATATGCAACTTTGCATTTATCAACACTCAATTTCGTCTGCCATTTCACTATGACTATCAAAAGAGGTACTATGATTTTTTTCCTGGGTTAAGAATACGCATTCTTAATATTTGTCACTGCATCAGCCCATCCAAAGCATATGCAGTTTATACAACTAAACACAAACATGAAATTCCCTTGTGATCTGTGCATTCCCTTCTCCCTCTTATTCACTGCCAGAGCTGTGCTCTCAATGCTCATTCATATTTCTCATGAAATTTGTATTATACATTTAAAAAATGATTACTTCATTTTTAGTTGCTTCTAAGTTTTTCACCTCTATTAGAATCAAAATCATACAAAGGAAGACTAGGCAGTAGTTGTTGTAAAAGCTAATAAAATGTAGAAAACAGATGCTTCTTCCAAAAGCTCCAAGTCATAACAAAAAAAGAAATCTGCAAACTTACTTCCCTCATATCAACAGTTCCTAGTGGATCTTGGATGCCATCTTGCTTACTCAGACTCTCCAATGCCAAAAGCTAGGGTCCTAGGAACAAATTCTTCTTCTGTTGCTCCACCAAAACATATAGCAGAGCATCGTACAAGGATTCATGTTCTTCCTACTGTTTGTTCTTATAAGCAATAAAGCTGTAGGGCAGGACTGCATCTAGCAGGAGGACTTGTCAGCTACATTTCCTGCTTTGCGTCTCTTCCTCAGATAGAAAGATACTTCACACTGGCTGGCAATTAATTTAGTCATCTTACCAGGCTGCCAGTGAGAAAAAAATAAATTCTGTACCCTGAAGAGCTCCAGCATGAGACGAGCCATCTTTTATTCAACTGCAGATACCCTACTTGTGCCCACAAGGACTTTTATACAGTCAGACACTTTGCACTTCAGAAAGTTATGCTGCACACACAGTGAAAAACAGCAAAACCAACATACTGCAGAGCAGTATGAGGCAAAACACAAAGAATCACAAGATTTTAAATACTGTTGTGGTTTTTTTAATACGGCTTTACAGCTCTTTGGGCTCACATTTGTGGTTTTAAACTAAACTAAAAATGCTTCTTTTATTAATGGAGAGCTAATATCCTCACAATCACAAAACTTCAGAACTCAGTTTAAGAGAATAAACATCACAAGCTGGCAGTATTAAAAAACATGAGCTGATGATACTGACAACAAGCCAAAAATGTTAATCAGCATGTGGTATTAGAAGGAATATTCTGTCCTTACTAAATGCAGATATTCTCACTTATAAAAAGCTTGCATTTCTAAACTTTTGTGAAATTCATCACCATGTTGCCTCAAGCTTGGAGGTCTGACTGAAGAATTCAGCAGCAGCATACTGCAGAGCAACATGGTGTGGTAGTACATAGCAAGAGCTGGCACTGAAGACCAAGTATTCATACGACATACATCAGACACTAGTTCTGATCTAGGCCTGTGGTGTAAAAACCCATTTGTGAAGTAAATCTTTCCATCTGGTGTAATTTGAAAAAACATTAAGTTCATGTCATCTGTGATCACTCTGCAATGCAAATCTGCAACCATAAGCATTATCTTCTTCAATTCAAAGACTCACATCTGATCCAAACACTAATACAGTTGCATGCACCCTGTACACTAGTTGACCTTACAGCTGTTGTTTTCTTTCCTGCATTCAGCTACATCTTTATTTTGAACCAACTATCAGACCCCTCATCCTTGTGCCTAATCAACTTCCCAAACTGAAAGGAGGATAATAAAATAAAAGCCCTTGTGCTCTACAGAAGGTGTAAATTTTGAAGGATGTTAGTGCTGATAGACAAGTCAACATAGAGCCCAAATAATCCTTATTGTTACATGACAAAAGACAAAATTCACATGAGAGGGGTGTTCAGCACACAGTAAGAGGACATGGCCCTATGTATAGCCCGTTGCTGCTCATGTTTCAGGTAATGTATCAAAAACATGCATGTGCCTCAGAGGGAAAATACAGAGTTGCTGGTATGGACCTTCACCCATTCTTCCCTATTCAAAGGACAGCATCTACTGGTTTACAGAGTTTCAGTGAAGTAAAACTCTTACCTTCAAACATATGCCTCTATAATGCATTTGTGGTATAAGAAAGAATGTTTTCTATGACCTGCAGTACCAAACAATGGAACTGGCAACAGCAATGGAAAGACAGAATCTGAAGTGGAGCAGAATCACTAAGTGATCTTGATCTATCCCATATTCCCACTTCCTGGATCTAACCGGCCCAATTAAATTACAAAGTCTAACTATTTAAAAGAAAGGCCTTAAAAGTAAGCTGCCCAAGAAAGAAAAGTTGCTCAGAAACATTTTATTTTTTTTAGTATCACCTAACACATTTAGGTGTGTTTGGTATATGCAGCTTTCCCCAACCAAGACTTTGTCTGAGCACTAACTATCTAGAATGTGAGGTCAAGAATGTTCAGAGACCAAGCAGAAACTCTTAAGTAACTTTAAGGCCTATTCACATATTCATCTAAAATTTGAAAATTTAGTTACGTTTACTCAAAAAGTTTCCAAAGTTTAGGTTTCATGTGCATGCGTACAGGAGTAAAATAGTTTGTATCAGCTAACAAATGTACAAAGAACAAAAAAACCCCCAAAACTTGTTATAGTTAAAAGAAACCAATCCCCAACAAAGCAACAAGGATTCTGGCACACTAGGAGTGTGCACTCTCTTGACACTGCAGAACCCATGTTCCTGTTTAACTCCTCAGAAAAGGGACAAAAAAAGAAAAAAAAATCACTAAAGCTGAAGCAGTTGATCATGCAAGAAGAGTTATCTTCCATTTCAGGTCGGAATATGCTCTTCAATACCTGCCCAAGAAAAATTTTTATATACAACTAAGATAGTACATAGTGTCTTGGGATATAATTTAGGGATAAGCTATCACAACAAAAATGCTAAAAATACAAAATTAAACAGGTTATCAATTTTTTTCTTGTAAAACTCTTAGGCCAATATAACACCTTCCTTTTGTGAAAAGACATTCAAATTTCTACACCAGTCTCTCAAGTGGCTTTTAAAAATTCTACACAGATCAGGCTGATATATTGAACGGAAGCATGTAAGAACTTTATCTAGTGCAGAGGATGCCACTGGAGAAGTGTATTGTGAAAGTCTACTTGGGAGCTTAAAATTTGCATTGTAATTGTAGCACATAAGAAAAACCAAAGCATTTTTATTGTTTCCCCACAAGTTCTCCAAGCAAAAACTGTAAGACTGGTCACATGCCATGCTTTTCACACGATGCATCATGCCGTAACTCCTTAAATTAAGCATAGTCTACTGAACAGAGGCCAACCAACACAAGTCTCTGAATACAATAAAATCCTTCCAGATACAGTGTAGCAAGAATGAAGCTGAAGAAGGTTGAAGGCAGTATGCTGGATTAAGTAGTCACAAACACCTACAAATCTACATTGATGCAGCTGTGTTCACATAGTATCTTTTTAAAGTGTTAACTAAATACAAGGAGAACAACACATGTAAGTAAAAGGTGCCTCTGAGTGAAGATGTATTCTTTTTTAGAGGTTGAACATGGCTTAGCCATGTTGACTAAAAAAAAAAAACCACCACACGACTCCTAACATCATAATTATATCAACACAAAAATGAAAGAGGCACCAGGCTGAAGAGTGTCTTCTAGCTCTTAAAGATACAGAGGCCAGTGAAACTTCTTTGTTACAATACAAAACTGCAAAAATAGACCAGAGCATCACAGAAGACACTCTTTTAGTACCAGTTTATTATCAAATGGCATTAGCCATAAATCAAGGATCACATGGTAAGTAGGGGAGGCCCTACTCAAGTTCTGGGTATCTGCCCTTAAAAGCTTCAGGCCATAGTCCAAGCTGGCTCCAACTGACCTCACTTTGAGTAGGTTTTGAATGCTTTCAATAACCTGATGATATTGGAAGGTGCTTCAGATGTTCAGTAGTTCTTGGGATCTGCTTCTTAATGGAGAAGGGAAGTCTCCATCAATGTAGGTCATATCCAGGTAAAATCAGGAAAAGAACTTCCGTATGCAAGTTTGGGAAGAGCTGGCTGAGGGTAGATGTGGAGATGGACTGACTCCTGAGTCCATGCTGCAGCAAACCTGACCTCATCTGTCCTCACCTTCTTCCACTAAACTCCCTCACTCAGCCCCACTGATAACCAAAACTTTGTCAAATACTGTCACAGCGCTACTGCAAGCAGAAACAACTTCATCCTTTGCTCTGCTCTCTGCCTCAACTGCAAGCACAGGACAAAACCTCACTGCCTGCAGGCTGCAACACAGGGGCCCAACATGAGGAGCCATCAAAGGGACCCTCTATTTGTGTTTTGATGCCCATGTATATGCAAGAACCCAACATAAACACACAAAACACAAAATTCCTTAACATGTACAACTATTTTTGCTATGGAAATAATGAGACAATTGTTCTACAGCCATAGGTTAATGTTCACACTATAACTTCAAGTCTTGCATAGATAAAGAGATAAAGGCCCATCTTTACACCAGGGCAGACTGTGACAACAAGCTGAAAATAGCTGTATACAGCTAGTTGCCTAACTCACCATCATTTTTTTTTTTGTTAGAGCAGACTTTCTGAGGTGCCTGAACCTCATGTTCAATGAGGTTTTTTTAGAGCTGACACCAAAGAAGGCCACACAACAAAAAAGAGGAACAGTATCAGCTGGAGAATAAGAGTCAGGGGAAGAAAAAAAAGTAGAGTTATTTAATCCCCTCCCCCCTTTAGTTAATACAAAAACATGCTCTCAGTTTCCAAGGCTTATTAAATTTATTGTTCTCAGAGTGGTTGGCCTTCCACACAACAGCCTGTAGCAGTCACAAAGGTTAATGTAAGCATTTCAAAAAGTACAGAATGGCCATTTTCATCTGGACATAAGTTTATAAAGGAAAAAAATCTAAGAAACAGCTCCAGGCTCTCAAGGAACTATGAGGCTGCTCTTGATGCCCAGCAAGTTTATTATCAGTATTTCATTAACTAGGTTCTTAAAGAGAAGTCTGCCTACCATTTCTGCCACACAGGGCTCATTTTCTAGTGTCTCTCTGTAGTATTCAAATTCTGAAAGGCAAGCCTAAAATACTTTTGGGGGGTGTGAGGCTCGATAAACCAAAACAAATCTTAGCTATATGGACATAAGAATAGTAAAGTATGCATTTAGTGTATTTCTGGTTTAGTTAGCCATCAGAAAAGGAAAAGCCTGCATGCAGCTCTCATCTCAACATGGCAAATCTTCAGTTCATTAAAAAGAGCATCTCCAGAGATTCTGTTGCATTCGACGAGCCTCTCTTGAAAGCCTACACTGTTGAGCATCCCGTGTGAAAACATGAATGACAGAGCCAAGATTCTGACTCCAAATATGTCCTGGTCGCACTTGACACCAACAACGAACAGGGATGGCCAGAAGATGCCTGCTCTTCATTGCCCCAGATGACGCTTCGCAACACTTTACGGTGAAGGAGCGAGTACCAGTTCACAGCACAGGGCTCGAAGAAACAAGACTGGAGCAATGGGATGCCAACAGGACTGGAGCGATGGGATGTGCTCGTTACGCCCTCACACTGTTAGGCTGAAAAGACCAGGTAAGCAAGTACTATACTAAAACAAAGCCACCTGCTCATTAGCCAGCCGTGCCACAGGGTTTTTGCTCGCCGAGGGTGCGCTGGTGAGTGCAAACACCAGCCACGACCCCAGCTGAGGTGCGTGCCTGCGATACAATCTCTCGCAGACGAATGAAGCCAATATTCATTAAAGAGCAATAAACACTACCCCCGAATACCAGCTGCCCGGGAGCTCGGCTGATCCCGCCCGCGGTAGCAATTTAGTTCATTCAAGCGTGCCCTAAGCTCCAGCATTTAGGAAAAAAACAGCGACCCGGGTCACGGCTTTAGCAACCTAATAGCGGCCAAATGAGCGGAGCCCGGCCGCTTTATCTCCCGTTAACAGCCGGCAGCCGGGCGGGCCGGGCGCGGCAGCGCGGCCGGACCCAGCTGCCCCCGGCCCCGGGCTGCCCCCGGC
>VXAZ01005786.1:26710-63499 GCA_013399875.1 Gymnorhina tibicen
GGGCGCTGCCCCGGCGGCGCTGTCAGAGCCGCGCTGCCGCCCGCACCTCGCGGCGGAGGGAGCGGGGCAGGGCGGGCAGGGGAGGGGAGGGACGCACCGTCAGCTGATCGCACACGTGGGGGCGCGGCTAGGCCGCCCTTAAAGGCGTACGAGCGCTGCGGCCGCGCGGCTGCGGTTCGGAGGGTTCTGTCATCCCACGGCGTAACAGAGTCCAGAGAAGGGCAACGGAGCTGGGGGAGGGACTGCAGCACAAGTCCTGTGAGGAGCAGCTGAGGGAGTTGGGATTGTTCAGCCTGGAGAAAAGGAGACTCAGGGGCGACCCTGTCTCTCTCTACAACTGCCTGAAAGGAGGTTGTGGCCAGGTGGGGGTCGGTCTCTTTTCCCAGGCAACCAGCGACAGGACGAGAGGGCATGGTCTTAAGCTGCGCCACGGGGGTGGGTTAGGTTGGACATCGGAAGAATTTCTTCACAGAGTGATTAGACATTAGAATGGGCTGCCCAGGTAGGTGGAGGAGTCACCATCACTGGAGGTGTTGAAGGAAAGACTGGACATGGCACTTAGTGCCATGGTCCAGTTCAGATGGTGATGTTTGGTCATACATTGGACTCGATGATCTCCTAAGTTTCTTCCCCAATCTAATTGATTCTGTGATAATATCCCCAAGCACCAGTGAAAGCAACGCCCATGTCTCTTTCTGCCTCCTCACATCCTAACCTGGAGGCTTTTCCACAAATTCGTGGTGTTAGCAGGAATGCCTGACTCCTGGAGAAATACAAGGAAACTTCTCAATGTGTATGACAAGGGGATAGGAAATCTAAAAATGAGGCATCAAGTGAAAGGATGGGGAAAAAAAATAGAGTGTAGTAAAAAGAACTGGCAGTGTAGGTAAGGAGCTAGAAGAAAAGAGGTGTAAAAGAGGAGCCAGGAGCAACTGGGAATCAATATTTGTAAGGATATTGGCAAACAGTTCACTTAGATCTAGTTAACTGGGGTGGGGGAAGGGATGTTAAAATTGCTGCTCTGAATTTTGTAATTAATTAAGGCCTGTTGTGGACAGTCTCAGTTACTACATCCAGAGATGTTGTAAGACGTTCCCCTCGCCTGCCCAAAACATATCTTGTTCTTGTCAATGGATAATTCATTTTCCTCATACATCTAGTCTAGAAAAAATTGATTCCTTGGACAATCCTTACTTTACTTTGGGACTCATTATCAACTATATCTGCATAGCAAAATAAGTTTAATTTAGATGAGTACAAATTATTTTTTTTCTTTCAATCATTTAGAAGTTCACTAATTTTAGTAGGTAATGGGTGGAAGGAGGGATACAGGCTTGGCCCTTCCTGCTATTCAGCATTTTGACTGTTTTCCGTGTAGTCACAGCCATTGTTGGCATCTGTCTGTCGATCCTGAAATGCCCTTTTGACAGTGGGAACTACAGGGTAAAGACTACTTTAGCCTCTACAGAGGTGGCTACAGTAGGCCTCTCAGTAATGTAACACAGGAGCCGCAAGAAACTCTGATTTCTTCATACTTCTCTCATCACATGTGATTTTTAACATTTTGCAGTGCTTTCCCCTTAACCTTTAAAACCCTTTATTTCTTCTTTCTCAGCAGTAATAAATCACTCTTGAGACTTGCTGCCTTTTGATGCTTCTCTAAATGAAGGGTGACTGAAAGGAGAACATCAAGAACAAGAAAGTATTTAAGAACTGTTTCTTGTGAGACAAATAACAAAGGACTGGGAATTATTTCTTCTATAGCTGATTGAGAAGAAAATAGAATCTATGTGTAGAGAGTTGCTGCAGAGATGCTGCTGTGATAGGAAAAGAAGTAATTTGCCTTCATTGCAAAAAGGAAAATTCAGTTCAGCTACTGGAAAATACTTTATTGGGAAAGATATTTGAACATGGACAGACATCACAATCAAAACTAGCAGAATTTCTGAAAGTAGCCATGAGTTATATCAACATTTCTCAGATGCAGTTTAGTTAGTTTAGTTATTTAGCACTGATGTACGTCTGGAGAAAAAGAAGACCCCTCTGTTTTACATGAAGCTGATAGATCTGATTATGAAGATGCAGTGTGTTTATCTATCCAAAGAAAAATGTTTATTACCAAATGACTATTTTGTAAATGCTATTTTCTTTCTAGTTCATAAACAAAACCTCATGATCTGAACACAAAATCTGTTAAAAAAATCAAGAAATTTCTTATTTATACACTGAAAATCCCACAAACTTGATCATGAGAGAAGCCAAGCCTAAATTTATGTATTAGTCATTCTGTTCACTGTAAACACATTATTTCTTTGGCCATTGCATAGCCTTATGGCCCATTAATTTTATTACATAATGTGGACTTTAACATTGAACAATTGCAGAATGTAAGCAGAATACAAGTCCTGTAACACATGCCTTCCAGCCTACATAGCAGTCATGGTGTTGCTGAGATTTTTCTAGCAAGTCCTGTAGGATTTCTTTCATCTAAAATGAAGTTCAATTTCATATTGGAATATATACGTAATGCAGTATTAGTTATCTTCATAAAGAAGCTTGTCAGCAGGAACTCATATGTCAAGACGGGAAGGAAAAGATCAAAGTATTTAAACGGAGCAAACTTCATGTGTTGGCTGCGAGGTAATAAGTCTGGTTCCAAAAATGGAAGTGAGATTATGCACAGAAGCACAAGTTTATCTTCAGTGAAATCCTGTGGCAAGAATAATTTTCTGTAAACTTGTATGAAGAATAATCAGTCTGGGACTCAGATTTTGACCCTGAGAAGTGCTGAGACAACATTTTATCATCCATTGCTTATGTCAGTGCAATTTAATGAGTTTGAACATTTTGAGTCAGGAGTAGCACCTGACAAATTCAAGCTTTTGTAGCACTAGCAGTTAGCAAACTCTGAAGGTGGATTTGACATAAAGATGTTTGTTACTTAATAGATATCAGCAAAATGGAAGTTTAAAATGTAAATGCCACTGAATATGCCTATTTCCAAACACTTTTGGATGGAATTAGTTTATTTCTTGGAATTGTATAGCCAGCTGTATAGATGACAAGTTGTCCAGTAAGCATTATCTTGGAAAACAACTTGAAGGACAGGCATACTGTAGTACATCTTTTAGTTGTATTGCTTTAATTTATGGTCTCATTAGTTAAATAGATTCTGTCAAGATAATACTTGTGTAGAAGTCCCACAGAAAGCAATGCTATTCATTCAGTAGCTGTACATGGGTATAGTGTTGGCACATCATGGTTTGAATGACCTGAAAACTGGATGTTTTATAAAACAAAAAGACCCTGTAGCACATCAGTGACTAAGACAATCTAAACCTCTTTGCCACATGAGAATAATTTCATGCATTAAGAGGACAAAGTATGTTTGTTTTCCCCTTGCTCTCTGCATCCCACACAATTTTTAATAACCCTAGGGGAAAGACAAGTGACCTTTCTTTATTATTTGCAAGAAGGTGGTTGTACTAATCACCAGGTTTTAGTGATATAAGGAGCCCTGATAGCTCTGTTTAAGAACATTAATTACTGGAGGGGGGAGGGGCATGATATTTTACCCTTCTAATTAAAGTTGAGAAGCAAAGCATTCATTATCTTTGAAAGTACTGAAAGAGGCTACCTTACTCATACTTATCAACAGTTTTCCATGGTACAAGGCTGTTACAGCAGACATGCATAAACTCTCATCTTGGCAAGTTAGCCGGAAAGTAAAACGTAATTTGTACCTTCAGGTTAATACCATATACTTACTCTGGAAAAATAAAATCTGTAGAGAAAAACCTCACACAAAAATGTGGACCTCTTTGACTCAGGATACTCATAGAGTAATATAAAGGCTCCGAAATGCTACAAAATCCCTTTATTTGTCATGGCTAGGAATTTAGAATTGGATGCCTTAAAAGGGACAAATTGTGGTTAGTTCAAGAATATAAATGATGTGATAAAACAGTCTCTGACTTCGCTGGCAGAACAAACAAGAAGCTGGACCAAATAGGAATTTAAGACTAGTTAGAAGAGTTCTGTTGTTCAGCAGCTGGCAAACTGATAGGAAAAAATATTTGAATGGTCTAATGGTAACAGATTTCTAAGTATACCTTTTAACAATAAATTTGTGTGGCCAATTATGACCAAAAGTATTTCCTAGAAAGATCCAGAAGGGCATAAAAATGGAAAAAGAACTGGACAGAGAAACGGAAGACTGAGGTTTTCATAAGGAGAGTTTGAATATTAAATAGATGCCAAGAGCAGTCAGCAGTTTTATTTGCAGCTCAAATTTCAGTAAGTGACTTGGAGCCTGATGTTAATCAAACTCATGTAACTTATGGGGAAAGGGAGAAGGTGCTCTGAGTAAATAATGCTTGAAGCAATTTGCAGCTCTTTATCTGATATATTGACAAATGTCAACATGCAGAGATACTACAGCCAAAGGTGAACAAACGCTATGGGAGAATCAAAACCTTCTCAGTTAAAAATCTTCTCTTCCTCTTAGCTCTAATGCTTTGCTTCCTTCTGGCATTTTGGTCACCATGTGTGCTACAGTTACATATTTTTTTTCTGTGAAAGAACAGATGGATATGAAAACAAGCAAACAGATTTTGAAAAGGATTTTTCACCTGTTCTCCCTCTTCTCATTTCCTGAAATATTTGGCTAACCTTTAGGCAACCTCACTGGCAAAGTAACAACAGGCAGTCTAAAAGCAAAGGTTAATGGTGGAACAAGGTCAAAAGTAGAAACCAGTTTCCCACTGTACTTACACTGATATAAATTTAGTATAATTGTAATGAATAATTAATTTAAACCTATGGGATATAAATAAAGTGATTGTAATATTACAGTTGATTTTATTACTAGAAGGTTATTTACTCCTTCGCCTGCACCAAAAATGTTACTGTTGGTACAATGATGCAAAAAAATTTGGCTAGAAATTTGGAGGAAATTTGAATAGATTATATTGCCAAGCAGGCTGGAATTTACATATAATATTTTTTCATTTCTATGTCACCCCAGCTCAAGTTGGTAATGCTGTAGACTCATTTTTAATTTCATGACTGTTCTATGTAAGGTTTTTAAACCGTCCCACAGCAATAAAAAATGTAATTAAGAATCCTACTCCTAATCTGGTAACCTTGTTTGAATTATTAGCAGAATTTGAAGACTAAATGGCCACAGATATCTGTCTTGGTAGTAGGGGTTCTGTGTTTAAGACACTGAGGAATTTGGAAGCCTTAGACTTAGGGCTTTAGGGTTTCTTCTCATATACACTTAAGAAAGCATTTGCCATCTTTGCTTGATTTCTTTTTTGTGAAATGTAGAAAATAGTGGTCTTGTGAAGATTAAAAAAATAAATCCACAGTTATGATTGGGTTTAACTCTCTATTGCTCGTGGCACTATGGAAACCTTAAGAGATGGATTAGAAATTGTACCTTCATGTCCCTGCTAAGAATCAACAAGGAAGCAAACCTTAAAAAACTAAGAAATCTAGTCCTGTTTTACATAATGTCTGGTTTTCTGGGATGAACTGAACCTTTCCATTTTTATGACTTATGTGTGGTACATTTTATGAGGACAACAATTTTGCTCAAAGTTTGTAGTACATTTGTTTCTAATATTGTTTACAAAGTATTCAAATCTTTATCTCTCATGCTCAGATTGTTTTGCCTTTTTACTGAATGAATATGTAAATGGAAGCAGTACAGTTAGACTCTGTGGTCTTTGCTCTAGTGTTAAGATGCAAATACATGTTTCCATTTGTAGCTTTTTCCTTTGTTTCCATGATGAGAGCTCTGTTATGCTAGAATTATACTTGCACTCCAAATTTACCCCTAAATAATGAGAGACACAATACTCTGTCTCTTTCAAATTATGAAATGGGCTGGCTTCAGATTCAATTCTTACAGACTTCCACCTTCCTATTTGGGCTTAGAAAATTCTTCCTCTTTTCATAAGCTTTCATATCATAGTCTTGCTAAGGGGTGAAAAAAATGCCATTGCTTTACTAAAAGAAAATGTATTTTATGACCTCAATAATGCCTCTGTTGTGTTTGAAGATTAACAGTGCCCATCCTACAGGTCTGCTTGTCCAAAGGAAAGGAAGGTGGTGTCTCAAATAAAGCTCTTCAGGAACCTGGAACATGGGTGACTGTTGCCTGCATCAGTCTTTCTCGTCACTCCAAAGGAGGAAGATTCAATAACAGCACCTATGAATTGGTGAGAAGAATTATGAAGTCTCAAAGCAAATGAAGGTACAGATACTTTTAAAACAAAAGACATTGCAATTTCCATATGACCTTGTGTTTCATATTTATATTGAACGTGTTATCCCATCTTATATACTCCAGCTGTGTCTTCCTTAATAGTCATGTCTTCACAAGAAGTCAGTGTGACTACAAACTCATAAAACTAAACTTTGCCTGTAGTCTAAATATAGCATATATTAGGAATATAAAAGGAATATTTAGGCAAAGCATTGCATCTGTATGTGTAGATGAACATTTCATCTCTTGCTGGATATAATGAACATCACATAAAAAACCTCTGTGGTTCAAGTTTTTTCTACATTTTAATTTACACTTTCTGAGTGTTAAATAAAAAGCAAAATTCTTTCCAGCAAAAAGAATAAAATAAATGCTAAAAAATAGTAAGAAATAATGTCTTGGTATGGATATACCTTTGTGTCAGGTTTTAGTCTCATCTAGGTAGTACATTAAGAAGAGAAAGGACAAAGTAGTAATACATGCCTTAGAGTTTGAACACCAGTTACCAATTCACACAAAAGTAATTCTTTTATTCATATTAGCCAATTTAAACTATGCAGGCATGTGAACACAAGTTAAAATTAAAATAGCATTTCACTATGCAGCATATCCTTAGGTACTCTTTTTTTCTTTAAAGCACATTCTAAAGGTCTACTGACTATATTTATAGAAGCAGATATTAAATATGTCCTTCTTATTTTTTTTTCTTATCTCAACTTTATCTTAGAAATCCACAGGTCAAGTTTTCACTATTTGTTTTGTATCACAGATTTTTAAGAAACTATTCTGTTAGTGTGAGTGGAAATAAGAGAGGAACCCTATGCAAAATGGATGATCTTCATAATGAGAAGTGCCCATTCTGAAGTCACAGGCAGAAATATACTTAAAAAAACATAAAGAATATTTGCACCCAGTATTTGCATCTTCAGCATAATCTTTATGATTATAGCAATAGTGAGGACATCATCTCTCTGGAAGGCTGAACCCTGTCAGGAGAAGTAGAAAAAGAGGAGTAGTATACTCCTCTTTACAAAGATGCTATACTTGATTTGAAGACCTAATTCATGTTTCTACTAGAACCACATTTTGCAAAAGAAGCAAAACACAGGCTATCTGACTTTCATGCAAAGGGCTTTTTGTTTTTTTTCTTGGTAATTGAACTGGATTTTCATAGGCCTTATGCACTCACTTTTACAGCTAGGCAGACTTGAAAGGGAAATACAGCTCTTCAATTCTGGCTACCCGGAAAAGTGTATACCTCACCCATGGCCAACAGGGAGATGTAAAGCAAACAAGTGAAGTAGCTTAGATGTGTTTATCCAATCAAAACTAAACTCTAAAAGGAAATGTGGTGATATAATTACTTGTCACATAACTAGCACATTGGTCAAATGTGTTTTGCACTTTGAAGCTGACTATGTAGCCTGTGTGTTTTTGGAATACTTATTTTATCTTTGAACTTAGGCTAAATTAGCATGACAAGATCTGACACTGTTACTTTCTGCATGGAAGATTTTTTAATGAGAGAAAACAAGACACCATCTGTTTGGACATGGGCAGCTGACCCTGAAATGCCATTGCTCTGACAGCTCTCTCCACTGTATCTTGTTCCCAGCTCAAGAGATACTTCCAGTAATACTGTTCCAGAATGACTGGAAGCCACCATCCAAGATTATAGCAGCACACAGTGTGGCTTCTGAATCCTTTAAGCATAGGGAAATGGCAACAAGTATTGGGATAAAGTGAGATTTAACAGTGGGATTCTGCTTGTTTAAATCCTTTGTCTTAGAGAATTCCATAGGAGGAATAGAATTAACATTTTGCCCCTCAGACCAGAATAGACACCTGGAAGGGCCAGAGAGAGGATTTTATGAAGTCTCAGAAGGTCAAGATTGATTTACAATAAATGGAAAAAAATCAGTATTGAGTTCTGCTGTGGTGGAGAAGCAGCAATGCTCAACAAGTGTATTTGAGAGTTTCATTCCTTAGAACTGATTGAAAGCAGGGAAAGAAGAACTGGAACTGGCTTTAGGAGGTTTCAGTGGAAAGGATGACTGGAAAAAGTCAGGTCTGTGGAAAGGAGTGGGATTATAGAAAAATGAACCCCCAGCAGATCTTGCAAAACAGGTCACAAACACACTGTTGTTTACTTTGGCAATGCCTGAAAGTCAAACTTGCCCATTGCCAGTTGTATTGGTGAGAAAAGCCTCCACAGATTTCAGCTGATTTCCATGAGTAAAAGTTGAATGGTTTGGTAGCAAGCCCCATTTTCTCTTGGGTATCTGGAGGAAGGTCATGGAAGTCTCTAATGCCCATTGCTACCTTTTATAGAGCTTTTTGGATGGTACTGGTAGTGGTACAGCACCTTTAAGATGGCTCCATCAGTTGCTAGAACATATAACAATATAGAAATTGTTTATGTTCTTCTTTATTGCTCCTTGTAGAATAAAACTTCTGACAAATGTTTCTTTCCCTCCCAAACAACGAAAAATAACAAAGTAAAATGCATGGAATCCTTTGGAGAAAAATATGGGTTGGCAAGAGTAAAGGACATTATTGACTGAACCAGCTGGACAGAAATAAGCAATTTATACAATTTAATTCTGCTTATGTGGGCTGTGTAAAATTAGGTGTGGAAAATAGCTAAAGGCAAAGTCTGTTGTAATTCCCTAGTATATTAACTAAGAAATTTAGTCTTCTTAAGGGTGTGAAAGCTATCTAACAATTTGTCCATAAAAAGCATAGAGTAAGGGTTATTGCCATTTAACAAAGGACCAACTGCTTCTGTGCCCTGGAGAACAGAAGATGGTCACTAACAGGGAAGGATTCAGTCCAGAAAGAGCTGATGTGCTCTGCTGTCTTGCTTTTTCCTCTGAGAAGAGGTACCAAATGAATAGAGATGTTAACTGACAATTACATTAAATGTGAACTTGCTCTTAGAGAGCCAAGGGCAGGTCTGCATTACCTGCTTTTTCCTGAGGTAACCACAACTAGTTACTGTATTTAAAACCACAGTGAATTAGTGCGTTATAAAGCTCACTTAGTATTTTGCAACAAAAGGAATTACAAGGGACAATGGAGGTGCCAAATACTTCATTTTAAATATCAGTAAGGAACCCTGAAAGAGCTATCCTGTTCACAGGCAGAAGCAAGTTGCTGTGAATCAGGGTATCTCTCAGCATTCCTCATCGATGCCACTCACTTTTCAGGCTCTACTAACCTGCTTTGGGATTCAGGATGGGGAACTGTGTGACTAGATTTCTGTCAGGATAAGGCTCCCTCTTGACAGACTCTGTGCAAAGGTCTGTATTGTTAAATATGCATTAAGTTTTGAAGAGACTCAGGAATGAAACCAATTCCATATACCTTATGCGAAAATGTAATTACAAACTAAGAAGAGGCAGAATGCTCATTTCTTTAAGAGTCTCCTTATTTTATACAAACTGTAAATTAATGACTACAATTCTATGTTACTATTTACAGGAAACTTCAAATATATAGTTAAGAGAGAAAATCAGAGGTTTATAGCAACTGCGCTAATGGTAATCCTGGGTAAAACACAATTCTTTGTTGTATGTTTTTCACATATGCAGTTTAACACATTAGCACATACAGTCACTTAACTCTCTTGTTTTCATTGCAACATTTTTCCCTATTAATGTTCAGCTAGTGGCTGAGGCTTATTTTTTCCTACTCTTTCTACAGTATAGGTATTATAAAAATAAATATTTAATTCTTTTGCCCCTTTGCTCCTTTTCAGTCCAAAGGAACGCAAAATTCAATTTCAATATGAACTTTGCCCAAGAGGGATCTGAAATGTGAGTGTACAGTTGTTAATTTTAAATTGAACTCAAGCAATTTCATCCTGTAAAAGCTTTTTGTAGACAAAATCCATTAATAGTACTATAGTATGATGACTCTATGAATAGGCACTTTTTTGTATTTTCTTTGCAAACTAATTCTCTGCTGGTGAATAAAACAAAAGCAATAGCCTTGCAAACAGGCCAATACAGTTACATTTACTTCACCAACAGCAACAAATGGTAAATCTGTTGAAGACTTCTTTATTTCTAATCAAATGCAGTCCTTTGACAAACTTTGATTGCTATGTTCTTCCTTATTTTCTGTATACCCACTGTCCACTTGCTGTACCCCTGTAATATCAGATGCACTATACTGATTCCTGAGCAGCCACCCATTAACAAGTGACATACTTCATGCCATAGCAGAGCAGCAGGGAAGGCTTACCCCTTCCAGTAAGTCTGCCTCTGATACCTGAGTCAGGAAGCTGTTCTTTGGTTTCATCAGGAATATTAAAGGTGTGTTCACATTAAACTCAATTTCTTCTTTGTCACTAGTGGTACACCTTCATACTTAAAATTTTCATGATCCTCCTTGTTTGCTGTTTTTCCTCTGAAAGCTTCATATGATATTTTGTGGGTTTTTTTGCATACATGTATTAGAAGATACTGTTTCTCCTAAAGATAGTAATAATCTAAACAGGGCTAGGATGCTGATACTTCTTCCTGCACTCTTTTAAAGTGGAATAAAAAGACTGTGATTTTCCAGAAGCCAAAGAGAAAAGCCTGCCTTAGAGGCAAGAACCAAATAGGATTTCTTACATCCCAAGGCAGTGCCCTAACCACAAGTCCAGCCATCCTTTCTTGCTAACATCTTGGCAGCTGGATTATAAACCTATTTTGTCAGTAATAAAACCAGTTAGTGATAATCATCTGAGCAGCACAAACCCAGCAGTGCTGTGGACATGCTAGGGAACAGTTTTGTGTATCCAAGCAGCTCAGCTGCATTAGAGTCAAGAGTATGGGAATAAATACAACACTCTTGGAAATGCATTTCCACTCGGGGAATTTACTGTGTGAGTGGGAACTTTACAATAACACTGCCCCTTTTTCCCACTGTTCCTATGTGTTTCCCGGGTGAGGGTCTAAAGATAGCATGTGAATTCAGCCACTTCAGTGCAATTCTTTCATCTATCCCACGTGCAATTACACCTGCAAAGGAGAGGGGAAATAAGACAAGGGTGTGAATATTCTGAGTCCATCTTGAAGAATTCTTGCTTAGGAACAACATTTGTTTGTCTTTGAGCATCCTCCACATAGTCTTGAGGATGGAAAAAACTGGCAAGAAGCTGTGCCATGAAGGAATGTAAGGAATGGCCCTGAGATTGGCTTGGTTGTTTAGAGCATGGTGGTATTAACACCAAGGTTGTGGGTTCAATCCCTGTTATGGGCCATTTAATTAAGAGTTGGACTTAATGATCCTTGTGGGGCTTCCCACACAGAAAATTCTGTGAATCACAGTTTAAAAGATGCTGATGGGTCTGTCAGCGAAACTGTATCTCGGCTTAGGAAAACAGAACAAAATATGGTAAGGTTGTGTAAAAGCTCTTTAAGGGCTAAGTATTTTATGTGGTAACTATAGATTTCAGCTTCTGAAGCCAGACCAAAGCATGCTTTACAGGGCAATCTGACTCTCATTAACCTATTTTAGATTTTTCCACTGAGGGAGAGGCCAGCAGCCAAAGTATAGGTTTCTTGCCTCTAACCCATCTCAAGAATATGTGAGAAGGAATACCTGTTGTATTTTATTTTTGGTTTATTTCAGCATGAAGAATATAGATAGATCTGGACTATATATGATTTTTACAGTCCTGGCTAAGTAATAAACTACTTTTCTGTGTAACTAACATGAAATTTGATCCCTTGCTTCTGTGTGGAGGGTTTAAGAATAAAATGGAGGTGAATTTGTTAATTTATTAACACATAATTCTGTTAATACTTATTCAGAGAATTAAAGCTAAATATTGTTATTCTGAACACATGAAAACCCATAAGTAATGGTACTAAATTATCCAGATACTGACAGATTCTTTCAAATAAAGCTGTTCATATTGTGAGCAAAAAGCACTGTCCATTTGTGCTTAGACCAAATGATTCTCATTAGTGTTGATCATTAATTCATCATTTTTACCCTGCTCAGCAGTTCAGCATGCATATTAATGCATCGTCTGAGAACTGAGCCATAGGCAAAAGCAATGTTTTTCACACACTCACTGTTTTAATGGCTAGCTTTCAGAAGGCTAAGACATACAAACAGATATTGGTAAAACTCCTGATAAATTCTGTGATATATAAATAGACACTTCCAATTTAAACATTTTAACCTGGGTCCTACCAGATCCTGCCTACATTTCCTAATGTCATCCTGCTGCAGATAGGGAAGTTCTGAGGTATCCCTACTAGGACAGGGGGCAGAAAATACCCAATAGAGTCAGTCTCTAGGCAGGGAAGTGCCAAGAGGTTTCATTTTACCGCATCAGCTGACTCATAATTCTCAAGGTAAGAGGAGTAGACAGAAGTAACAGTGTGCTCAGATCTAACTTCACTTTTGAAAACTGTACATTACTACCTGAATTAATTTCCAAATGAGATTCTATCTTTCAACATATCTCACATCCTTATAGCAAATTGTGTCTCATGCTGAAAAACAAAGAAGAGGAACAGAACCTAACAATTGTGGCTGTAGTACAGTAAACTTTTAAAACACTTAGGAAGAAAATGCTAAATTTCAGATTTCCTGTGCATCTTAATTTCAGCTTGCACAGGCCTGTATATTATGATGTGCTGTCCAATTATATAACTCTACTGTATATTTTCCACTTGACTATATTAGTCAGTATTAAATTTTCCTTCTTCTTTACTTTTTAGTAACAATTATTTTTGCATGTGACCTCCTGTTTTTTACTCACCACTTGACAAATTCTGTCTGAGGACAGAAATCTTTTTTTCTTTGTCACATAATCTGACACTAACTTCTTCCCAGATACTGTTTCTAAGATTCTATGATTCTATGATATTAATCACTTCATTTTCACAACAGTCCACTAAGATGAGAGATTACTATTGCTTTCTTTCAGAAGCAGGAATGAGGCACAGAAAGTTAAAGGCAAAGTATCTATTGATTTTGGGTACCTAATATAAACCAGAAAGGAGTCTGTAATATTTAATATCAAGTAGCTACCAGCCAGACCACTTTTAATATTTCCTGGAAGTACAGCTCTGAGTGCCTAACACTGCTGTAGGTCTTGACATTCCAGCTCAGACTTGCTGTAGTGGAACAAAGCGTGGGCTAATGGAACAGGTATGTTCTGCTAGCCTTTCTCCCCATATCTGGAGGTAATAACTGCAGGGGTTTGTATCCAGTAACAAAAAACATCAGTCCAGTAGTTTCAAACATGCAGGCAATCAACTCCATATTAGTCAGTACAAAAGGCACGGCTGATATGTGGCAGCCTCCTATGTCAGCAAATTTGGAGTCAGAAAGACAACTCTTAATGAACTCACCCACGGAAGAGATGGGAACATAAAGGATAACAAGCTGTTGGAGACAAGTGACTGTAGCAACTGCATTTTGGAAGGCCCTAATGGCTTTTTGTCTGCCCAAATGGGACTGAATTTTGTGAGTGGTCATGCACCTGATATGTAATTGGTATGCAGCAAGCATGTTTTGTAGCCACATTACTTAGCTGTCTAAATGCTTGCTTCACACTTGGATATGGATAAAAATAAACACACATGTGAAATCATTGTGTGACATTTGAGATCAGGAAATTAAAATTATCATCAGAGTATGTAAAGGCTTTAAAGACTAAATAAATTGAACTACTGAGAAAAAAAATATTACATTATCAGAGAGTAGAACTGTAGCAGTGGCATAACTAAAACACACTTTTCCAGATTGCAGAGTAGTTTGGTGTCTTTTTATGGTATCAACAGGATGCATTTTTGACTCTGGGAACAATAAGAAGAACAGGAAACTGTATTTGATTTCTCAAAATAGCAGAGGTGTCTTGCACTGTTTAAGTGCAATCCTAAGTAATTCTCTAAGTAATCCTAAACTTAGGATGCTGGTTTCCTATGGTTCTAGACTAGAATTTAGATTACAGAATTACCAGTTGTTTGTATATTGGTCCCAAATCTTTATTGCTCTGCAGTCTGTGCATGTTAGCCCTCCCACAACCACAGTTCATAGAAGAACTCATTACTATTGTATGCTTACTGATGGCTAACTGCTCTCTATGGCTCACTATACAAAGGAAGAATGAAGCATGATTTGGCATCTGATTTGGCCCTGATGCTTGTTCCTGAGCAGAAAAGGGGCCTGTCTCCAAACTACACAGATTCAGATGGGAGAACTAAATGAAAAACAACATAAAACTATATCAAAGTAGGGAGGAACTAGAAAGCATCCCTTCCTCCACTAGGTCATGTTCTTAACCCTAAAATGTTGCACATTAAAAAGAAGAAAAGCCATTGCCAAAAAAATCTAACATTGCACCAGTGGAAAAAAAATGCCATAGGCTGTGAACCACTGGTATGTGATTTAATAGCCTGTCATTGTTCTTAATCCTGTTATTGTTTTCTTTGCTATTTGTTTCCACAGCAAAATTCCAGCAGTGGTAGAAAATGAATAGCAGTGAGACAGCTTGGAGTCTATCTGAAACTGTCTGGTTGTTCTTTCTGTCCTGGATTTTTTCCTAGAACAAGATTTAATCCTGCAGCCTTTACTTTGCTGATATCCTCAGTGAATGCTCTGGGAATAGCAATGAGAGTAGGGAGTTGACAAATTGGACAGATAACCACGAATTATTCAACATTCAGCTGCCTTTAGCTACTATCACTCAGTACAGTTTGCTGAATGACAGCTTGCTTGTACGCTAATAACCAAATTTCCTTGTGTTTAGAACATTTTGTCTTTCATTCTGCTTCATCCTTCTTTATCCATCCGTCATTCTCTTTGTAAAACCGAGTATGTTTTGAATTGATAACAAAATGTCAACAATGCTAAGTCCTTTGACTGCATGTCAAAGCCCCTTCTGTGGTTTTGCTTACGATTAACTCTTCTGAATTATTTTCCTGTGGCTTTGTTCATCTCTATACAAAGAAGCTCCTCCTCACTTTACAAACCATGGAGTCCATACTCTGCTATCTGTAAGTAACTTAAACTGGCCCCAAAGAAAGCTACAACCAATATGGAATAGCTAACACACTTATGCCCTGTAAATACATGAATTATTTTTTAAAACTTTCCTCCAAGAATAAGTAATCACATTTAAGTACAGTTGTACTAATTACAAATTACAAATCTTTGACTACAGAACTACCCCATTAGCCTGCATAGACTTAATTTACCTCCTTGGTACAGCAAAGATTAATATGGAAGAAAGATCTTCTACTGTGAAAATAAAATGGTTTCTGTAATATGTGAGTTAAATCTGCCTTTATAAATATTATTGTTCTCTCATGATCTCACTACAAACATTTTATTTCTTGCAGAGCATGCTATGTAAACATAAACCTTAGCAAAATAAAGTTTAATTAAGGATCTTCTGACCTTCAGTAGAACAACATACAAGCACCAGATTTTCACAGCACTTCTGATCTCTTATAAAAATAGCTGCATTGACAAATACATTTTGGGAGGAAAGCATAGTAGTAATGGAAATAAAGTGCTACCTTACCTACTAACCAGGTTTCTGGTCATGTTAAATAAATGTTTACACGTACAGAGATCTTTGCTTAGAGGGTATGGCAAAGACTGAGTGAGATTCTGTCTGTATTTTATATGATACAAAGGCTTTTTTAGGAAGAAAAGTCTCCAATTTTTTTCCAACATATGTGGCATGGGGTCTTTGCAAATAGGCAAGTGTACAAAGCAGGCCATAAAATATTTTTAGATTTTTCAAATTCTAACATGTATAAACAGAAGCTCAAATAAGAGAGAGGAGAAGAAGTTTTAAATTTCCGACCAGCACATCTTTAAAGTATTTACAACTCACATATGTGGAATAACCTACCTATCCTTATCCTGTAAATTAAAGTTCACAGTAAATTAATTGGTAATCTTAAAAAAATAGTCTGGCCAAGTTCTGTCTTCTGAGATGAACATGTACCAGAAAAGAAAATGTAATTGCAGAACTAGTATGGATGACAGTTTTAGGATTAAGGATGTAAATTCTGCAGTGATACACACTTAAGTGCAAGTCCAGTAAAGATAAAGGATTGTGTAGTTTAAATATCAGAATTTGTTCCTCATACTTAAATGAAAACTATCTACAGAAAAGGATTTCTAGCAGCAGATTTTAGCACCTCTGCCGCCTTCCTGGCATTGCCAAAGTCAGGAAATTAGGACAATATGAGACTATTGTTCTAATTCCAACACTAAAGGAAATAACAGTTCTGACATAGGAGCTAGATTTTGGTTGGCATTCACCATATGGAGAGTCAAGGTGAGACAGTATTTTTGCCAATGAATTATTCACTTTCCTTCTAAGACTGGCATTTCATATTGTCACTAAATCACCATGTGAAGAGAATAGCATTGAGACATCATCAATTTCCTATCAGTCACTCTAAACCTGAGATTTCAGGGCAAGCCTTCCACTCTCATTACTTACCCAGTCAGTCTCCAGCTGCTCCTTGTCAGCTAAAGATGCTTGACACAGTAGTTAATTCCCAGGATACATTGGTATCAAACAGCATATTTATGTAATTCCAGAAAGGAATTGTTCACTAACCACAGCAAACTCTTCCTGTAAATCCTTCACAAATCCCAGCAGTTTCTCTTTAAAGACTTCCTAGATCAAATACTTCTATCCTAGGATCAGCAGCCAGCCACCTTCCAGACCAACATGTTGACACAGCCTCAATGAATTCTGGGCTGAGTTTTCAGGGGTTCTTTGAACACAGAACTTCTTAAATCTTAAAATTCATTTAGTAAATTCAATTATTTTCTGGTAACCAATTACTTTGACAAATATATCCAGAGGATCAGTACACCACATATCCTCATTCTAGCTATTTAATGTCAATCTTCATTTTGTTCTTAGGAAAAACAAACAAACAAACAAGCAAACAAAGAAACAAACCCAAAAGGAGATAATGGGTGTTTTGTGCTAATTACAAGTTAGCATGTTTTATGTCTAATGTAGGACCTAGACAGTACATAAGTATAAAGAGCAGAAAATTTTCTACTTCCAGATCTTCACAGGTGAGATTTTCAGTACTTGTATTATTTTTACTAAAGTGGTCCACATGAAAACATGCACAGCTGAAGACGTCCCCATGAATAGGGGTTTCATATCCTAAATACGCATGTGAGCACAAGCTATGAAATTTTAACAGATCCAAAATAAATACACCAGTCTTACTGTACCTCATTGCCTTGAGTTATTCCTATCAAGTCTCAAGTAAAATCTTCAGTGAGGCAGAAGAGGAGGAAACCTGAAAATTTGCATTCTTCCTGGAACACTAGTTAATTTTTAATTGGTGAAAAGTAAGACTGTTTCTACAGCAAGAGTGCTTTGGATCCTGACTTTCAATGGCAAACCAGAGCTTTTGAACCCTTAGGCATATTATTCTTTTTTAATTGTTCATTTCCTCTCTACCATTCTGTCTGCAAGAACTGAGCAGATTATTATCACTCTATAAAGAGTTTGCTTTCTATAGGAATTCCTCAAGAATTTGTGAGGCATGGGTGCATTTGCCTCTAGCATACATAGAAACATTTAAAAACAAGCCATGTGAATAACAAAGTACATTTGGGTAAAGAGTTGCATGACATCACTTTAACTTTTATAGTAATGTGAAATTTTAAAATCATTGTTATCCATGTTGTATTTCATTCCTTCACTTTCTGTAAAGATGTTGCTCTCTGCAGCTGCTGTGGTCCTGTCAACCTTCATCCTCATCCTTCATCTGTTCTTCTATCATCTCAACATGCCAAAAGAAAAATCTTGTAATAATGGTTGCAGTGTGTCAAAATGATAGTCCATTCCATGATTACTTATATTTCTTACATTACATCCTAACAAATGAGCAAACACTTGATTCTTAGCGCAAAAGCTGGGATTAGTTTTCCACTTCTTAAGAGGCACCTAAGTTACAAGAGAGTATCAGTGCCCTGGAGAGATTTTCCAAGAGGTTGAGCAAATCCAGCCTTTTCCAGGTTTTGAAGGACATGACCCACAAACTGAAGTCTCTCTTCAGTAAAGCTGGCTGCATAACAACACAACCTTTACTACTTGCAAGAATTTTTATAACACAGCGTGAAGTCTTGCTGCAGAAAGAGTTATGTTGTGATTCACTGACCAATACAAACACCATGTGACTGGAATGAGACATTACTTAAAAAAAAAAAATCCCTCAATATTTATTGAAAACAGAACACTCTGTATCTACTGATTAGGCACTTGCAGGACTTGTGGTTACATTGCTGATTTCTTCAGAGCTTACACAGATCCAGATCTAACAATCCAGCTAAAAAGACAGCTCATAGCTTTAAGGAGCAATGGACTCAAAGTGATGGAAGAGACAGTAATTTTCTCACTCTAAACAAATATATTAAATACCATGTGGAAAACAGCTCTTTACCATGGAGTTTTCATATGTATCATGCCATGTTCCGTTCTCACGTACATTTTATTTTACTATCTAGCTCTTTAGTACCACCACAAAGCTTATATTTCCCTACTATTTACTAGAGCACTGGTAAAAGCCAGGAAGTCCTACTTTTCCTTTAATTTCATAGGTATTGCAAAGTGTGAAGTGACAATATCTCTTTTGAATGACATGCGAAGTAGATCATGAGTGGCATCGTTGGGTGCTTTGGTAAAAGTAACTGCAGTGCTTCATGTAAATTCATTTGGATAATTACATTGCCCTGATGTGAATTTAGCCTGTTAGCTTCTTCCGTAAGAGTTTTTTCAATTCAGCCTGCCAGCCTTTTCACATTTTTCCCCTTTCAGCAGTAACTGAATTTCAGTGGTAGTTGAAATACAAATTTCTCTTTGGGGAATCAAGCACACAGAGGATTGTGACAGGGCAATCTACTATTTTAAAGTTGTGTCAAGCAGGATGAACCCTTATTTGTTTAAGAAATGCATCAAAAATGTGTTACTCTCATGATTTTGTTCACTTCACATTTTTGCAGTTTAAAACACAGCTTTACCAGGATGCCTACTTTATATATTTAATAGCATCACAGAATCATAGAAAGGTTTGGGTTGAAAGAGACATTAAAAATCATCTAGTTCTAAGCTACCTGCCATTCACTAGATCAGATTGCTCAAAGCCCCATCCAATCTGCCTTGAACACTGCCAGGGATGAGGTGTCCACAATTTCTCCCGACAACCTTGTCTGGTGTTTCACAATCCACATAGTAATGAATTTCTTTCTAATATCTAATCTAAACCTACTCTCTTTCAGTTTAAAGCCATACCCCCTTTTATCCTATCATTACATACCCTTGTCAAAAACCCCTCACCAGCTCTCTAGTAAGCCCCCTTCACATACTGGAAGGCCACAATAAGGTATCCCTGGAGCCTTCTCTTCTCTGAGGTGAAAAACCCCAACTCCCCAACTCTCTCAGCTTGTCTCTACAGGAGAGGTTCTCCAGCCCTGTGATCATCTTGGTGTCCCTCCTCTGGACCCACTCCAACAGGTCTATGCTCTTTTCATGCTGAGGACCCCAGAGCTGGATGCAGCACTGCAGGTGGGGTCTCACTAGAGCAGAGCAGAGGGGCAGAATCCCCTCCTTCGACCTGCTGGCCACACTGCTCTGGATGCAGCCCAGGACGTGAATCAAATATTTTTTCCACCACACCCTTCCAAAATACGGGGAAAGTGGCTCATATAAGCGTGGAAGTAGCCCTCTGTGAGCTAGATCGTGCGTTTCCAGCCGCGGAGGTACGCGTCCCGGCGGGGCGGGCAGGCGGTGGCGGTGGCCGTGCCGGTGCTGCCCGAGCTCGCCAGGAGATGTCGCTGTGCCCCGCGGAGCCGGCGCCGCGCTCCCGGCCGGCCCTGCCCGCGCATCCCAGCGCCGTCCTGGAAAACCCTCGGGAGATGCGAAGACCAGGAACACCGGCAGGCAGCGAGGGACGGCGTGGGCTGGCGAGTTGCCCGGCTGCTGCTTCGGAAGAACAGCTCTGCAGTGCTTTCCCAGGGCAGCCGGAGGGCTCCTGGCCCCTGGGCAGCACGGAGAGAGGCCTTCGCAGGTACGGTAAAACCGGGAAACAAAACCGGAGGCACCGAGCTGGTGATTTAGGACATCGATCCTGTTACTGTCGGATCAGCTCTGAAGGTTTAAAAAGACCACGGTAATCAATTGTTATTAGAACCTATTGCTGGACTGAATCCTGCTACGGGTATTTGAAGAGTACGGCACCATGACCATCAGAAGTGCCTCAGTATTGCAGCACTGCACCCATGTTTAAAGGTGAAAGCCGAAAAAACATATCAAGGGTGTTTGCTTGTTCCACTTGGCATAATTCCCCATGTTAGTAACAAAGAGATAAGAAGCATGGTACTAATTCATGAGCCCACAGGTGGTAAAGAGGCAAAGAGAAGAGGGGACTGAACAGACGAGAGGGCAGAATGGGAAAGCAGAAAGAGGCCCCATGGCTTCATTATCAAAATCTTTCTGATTTCTTGTCCTACAGACTAGAAAGGGATCCTATAAACTTCTGCAGCATTTTGCATACAATGTAAATTTAAAGGGTATTCAAAGCATCTTTCATGCTAATTAAACCAGACAGTTTCAAGTATGCTTAACACAGACATTTGAAAGACTAACACAGCTGTTTCTGGGAATAGATACAGCTGTCCCACAGTGACTTGCACTGAGATGCAGATTTCTGTTTTCATTTGAAGTGTAACTATGGGCAAGTTTACCCTTTTCCAGAGATGATGGGAATAATTAAAACAAAATCTAAAAAAAAAAAAAGAAAAAAAAAAAAAATAAAGTTATATTCCTGCACAGTACATTTATTAATGAAGCCCAAAATTGAAGTAAAATAAGTCAGGCTATTATGACATAATTAATTAGGAACAGCAGTAGCTTTCAGCAATCTGTATAAGCATAATATCACAACCAGCCAGGCATACTGCTTCACTTCAGGGTTAAAGTTTCCTCATCAAGTGAATCATTTGCTAGCAAAAGAGAAAACAGCTGTTGAACAGATAATAGGCAATGCTCCAGGTTGGTTTTGTTACCATTTTAGTCAGACATGCATTCAGAATTGCATTTTTTAATTATTTCTGGAGGACAGTTTAACAGGAGAAGAGCCAATAGTTAAATAAAGTAGCCTAACTCTCCTTACTCACAATACTCCTCTCTCACAATACTCAATTAAATGATTGGCCATTAATGTAAGTTATCGTGAACTTTTGAAAATTGCCTTACCTTCCAATGCAGCCTTTCTAAGCTTAAAATAAAACGGCAGCCTTAGAGCTTTAATTGCAGATACATCTGGTAATCCTGCCCTGCTATTAAAGCAATAAAGAAGTCAGTATCTGGTAAGTACCGAAGTTTAGTTGCCTCTTTCTTCATTACTCCATTAGCAACCAAAGATCCCATATTAACTATGGTAATGGAGCATGTAGGGACAAGAGAGAGACAGAACTCTGAACAACAATACCCAAACAAGAAGGAATAAAAGTATCTTCTTTTATTATTTCTAGCACTAGGGCAACTATTATTGCACTAACAAATCAAATAAAAAATCTTCACCACCAGTTGCCATAATACATTCTGGTTTACATTACCAAGCTCAGCTAGAGCAATTTTCTAGCAAACATACTAAAATTTAGAAATTATTTTCCCTCTTTATTGCAATTTTCTGCTAGCTCTTGTTAAACAAACTATTGGCCTTTGTAGGCATTACCTGCCCTGCAATCATAGAGTAGCAAGAAGATTACAAGCAAGAGGTTGTAGAAGCTCCTTCCCTGGAGATATTCAAAACCCACCTGGATGTGATCCTGTGAAACCTGTTTTAGGTGAATCTGATTTAGCAGGGGGGTTGGTCTAGATGATCTCCAGAGGTCACTTGAATTCCCAAACATTTTGTGATTCCGTAATTATACCTCAGAGAGCCTTAGAGATCATTAGTCCTGCTTTGCAGACACATGCAGTAGATGAGATCATAGGTTCAAGCCGTTAAGCAACAGAAGATGAAGATTACTGGGACAACGTGATAGCATTAAGGATTTAGAATTGTCTTTACTATTCTGGGGAGGGGAAATAACTCTACCCTCTTCTGGAAGCTCTGATACATGAGCTTTCACTATAGTTCTCTCTGCACTCTTGTGTCTGACTCCCTGACATGCTGGAGACATCTCTGCTGTGTTTGTAGGTCACTAAGATTGCAGATTCAGCACTTCAGGCTCCCCCTTTTTGGGCAGAGATGGTTCCCTCCTCCCACGAGTAACATGGTTAACCGTGCCCAAATTTCACCTACACACAACTTCTGCAAAAATGTCCAATGCACTTGCTAACTTTACAGTTTAGCTAACCTGAAATCTGCTCCACTCCTGCTGCCAAGGTAATTAAACCTCTTCCCTCACCAGCTCCACATTTCAATTAGAAGAAATACAGAGTTTGTACTTATTATCATGTACCCCTTGGAGAAACAAAAGTATTGAACTTCCATTTAGATGAAAAAATGTTTCACATTATTTGTGTAATCATCATTCATAATTATAAACAACACAATATTGCAATAAGAAGTGCATTAAAATTTTGCTTTTACTACTCCTGCATGGAAGCCGTGCATGTGTTGAAGCCACTCAAGACCGCAGCACTATAAATAGTGCTCTATTGTTAGTGGATAAAAGATGAAACAAGTCTCACAGCACTGGAGCACAGGACACTGTATTAAATGTTAAGCTCTGCCTGTCCTAAAGGCAGACTGGTCTGTGGGTAAGACATACGGCTGGGAAGAGCTCACTCTGACTCCGCAGCTTCCTGACACAGCAGGAGTAGCAGCTGATCTTTCTGCCTCTGCAATGGCAGAAGCTGTCATAAGACACTGGGTGGAAACTCCTGTACGCTACCAGGAGCAGTTTGTTGACCAAGAGCTGGAAGCGCACAAACTGAACCACCTTTTATATGCTTTGCCGGGCCCTGCTACCACTGCGCTGAGCAACCAAAGGTGCGCCGCAGAAAGCATGGCTGGGGCCGGGAAGAGCAGCCAGGAGGAGGAAAACACACACTTTCGGATCTTGCTGGATGTTGTGCAGTTCCGCCCCGAAGATATCATTATCCAGACTTTCGAAGGCTGGCTCCTGATTAAAGCTCAGCATGGACCCAGGATGGATGAACATGGTTTCATATCCAGAAGCTTCACCAGACAATACAAATTACCGGATGGAGTGGAGAACAAAGACTTGTCTGCACTTTTCTGCCATGATGGCATTTTGGTTGTTGAAATGAAGAACTCAGTGGGAAAGAATTAGAACCATGTCTATAGTTATCGGTGAGATAAAATCATTCTTAATGTAACAAAATAATATCAGTCATGCAATGCTGTAGGGTATAGTAAGCATGTAGCTGTATTTATTACAGCAAAGGAAATTCTTCATATATATTTTTCTTTATGTTGAGTTTATTGTTTGATGTGAAATGTTAGACTGCTTGCCTCCAGCTACACATAGGTTGAAAATCCAGGCTGTTTGAACAGTAGCAAACTTGGGCTAGTCTCAGCAGGAGAAAAAAAATCTGTTTGATAACATATAGAAAATAGAGCACATTTTTGAGTTAAGTAGCAGGAGTTGTATTTCTAAGGAATAAGCATTTGTCATACATAGTCATAAACACTAAAGGAATAGACATGTTGTGAATCTTATGGAAATTTAATTTACGTACCAAAAAGTCTGTGTTCTAATTTTTGAGATCAAATTACTCTCTCTGGAAAAGCACATGAACTTAAAGATACCATGAAGAGAAAAATCCCTATTTCCATAGTTCAAGCTTCTACACCAAAAAATCCTCTAGAGATTACTTTTTAGAAGTTTGTTGCATGTTTGAAACAATAAGGAAAAAGAATAATCACTGACTTTATTTGCTTGAAAACACAGTAAATAGAATTTATACTTTCTGTCACAGTAATTTGAAAGAAAACATTTTAAAAACATTTTAGAAAATTGGTTTTGTTTAAGATAACAACTGAAGAAAAAATTTTTGCTTACAAATGCTCAAAAGAATCGAATTCTTCTTTGTGAAACCTCAGTAATAAAAAGACGTTGCTCTTGCACAAATGCCTTTTTTCTTACACATTTTAGGTAGTCTTGTTTAATCAAATGAGCATTTAATTGCCCATGTTGCTTTACAATTTAGACTGAAATACCACAACTCTGTCTTAAAGAGCAAATTTTTCTTTCAGTGATAATCCCCCTCTCCCCATAGGAACATAGGCTCTACATGAATCTAATTTTAAATACAGGGGTTCCTTACTGCAGACACAGCTTTAGTTTCTGTTCCAGTGTCTCACATTTCATGAGTGGAGGAGATGAAAAAATATCCACCTTCTATATCTAGTATCTGGTCCTCTCAGTACTAAAAAGAAATAAAGCTGTGGGTTTGTAAATACTCACACATTTGAGGGGAACTGCATCTGCAAGTTGAACTGCCTTTTATGTGTACTGGAGACGAGTATGACTGATGTGCTATGAATAGTAAAGGCATGTGGAATGGAAAGTGCCAAGCTAAATACAGACTCTTTATCACAGCCATCTGCTGTTTGGACAAATCAAAAACATATTCAAATGAAACTGAATACAAATACAATTTTAAGAATACAAGAAAAATATGATGAACAAAACCTAGGCTCTCACTAGCTGAAGCTAGAGAGTTCCTTTACTTTCAAATGAAAATCTTAAGCTTGTATGTCTGCACATGTCCACTTATGAAAAAGATTTACATTATTGTTGTTTAGACTTCAAGATATTTGAAACAATTCATTTTACAAAAGTGGGTAGTACAATTCTTGTATTTTACTTACTAATTGTGCTAAAACTCTCAAAAAATTTGTACAAGAAAGGCAGAATAAAGTCTGAATTGTAAATTTCCATCATGTGCAATTATGTTTTTAATATACCAGAAGTCAAGAGTGTAATGTTTTCTAACAAACTAAACCAAATATAAAACATATGTCCCTACATTTCCACTCAACCCCACACTTTTCCCTCATATTGCCTGTGTTCAATTTGCATATTGGTTTAAGATCCCGTTAGCAAATCAGATCTAGATTTCTATGTCTAGGAGCTTCATCAGACAGCAATCTGGGAGAAGATGCAACATGGATTTAAGAAATTGAATTCTAGATACAGGTCTGGATTTAAACTTTTCAGGCCAGCTTCATAAAAGCTGTATGAGCTTAAAACCATGGTTTCTACATCACCTTATGGCACAACTGTTGGGACAGAGTTCAGCATCACAAATTAGCAATCTGCTTTGGTGATTTTTGTTTACAGAGAGTTTTGTAAATTTTATCACTTAAACGTACAGGTTTTTATAATAACTATTCTAGCTATGATTGCAGTGATGATATTCATAGCCCTATACGTGAGAAAGTTGTTCTAAAAAAATCATAACTGATTTAATTATTTCAAATTAGCTCATGATTAAACTACTGGAAGCTTGGCAAGGAATTAAACCATACAGTCAAAATCATATCATCTGTTCTATATATGTTAATACCATGGTTACACACAGGCCTGCTTATGTACACTGGCCTGCCTCACAAAACTGGAGAATGTGGCATCTGACTGTTCTGTATTGTAGGTCTCTCTGCATCACTCTGTGCCCAAGTTTGTACTTGCTCATAACATCATCAGTCAGAAATCACCAGAACACCTTGATCCAGACATGGCAGGGGAAGGACCCAGCCAAACTTTACCTTCTCTTGTAGACAGATCTTTACAAAAGCCTACACCCATGCTCCTTGGTAAAAGGGAGCTTCCCCTGACCTGGCACCTGAGTGCTCATGTAACAGGGACCACACTGGAGTATGGACCTGTCACTGACTTCCTGTGTTTTAGCACCAAGAAGAGCACAGAGGAAAACATTTCTCTCCTTTTTTTAAAGTGGCAGTTTATCAAAAGATCTTGGATGGATGATTTTTACGTGTTTACCAGAACAACCTCAAAGTACTTGGCAGAGTGTTTCTGAATAATCTGGAAAGAGCTGTTCTCACGTATTTATATGATGTTTTACTTTTATAATCTGATTAGAACTGAATGTGAATGTCACATAGAAAGGTGCTAATATTGCTCATGGGCAGCAGACTGAGATATTTATCAACAGCAAAGGATTTCAGAACAGCTACAGCTTAAGACAGGTTTAAGACATGCTGATGTGGTTAAATTAAGAACCGTGAAATTGGCTGTCTATAAAATTCTGGCCCAGAATAAGTGATAAGCCTGTGCAAGCCTTGCAGACCAAGTGTTACCAAGTTTTCTCACTTCCCATCAGTAAGGGATTACCTTTGTAATTGATCAAACTGCTCCTCCAAATGGATAAAGATGATTTCATGCATGAATTTAAGCACTGTGAAAAATGCTTTCACAGAGATGAAAATGTATCAATATGGCACTAGTCTCCAAAAGCAAGGTAAAAAAAAAATTCCATGAGATCCTTGTGGGCAGAAAGCCCAAAAATGCCTTTCTCTGCCTTCCTGCCTTTTTATAGTTTCTGCTGCACCCAAGGTATTTGAGATCTCACTACAGAGTCCAGTACTGGTGGTACAGTGAACCAAGGCTGACATGATACCCACCAGTCACTCAATAATCACTCAGCTGCAGCACTGGAAAAGAGAAGTCTCTGGGGTATCATGGTGGCAACATTCCCACCCAGATGGGAAGGTCTCACATTCCTTACTTACTTCATAGCCAGGAATCAAAATGTCCTTTTTAATCTGAGTAACTTTACAAGATTGGCTTTTGATGTGAGTAGGAATATTTCTGAAAATATTAGGTACACCTTCTGTTATTCAAAAGAGATGCAGACCTCTGTCTTGCTGACTGCCAGAGACAGTGGCTGGCCCCTCTCACCCAGAGGACAGCATCTCAATAGCCCTACACTGTGAACATAGGAGTTAAGTCAAAAGAGTTACACCTGTACACTACATTGGAGATACCTGAGCTGGCCCCACTTGTGCTAACTCTGGAGCCAGAAGTACTGTCCCTGTGTGTCAGCTCAGGTCCAGAAAGCTCAGACTGTCTACTGCTGTCCTCAGGCTGCAAAATCATCCCTTATTAAAAACACTTGGACAGAAAGAGAGACAGGAGAAACATGGCACTACAGCTCAGGACTCCCCATTCAGGTTAGTGCTAGAGTGGAGATTTCTGCTGTGCCACAGTGGGCTGCTTTTTCACCACAAATCCCATCAATCTACATTAAAAGTAACTCTCTTTAGCCACATGGTAATACCACTGATGGTCATGGTTTAATTCCAGCTGGCAGCTGAGCCCCATCCAGCCACACACTCAGTCCACTGCTGTGGGATGGGTGAGGGAACAGGAGGAGTAAAAGTGAGTGAACTCTTGGGTTGTGCTAGAGACAGTTTAATAGGGAAGGCAAAAGCTGCACGCACAAGCAAAGCAAAAGCGATTAATTGACTACTTTTCATGAGCAGGCAGGTGTTCAGCTGCCCCCAGGACAGCAGGGCTCCAACACATGTAAAAGTCAGTTGGGAAGACAAATGCCGTAATTCCAAACGTCCCTTCCTCCCTTCTTCTTCCCCTGCATTTATCTGCTGAGCTTGATGCCATGTTGGATGGAATATCCCTGTGATCACTTGGACTCTGCTGTGTCTCCTCCCAACTCCTTGTGGCCCCCCAGCCTCCTCGCTGGTGGGGTGGGGTGAGGAGCAGAAAAGGCCTCAACACTGTGTGAGCACCGCTCAGGGAGAGCTAAAACATCCCGGTGTTACCAACACTGTTTCCAGCAAATCCAAAACACAGCCCCATAGCAGCTACTGTCAAGAAAATGCACTCAAACCCAAGTCAAAACCAGCAGAGAGATATAAAGGGTTGTGAAGACATAATATTTAAATCTTCTACAAGAAATATTTGACTTTTTGTAAAATAAGCATTTTTAGGGGCTGAGAAAGACATTTCAAAATTACTTTAAAAAATTTTGGTTATTACTAGAAAAGAAACACATACATGGACCGAACCCTTGGTATTTTAGGCTGAAAGAGTAAGTCACCTACCATGTTCAGCTACGTTTCTTTCTAATTGCACATCTCTTCAATTTTCTCATCTATTAATTGTACATTCCATCATCTAAGTAGATAGCATGTCAGAATCTGCAAAACTTCTTTTGTTCCTGGCAGAGTTGGATGACATGGGGATTAAAGCGGGAGTGTCCTATCTGAACTAGCCACCTCAAAATTTGTAGTCAAGTCCTCATCAGCTCAAACTGGTTTACTGAATCAGTGTAAATTAGTTAACTTGTGTAGTTGTCACTCTCAGTGGCTCTGCATGGAGTTGGTTTGATGAAGCAAGACTTTCTCACTCAGGTGCCAATGCAGCCTCCAGGGCTGGCTGGAACCTTTCTCTCTACCACCAAGGTACCAGCAGTAGAAGCTGGCTGCTTCTGCAGCTGATTCAGATGCCCAGAGGGACCATATGAGTTGTTCCCTGTGTGTCTGACTTCCCACAAGAGGTAAGACGGGATCTGAAGATGTTTTGTGTTCCAGTGGCACTAACTCCTTTATCTTTAGTTCCTCTCCTCATTTTCCAGGACATAACATTCTCCTCTCAGCCTGCACACAGGAGTCACCTGTTCCACAGACATCACAGTAGCACACTGGTGTAAGCACGAAGAGCAGGTGTGGCTCGTGTCTGTGAATGAGCTAATTTGGAATTTGGATGTTGAGTTTAAATAAGTCCAACTCTTAACTCTTTTAATTAGATCAGCTCCATTGATCATAGCTATAATGAAAAATTAATGAAGGAGAATGATTTTCAGAGCGTAGTGTGACTAATAGAAACATAATTCTTGTACTCTGTCTTACAAGGCACACAGAAACTCATAAGATACCTGCTCTGGTGACAGCTGTATGCATTTTAATAGTAATTCAATTATATTTTGCAACTTTACCACAATTACTCAAGCACTGGTGGCATGATTAGTATGCACTGTACAAGACACACCATAAATACAGTCTCTGCCTTAATGTATATATGGAGTCTCAGGATTTGATCCTGGAATTAAACTGAGAGACTCAATACAGATTATGAGACTATGAGACAACTAAGTGAAGAAATATGAACTCTGAGACCCTATCATAATAACCATAGCAATATTTAACTTAGACCTTCTAGAAACTTCAGTCTGAAATGGCTACAGTGTCAAGACAGATAAGGTTTCAAGATTTATTTTATTCTAGATTTAAAGGTCAGAAGGATCAGTGATGATCCCCAGTGTGACACCCTGAACAGAACACACATTATCTCACTTGATAATTTCCTGAAGAAGGCAGCCCATAATACGTTTCAAAAAGAGCACATATTTAAGTAAGAGATCAAGTCTTTATTTCAAGGCTTCAGTTGATGGAAAACTCATAACACCCCTTCATCAAGTTCAAGTGTTAATGATCATCATGGCCTACAAGGAGCAGGTTTTCCCTAGTCCTCTGAGATTTGTTCGGTGGTATGAATTTTACTCTAAAACTAGAAGTAATACTCTGGGGACAGTCTTTTTACTATCCTGTTGTTATGAGTTACAAAGATAGAAAAGCAACACTTTCTGCTAAACACCCTTATTAGCTAGTAATAGAACACAAAGGAATTCATGAACACAACACGAAAAATTGTAAGTATCATTTTTCCACATAGAGCAGAAATACGTATTGAATAACTTTGCATATAATACCCTTCCTGTATCATCACTGGTAATTTTGTCATCTTCATGTCCTACTCATCTAAACTGTTTCTAGGATTCTGTTTCCTTCTAAGTCCTGACTGTTCTCCCACTGACCACATAATTTTTAATATACTTTGAGCTTCTTCTCATATCAATTGGTATTGCCTGCTACCAACTTCTTTTTTTTTTCCATTTCTACTTTCACTTGCCTTTTTATAACAATGTATTTTAAATTTGGATAGTTCTGCTTATATGAGCACAGTTCTGTGTTTATGGGTAACTGATAAACATTCTAAATGTATACAGAACAACCAGAGCCAGGTTCTGACACTGTTCCTCTTAGGAAACTATAATCTCTTAAAATTTTACTAATGGTATGGGATGCCCAGTACCTCTCTGCATCAAACTCCCTCCTAAAAAAAATGTTCAAAACAAAGAAGCACCAGGCTGCACCACATGTGATAGGGAATTCATGCCATTCACCTTCTCGCAAATACATGGCCCAAAGCAAGCACAGCAAGAACCTTCTTCACACCTCAGTCTTTGCAGGCCTCTCTTTGCTGTTCTCCAAAAGACCGGCAAAACACAGAAGCTAAAACAGAGTAACGTAGTGTCATTTTCAGCCACTGAGCTTCTCAGAACTCTTCATTTCTTGAGCTGACACAGACAAAATGAGTAACTCCTTGGCCATCCTTTGAGTATGGCCATGTCCTCAAGCAACAACATGAACAAATTTTTCTCCTTGAAGATAAAACAGCAATTTCACCCAAATGTTAATATTAATTAACCTTAATGTAAATGCCACTGCCTCCTGATAGTAGAAGGCACTGTGTCAGCTTAAACACAAGCTATGAGAAAATGAAAGATACTTTGATGGTCAAAATGCAATCAAAACTGGTCTGTTGCCTAAGTTAGTGAGCACTTGTCCTGCTTTCCAGACTGAGACTGAGAAGTCACTCTCATAAAATTCAACGATGGACAGTAAAAACTCATAAAGTTGTGTAAAGGTTCATCCATCCTGATCCATTGGCAGGTATAACTGAGGAGCTGCCAGTGACTAGTTCTCCACTGTGCAACAAGCCTCTGCCAGGCACCTCTGCACCGACCACAGCAACTTCAGGATTGACCAGAGCAACTACAGCCCAAGTCCTGTGGATTTCTAGAATCCATCAGCATTTATTTTCTCATGATAAACCCCAGCACTAACACAGGCATAGACCCTGCTAAGGAGGTCCTCTCTGCAATTTCACCATCCTGGATGAGGACAGAGACACATGCATGATCCTCTCTGCAATTTCACCATCCTGGATGAGGACAGAGACACATGCATGCAGGAAATGAACGAATGCTCAATTCTTCATTCTCACTACACCATGACTTATTCATCCTATACAATGGGTTTATTGCTGGGATAACTTTACTTTCATGCCACATTTATATGGTACATGAATATAATGCTGGCCTCAACATCAGCCATGCAGTCTTGCTTTTTATCAGGTATTTATTATCACTAAAGGTATTGGACTGAAATACGCAAGACAGAGATTATCCCTCAAGGACTTACGTAGCTCAGGACAAAGTACAGCAGGCTCATTCATCCTCTTTTGCTGTCTCAGTCTTTATTCAGCAGGTAAATTCTGCCTGTGTGCATGCAAAGGGACTGGCACAGGCCCATTCGTCCATAATCATGAAAGACTCAGCACCGTCAGAATGTCTGCCTAGCACATATCCCCCTGCCACAGCACGGAGGAACTGCATACACAATGGATTTATCCTGACAGCATCCTTAGATGGTTTGAAACATTAACACTTCAGACAGGAAATGGAGACAGACACGCATTCCAAGCAATATTAAATGGAGAGTGGAGAATAACTGAGTAACAGCCACCTATTACACAGACTGGGGCTGAGATAACTAATACATATTGCAAAGGCCAAGCAAAAACCTCAGTGCTCTGATCAATTATTTCTAATTTCACACAACCTAGTTTGAAAAAAGCGATGCAATTTTTGCTTAATTCATGCTTGTGATTGAAAAATATTGTGTTTTCTTCTATATCTCACTGCATCTTTTCCTAAATTTCAGTTTATAGCACACTATAAAATGTCTTCATTTCTCTCTGTTTTGTTTTCAAGTAAGATTTTATAAAACATTTCAAATAAAATCATATTCCATCTTTCAGAAACTGAAAAAAATACCACTAGAATAATACATTTGTCAAATTTATTGCAGTTTCTTTAGCGCTTTTATAGTTCAAAGTCTTTACTTGCCTTTAGCTTTTTACTATTAGCAAGTGAAATGTTTAAATAATTTTGTGTTTAAAATCATTTTGTGCCCTCTAGTGGCAGCCCTGCCAGGCACCCAAACTGTGACTTTCCTGTTAGAGATGACATAAAAATGGAAGAAAAACAGTTTATTCCCCTATTAAGTGAAACTTATTATCAATCTGTATGGTTTAAAAAAATTACAGTCAGCTCTAGTTTTGATGAGGTAGTACCACCAGCTACAGATATGCCACAAATAGCAAAATCCCAAAAAAATCACATACTGTGTAAGCATTTCACCAAATGTGCTCTTAGAAATTGTATTGATGAAAATACACATTTGTAGCTATTTCAAAGTACTATTCGGTGTAATTTCCCATTAGAGCATTGTTCAGTGTCCAGACACATGGTTTTTCCAGGATCCACAAAGGAGTATCATCCTAAAGAAAAGCCTCGGTACCACCGAAGTTCCATTTTCTCTCATAGAAAACATCTTCTGCATGTTGCAGCCTGTGAAGTTGTCACTCTGAGTTCTAGCAAAGAAACAAACCCATCCTGGTGGGATGACCCACAGGCCAAGACATCTCGATTTAGGGTGAGTTCCCAGGGGACTTTGCAATCCACCTAATCACACATGGATTTTCCCCTTTCGGGATTGGCTCTCTGTTCTCCACCCCCTTGTTCCATCCATGTACCCCATCTAGAAAATTCTTTCTGATTGTACCCCTCATTGGATCCTTTCCCCCGAGCCCTCCTTCCCTGCTTCCCCATTGGTTCCTTTGCCTCTTCTCCTCCCCCTGGCCCTCAGCCCATTGGCCCTGTTGCTCTGCCTGCCCCCCCCCCAGACCCCGTACTTAAATCTGTACCCTGCCCTGTGTCTTTGTTCTGCATCCTTGGGCTCCACAATAGGTCCTGTTGCTGGACCCCAAAGGAAGGACCTTTCCCGCCTCCTTGCCACTGGCTGTTGCTGTGTGTGTGTGCTGCGTGTGTGCCCCGCTCCACCGGGAGCGTGTGTGCCTGCGCCTTCTGCTGGCCCCTCTGCGCTGAAGCGGCTTCTGCCACCCGGGGGACGCTTCTGGAAGGCTGCGGCAACTCACCACGGCCTCACCCCGCAGCGTTTGCTTTTCTTAGGAAAACAGCTACAGGAACAGTAACAAAATTAAGATGGAAGGATTTGACATCTTCAAGGGAAAGTTACCCAGGCCAATATAAGCTTCCATTACTTTTGAGTCCAGAGCCTCTACTCATTAACTTTTTCTTAATTCAAGATAGACTAAATCCATATATTTTTACAAAAATGTTTAAATATATCCAAATTTTTTTACTCTTAAGTTTCTGCACCTTATCAGCAAAAAATCATGCTGCTTTCAAACATCTCTTTTAGCATATATTGTCAGGGGTCTTGAGACAACTAACTCACATCCAATGACATATCCCATATACAGTCTTTGGTAGCCATCTGGTTTTAGCATGGCTTTCAGCTTTACTCCCCCAAATTACAGGTCCCTAGGAACACAGTAAATAATAGACATTTTCACTGAATTATAGGTTATTAGTCTTTATAGTAAACATTCACTTTGTCTCTGAAAATTCAATTCCCAATGAAGACGGTAGAAATTCCTGACCAAGCAAAGCATGGAGATACAGGCTTTGTGCAGCTAAAATGCTCTTAAGTCACCATGTGCCAGTCTTACTTTGAAACCGTTGTCCCTGCTAATCCAAACAGCAAGAAACAAAGCTCAGTACTTCTTGGCATGTAGATAGTTACTGAGGACTTCGGAAGCTGTTTTTTTCAAACACTTTAAAAATGTTTGTTAGAGTGGTTTCTAACTTTGCAGGCTGGTTTTCTTGAAAACAATAATTGATGGTTTTAAAATGTTATTTATAATATCCACAAGAGTGCCTGAGCACTGTGGTAATCAGAGTTGGCTCACTGGTGGGAAAGGATGGAAAACGTCATTTGCAACCTTTTTATTGTTCCAGATTCTCTTCACAGTTTTGATCACTACGGAAATAACATAGCACACATTTTCCTTTCATACTTTTGCCTTATTGAAAGCATTAGTGCCGGAAAAACCATGACCCAATTTCACATAACTTAATTTTTGTTAAAGTCTTCAGATAAAACTGAAAGATCTTAGAGAATAACTACTTAAAAATTTACACCTATGTAATTAAGAAATATTGTTCTCATTAGCTTTGTAGATGTTCCACCTTCAAAGTTTTTGTCCGTGTTGGACTTGACACCTTTGCTTCTGTTCATTTGAGATGCAAATATCAAACCAATACTTACTAGAGAAAAATTAGGCCAAATGCACTGAGGGGAGCAGGGGGAAGTAGGACAGCTGCCACCTCCACCACCAGACCCAAGGAAGACAGATGCCCAGCTCAAAGTTGTCCCTTTGCCCTGCCCTGGCTGTGACAGCCACAGCCTGACAGGCACTGTCAGCATGACCACTTGGAGCAGCAAAATCCCATTCCTGAACCAGCTTTGCAGCTGCGCAAGGCATCTGTGTGTTACTGCAGGTTGTCCAATGAGAGCAAATCTTAAAACATCTATTTAAAACAAATCAAGTAGGTCAGCATCATGTCTAGTACTGTTCACTTCATGTGACAAAAAAGAACTTTCTCTAGTCAGAGAAAACAACATTAATTATTAAGGACATTGAAATGTAGATGAATAGGACTGAAAAGTTTGGGAAAGGAGTTGCATCGGGTGCAGTTAAATATATATAATGCAATAAGCAGTACAGAGGAGGCAGATCAAGGACTATTCTTCTGTAGTTTAATCTGTGAGGATTCACATGAATGCACAAAACTGCTCAGATGAATGTTAGCAGTAACTTTGGAAGGAATACAAATTCCAATCACTTATCTCGATCTGTAGCAGTCAGAATTTGGGATGAAATCTAAGACCAAGGTCAAACTGATCCACATCTACCTCCTGCTGGGGTTTCAGTTGTTACTCTAAGTTGGCCACTTGGGTGGAGGGCAGCATGGTGGTCTGTGGGCCAGCTGCCATGGCAGTCTCTGTATTTTGCAGAAGAGAACTGGGCCTGTGTGAAAGGCAGACACTGACAGTGTGCCAGCAGTAGGGGCAGAATGCTGACTGATGGAAAAAGAGCTTTGGTGATTCTAGGAGCACTAACAGATGCTGATGCAGAGCTTGAGGATCTCCGCAAGCCCTGCGGGTTGGGGGTGAGTGATCATGACCAGGAGAGGTCAGCGTGTTTCTACCAGCTGCCAGCTCTCTCTCAGGAGACGACTGATGCTTCTCACCTTAGCACTGATGTAGATACTCAGAATTGCTCTGTAAACTTGCTGCAACACAAATGTGTTCCAACGGGTTGGCCACTGAGGAGCTGGTTGTGTGGTGAATTGCGTGTGTTTATTTGAGCACTGTATTGGCTAATTAAAACAGACTTCCAGATTTAAGCATTAAAGGAATTTGTGGCTAACATGCTGGACTTGGGTGAGATGACATACTAAAAAAAAAAAAATTGAGTAGACAAACTGAGAAACAGTAACAGAAAAGTACTGTGATAATATGTGCACTAATTTTGGAGAAAATAAAGGTCCAAAGGAAAGACTGTAAAAAGTACACCCCAGGTATCAAACACTAAAACCAGCAATGAAAGGAAGCAGTGGGTCTTGTAGCATTCCAGTGAATTGCTCCCAGATGAAGACAAATTATTTGACACAAAGATATATGAGAAGTAACATATTCCCTAAACTATGGCAGAGAAATAAGCCAGAACTGTGTATCCATCCAGAGGCTAACAGGAAAACATGAAGAACTGGGGACCTCCTTGAACACCTCCTCTAATAATTCCTTTCTAATTGCTCGTGAATATGTAGAAATTTTGAGAGAAACTTGTACCTAGGGATCCAAAGAGAGCTCAAAGATGATTAACGGGACGGGATTCAACATAGGACCAGGTGCAACAGGTGAGGAAATAACCATGCAGGGACAAAAGCACATCGATGGGTCTGAGGCTGTTCCACAGAAAACCAACATTAGTGGCATGACCACATTTTTTCCACAAGCAAAACGCACAGTGACATTCCTTTTCTCTGGACGCAGCAGGCAGCAGGCAGCCGGCGGAGCGCCAGCAGCACCAACGCGGCCTCCCAGCACCTGCACGGCGCAGCTCCCGCGGCGGCGGCACCGGAGCGCGGGGACGAGACCCGGGGGCTCAGGAAGCTTCCCGGCCGGACGCGGGGAAGCGCTGACGCGCCTTCGAGGGGTCGGGAGGCGCCGGTGGCGTTCGAGCGCCGGAGGCCCGGCGGGGCCAGGAGACACCGGGCCCGGGGGTCGCGGGGACCGCGGGACGCGCTCGGCCAGGCCCCCCCAGCCCCGCGGCCGGCAGGGGGCGTAGAGGGGGCCATCGATGGGGGCGGCCGCTCTGCGCTCGGCTGCTCCGCCCTGCCGCTCGGCTCTGGATTAGCGCAACTGGCGACGTGGGACGGCCCAGCCCGGCCCCGCGCCCGCCGCCGGCACCGGGAGCGGCACCGGGAGCGG
>VXAZ01005796.1:1029-31978 GCA_013399875.1 Gymnorhina tibicen
AGCCCGGGTCGGGCGCCGGTGTCGCTGCCGGCGGTCGGCGGCCTGTTCCGCCGGGAGCAGCCGCCTCATGGCCCGGCCGAGGTCCCGGGGCTGCCGCGCACCTCCTGCCCTTCGAGGGGGAGCTTGGCCGGGGTGTGCTGCGTCCCTCAGGGTGTCCCTTTGGGGCGGAGCAGAAAGGCTAGCCGGGCTGTCCCTTAAAGCGATATAATTACTGAAAAGTACAAAAGCGGTGTTGCCCTTTTCCACGTCTCTGTTAAAGGGTTTTTTTGTGAACATCAGGTGTTTCGTGAGTTGGCTATTAGGAGGAATTTCTTCATAGAAAGGGTGATTAGACGTTAGAATGGGCTGCCCAGGGAGGTGGAGTCATCATCCCCGGAGGTGTTTCAGGAAAGACTGGACGTGGCGCTCAGTGCCATGGTCGAGGTGACACGGTGGTATTTGGTCATAGGTTGGACGCGATGATCTCAAAGGTCTTTTCCAACCTAATTGATTCTGCGATTCTATGAAAGAGCTGAGTCTATTCCGCTTGTTTTAATGTACTTTGCAGATCCGGGATTAAATAGCAGGTTAAATGCCAATGAATGAGATGTTATTTTTATTTTTTTTTCTTTTAGTAACTTATCTGCAAACTGTTGGTCCCGTCTTCATCCTGTAAACATGTTCAGTAGTTACAATGTGAAGTTCTACCACAGCAAAGCTCTCACTTCCCCATATCCGGGATCACACATTGAGCGTAGCCACGTTCCTGAAGATAAAGTGGGCTGGCTGACTGAGTGGGAAGAGTATAATCCTGTGGAGTACACTGCAAAGTCTGTTTTGGCTGGACCCAGTTGGGCAGATCCCCAAATTAAGTGAGTGGAAATGCTGGCTCTTTTCCCTGTGACCATGGAAGCAGGAAATAGTCATGAAATGAGTTAACAAGATAATCTTAAGTGATGTGTGATTCTGCAGTGATGTGTGAAAGTCAAGATTAAGAAAAGTGATGATAAGAGAACTGAATTGTTGGGTTTTTGAATTGTGAAGGTCTTTGACACATGATTTTACTGAGCTGATGACTGAGATTGGAATAATGGGCAGCTGTTGATGCTGTGCAAGTGTTTCTCCGTGTTGTGAGCTAAATAAAAATCTAATTCTCCTTAAGAATTTGGAAGAACGTTTTAGTGATACACTTGTTTGTTTGTTCATGGTTGGAATGCAACATGAAAAAAGCAAGTGTAATTCTAGTTCTTGAAGTGAGTGATCTGACTCAGGAAACATGAAAGATTGAATTAATTACAGTAATTATTTTGTGACTATTACCAATGGGGGTGTCGGTTCTTCTGTCTCAAGTAACAAGGGATAGGACTAGAGGAAGTAGCCTCACGTTGTGCCAGGGGAGGTTTAGATTGGATATTAGGAAAAAAATTTCTTCACCAAAAAGTTTGTCAAGCGCTGGATCAGGCTGCACAGGGAAGTGGAGTCACCATCCCTGTAGGTATTTAAAAGACGTCTGGATGTGGCACTTGGGGGCGTGGTTTAGCAGTGGGCTTGACAGTGCTGGCTTGAACTTGGTGATTTTAAGGGTCTTTTCCAACCAAAATTATTCTGTGATTCTACAACTCTAACCTTAACAAAAATACCTCTGAAGCACTTTGTCTAAATGAAAATTGAAAGAGATGCAATACTAAATACTTTAGTTCTGCACTTTTGCCTGCAGAACTAAATACAGAGGGACTGTCCTCAGCAAAGGTTGAGACTTTATAGCCTCCTACAGAAAAGGGAGGGCCTGCAACTTCAGTTCTGGTAAAAACTGCTCATTTGTCAAAGGGGTGTTGCTGATCTGATGGCTGGCATACAACACATTCTGTGTTTTATAATTTATCTCTGTTAAATTCTTTTTTGTCACACAGTGATGAAGGTTTTTCTCCAAAATTCAATGAGAGAGATGGAGAAGTGGAGAGGAAGAGTCTGAATGGCTTGTATGTGGTCGAAAATGGGAGACCCCGGTGAGTGTGGGGTTTTTGTTTGCATATTCATTTCAGTGATGCAGTTTCCGTGCTCTTACAGGTCTGTCAGTCCTGGTGCAAGGTACCTGCTGGGACAAAGTCAAGAGAGAAAAATGGAATCTAGTTTGATGAATCTTATGTTGATGAAGTAGAAAAACATGCTGTGTCTCTTGCCCTTTAAAGCACATGGTGACACCAAATGAGTGTTGCTGTCCTTCCCTTTTTTGTTACTTAATCTTGATTTGTGGTTTTTTTGAGGGTTTTTTTGTTTTGGTTTGGTTTTTTTGTTGTTGGGTGGTTTTTTTGTTTGGTTGTTTGGGTTTTTTTAAGAATACTTGGAGCATATTTTGAATGTGGAGAAGTATATATGTTTAATGTACTATTGTGTTAAGGGCATGGAAATTTATCAGAAAATAAACTCCCTTGTGTTTCAGCTGGTCCTCAGAGATCAGAGGAGCTGGGTGTGGCTGGGCTTATTTTCCAGTTGGAACCAGCTCAGGACTATGTAAGTCATGAACTCTGGCATTTATTTCAGGAATCCAGCGGGAAGGACTGGCCTTACTGGCAGAGGATTGTTGGGGCGCTGGGGACCAAACCATGCTGCTGATCCTGTTGTAACCAGGTAAGGGACAGGTTACTGCAAGGTACCCTGCAGTAGAGAAAAAACCCATGCATTTTGCTTCTTTTCTGCATCTCTGGACAGGTTATTATTTTTCATGGCCCTTTCCTCTGCATGTTCTCTATGTGTAAGCCCATTCTGCTTTTGTTATGTAAGAAACACTAACTTGACTTAGTCTATGATAGGAGGAGGTGGGATTAGGATGCTCTTTTGGTCACTGCTGTTAACCACACACTTCTGTGTGGTTCACAGAAGTGCAAGCTAGAAAGTACTATGCTGAAGGCAGAACCATTGTGGAAAATAATCCTGATGCATTTTACTTCTTTCCCTTTCCAGAAGGATGCCGATGCTACTGAGTTGCTTCCTTGAAAGTAAATGCTGGCTTTTATTTTTTGTTTAGACAGCTTTTTGCTTTACCTATTGGTAGTTCTTAATTCTTTACTGAAGGTGATGGTGGCTGCTTGTGGCTTTGTCCTGGCACTGCTGCAGCCTGTGTGACCATTCTGTTCCAGCAGAAACATTCTCATCCTCTTAGTGTAGATTTGCACAAGTGCAGTTCAGAGAGCTTTCAGAGGAGCTGCTGCTACCAGCCTGGCTGCAGAATGTGCCTCATGGGCATTTTCCGCCCTTTTAGCTGAGGAAGACCCTCTCAGTGTTCTGCCTTTGGTTGTGATCCTGCTGGATGGCATCTGTCGATCTCCCCAGACCATTCATCCTCTGCCTTGTTTGTCCCCACACAGGTGGCAGTGCCATCCTGTCCCTCTCTCAGGCTCTTGTGTCAAGGAAACAGCAAAACATGTTCTTGTTTGTCATTTGCTGCAGGTGGAAAAGGGATGGAAGTGGCAATAAAGTTGCTCATCCAGTTACTGGCAAGAACATCTTGCAGTTCGTAGCCATCAAGAGGAGAGACTGTGGGGAATGGGCCATTCCAGGGGTAAGGGCAAAGCTCCAGAGGCAGCTGACATTTCCCTGCTGGTGAGGCCATGAGGCAGATATGGCACATGTATGATGCAGGTGGATGTAATATACTAAGAGCTGGGAGTTAAAATGTGTAGAATCTGAGGGATAATATTTTTTTGTTGTTGTTTTCCCCCCTTTAAGGGGATGGTGGACCCAGGGGAGAAGATCACTGCTACCCTGAAGAGAGAATTTGGGGAGGAGGCCTTGAACTCTCTCCAGAAATCGCCTGCGGAGAAAGCAGAATTGGAGAAGCAGCTCCACAAGCTGTTCAGCCAGGAACACTTTGTGGTAAGCTCTGTCTCTCTTGTGGTAGTCTCTTGAGCTGTGCATGTAACTCACAGTTGTATGGAACCTGAAGAAGTGCAGCTGAAATGAAAATAAGTTGTGATGCTCATGTTCTTGGGGTGTAGGAGATGGAAGGGACTGTTGAAAACTCTGCAAGGGAAAATTCGTCAGAGGGAAAGAAAAACATATGACTGATTCCACCTTGTTTGTTGTGATACTGAGCTTGTTCTGGTTTTTTGGGGCCTTACAGGTGTACAGAGGATATGTGGATGACCCTCGTAACACTGATAATGCCTGGATAGAGACAGAGGCTGTGAACTATCATGATGAAACAGGTAAATATCTCCAGGTGTGCTCTTAAGTTGCCCTTTACTCCATATGTTGGTTTGAAATTGGGACAGTTGTTGAGCTGAGAATGGCAATGAAATCAGGGGAGCATGAAATTCAGGTGTAAAATACAGGCTAGATTCTTAAATTGATCTGTTATATTGTTCTCCCATTTTTTACCTGTAAGATAAATAAGTCTGTTTAGGTGATTCTGAGGTGTTCAAACCAGAGATTCCATGTAATGACATTTCCACTGAATTTTGGGTAGTAGATACCAGTTGTGAAGTTTCACGTATGACTTGGTCCTAGATTTATCAGCCCCCAGAAGTAGTGGAGATAGTGTATCTTTGGCCCTTGTTTCCAATACAGACTAGAAAAGCGTTTCCTTGGTTGTTGTCTATGAAGTCCTGAGATTCTTTTTTAGAAACAGAGTAAAAACTTCAGCAAGAGAGCAATTCAGAAGCCTTTATGCATGTCCTCTTAAAGTAGTATTTTTGATTTCGGGGCCTTCAGTAAAATTTTAATTATTTTGGTTTTTTTCATAAGCGTATATAAGTTTCAGAATTCAGTTTGTCATGTAGAATAGTGTGTGAGAAAAGCAGAAGTCAAATGTTAAGCAAACAAACAAAAATCCAGGCAGATGTATTGGCTAAACTTGGGCTAGCAAGTCCTTGTTGTCATGATGGTTTCCAGTAACTTTTCATGCTGCTGATGATACCCTAGGAGTGGTGACAAGGAGTTAACTCAGATTTGCCTTAAAATAGTGTAAATATGAAAACGGTTTCTGGCACAGAATCAGTGAGAAACTTAGGTTCTTTTTCTCTGAGAAGCAGTAGAACGTTTGCAGCCTGTGAAGGAGCATTGGGGAAGGGCAGAACTGCTAGGATGTGAGAGGGAAAAAGCAGGAAGAAAAGATGCAATAGCATGTTCTAACTCTTGTGAACAGGTGAGACAATGGATAACTTGCCGCTGGAAGCAGGTGATGATGCTGGAGTGGTGAAGTGGGTTGACATCAATGAGAAGCTTGAGCTGTATGCAAGTCACAGCTACTTCATCAAGCTGGTGACTGAGAAACGGGGAGCCCACTGGAGTGAGGATCCTGGATCTGAGTGCCACCAGTGATGGAAACTTGGAACCAACAGACTCTGAGAGGAGAATACATTTTCCAGCCTTGAAACAGACGTCACTGTCATCCTCAGTGAAAATTCTGTGAAATTCAGCTGGGAAAAACACAGTGATAAACAGAGGGTGTTTCAGAGACTTCAGATTGCTTCTTTTGATTTCTTAGCTAGTGTGAAATGAGAAGAACGTGGAGCTCTTGCTTTGCTTTCTTGGCTTCATTATTTGCAGCTGTTTCATAATGTCTGCAGATCTGCATGGCAACACTGGGATTCTGACTGGTGGTAGTTCACAGGCAGTTCACTTTAGCTCTGTGTTTTTGCACTGATTCCTTGTCAGGAGTATGAATCCCTAAGGAATGAGAGACTTCTGGATAACCTGAATAATGACTTAAATTAAGTGCATAATAAAGTGAAATTTCTTTTCTGAGTCATTTCACTTAACATACCTTTGCGGTGATTTTCTATTTTGAGAGATTAGTTTTCACATTTAATTACTTTTTAGTGTACAGCATGGCTGGTATTCACGTCTGAATGTGTCACAGTGCCTCTGTGTAAAAAGAAAACTGTTGGAGGATGAAACTTCGTGACTGATTTGAGGAGCTGAATTTTGAGGTTCCTCTCTTCCCACGGCTTATGGCAGTACAGCTGTTGTGGAGACGGCAGCATAAAGAGAGTCACTGGAAAGAGCAGCCTTAAAGTATAATCTTGTAAATTGTGCTGGTTTCTTACCCTTCAGGTGATGTGAGTAACTTGCAATCAGGAGGCTGATGTGGGCCTTCTCTGGCATTTATGCTGCTAACAGGAGCTGCACAACAGTTGCTGACATTTCTCCCTGTGTTTTTAATCAGTGGGTAACTGCTGTTAAGCGGATTTGGTGACAGTGACAGCTAAAAGTTGATGTTGAGACCTGAGGACTTCAGGAATTTTGATGCACATGTTGAAGTAAGGTGGTGATAAATGTTGTGGTCTGGAATTACCTTGTGTAACAGTACTGTGACACACTCATGCACTGCCAAGACTTTATCCACATCCTGCTTAATTAATGAATCTCTTTAGGGCTTACTCCTTTTCAACCCTACCACTGCCTCCCAGTTAGCTAGTGAAAACTGAAGGAGTCGTGTGTTTATGCAGGAAACCCTGGGAATCTTGCAGAGTTACTGGTATGTTCCTTTCAAAGGAAAAGGCAATGCCAAGAGGTAATAATTTTTCTTTCAATCCTTGCTCACTTCTTCCTGCCCATCTGATTTCTTCTGTGATGTGATACATTATGCAGAGCAGGCCTCCAGCAGTGTAGTTGGGTTTTGAAAGCACAACCCACAAGAGCAGACCCTCCTTATGGGGCCAGGGGAGGTGGATCTGCAGTCTATATGTACGGTTTTTAATACTCTGGCTTGCATCAGAAAACCACAAGATGTCATGAATCATGCCTTCTTCAGATGTTTTGGGTGATTAGTTTACGTTTCAGCTGATAAAAATGACAGGTTTTTTTTTATAACAACCCCTACTAATCCTTGGAGGATTGACAAGCTCGGCAGTGGAAATGCGTTATAAAAGGAATATTTGTTGTTTGTTTTTTCAGTATAGATATTCTGACTGTAGCGATGCTGGAGGAGTACTCGGGTGATGATACTGAGAGTACTGAAGCTGCAAACTGAGAGGCAGCATAAAGACTTTCTTTTTCCTGAAGAAATGGAAACTTGTGAATTAAAGTCATTACCTTTTGAGGCCAGCTGTGTACTGGCAGTGTACTTGCAGTGTGAGAGCTGTGCTTTCTGCCATCCAACTCTGTGTGGGCTAAACAAAAAGCTCTTGAAAGAGCTCTTGAAAACAGCTATTGAAAATAAGTTTTCAATTATGGTGTTTGCCTGATCCTTCTGTTTAGTGATTATTTTACTAGTAAGTAAGTTTGAGTACATTTTTCTGGGGAAAATCTTATAGGATGCAGTTTGGAAGAAGTTGGCATTGTGTTGGATCTGTCTGAGGCCACTGACATCAACAACTCATCAGGTGGGATGTTTATCTGCTCCTTAGTACATTATGTACTCATATACCCACAGCTGTAACCATCTTGGTCATTATTTGCTCTGCAGAACTTGAACTATTTAAAGGGCAAATATTTCCCCTTTGCCCTGATAAATTAAATTTCATTGTATGTCTTCCTAGTAGTGAGTTTGACCAGAGCAGTGGTGAGCATTGTCTCAGTGGAGAGTGAGTCAATCTCTGGTGAGTTCTTGTGTGAACTATATTTGATTGTTCTAAGGTGGCTGAGTCTTGGCTGCAGAAAGAGCAAATAAGCAAAAAGCCGCAGCCAGGCTGGAAAAGTGCTGTCAAAATTACTTTCTCCCCCAAGACATTTGAAGTCTCAGAGAAAGGATCTTTTCCATATGGAATTAGCATAGAGAATATGCTTTTGTACATGCCATCTAGGCTGAGTTATTTACACACTGCTGTGTGATGATGCAGAATGTGAAGTGAACAACAAGTCAGGATGAGGGAAAAAAACTGGCAGTGAAACTGGTTTTGTTGGGAAGTAATCTCTGGTTTGTGGAAGAAGTTCTTGTGTTGAAAATAATCACATCTTAATTCACTGTATCCCAGGGCATCCGGCTGGTGTTGGACTACAATAATCAGCCCTTGCTGGTTCAAGAGCAGATTAGCAGGGGTGAGGGGACTTCCACTATTTAAGCTACCAAAATAGCATTTCTGAATCCCATCTTCTTTTCATTGGAGAGATGACATGGTTCAGGTGAAAGGTGTTTGCTGATCATCCTTTGTAGGAATAGCATTTGGGGCTTTTTCCTTAAAGCAGAACCTGCCTGGGAGTGTTTTCAGTGAAGTGCTTACCTTAAAATCACAAATTTATGGGGATTCAGGAATAATTGCATCCTGTCCTGGTCTTTTTCATGCTTAAATTTTGTCTCTCTTGAGGTGAGCAAAAGATGGGCAAAGGTGAAAGAAACAGAATTATCTTTGACAAAGTTCTGACAAAACCCATATATCCAAGTAGACTTCTATTTTATTTGAGACTTCTATGCAGAGTGTTAAGCTGACAATACAGTAAATAAAGGAAACAAGTCCCATTTCAGTGTGTGGTAAAATCTACATTCTATAGTTCTACTGAAGAGTTTTGTAAACAGCTTAGTCATTAGGTTAGTAGTATTTATTGGTTCAGAGAGATCATGGATACATGTGGGGGAAAACACTGGTTGTTTAGCTATGAACCAATTGAAGTAGTTAAATTTTTCTGCTGCTAATGAATGTAGGAATTTTCTGCACTTGTTTTATTTGATAAGAATTCAGTGAACCTTATTCCACCTTTTTCTTGAAAGCTGTGAAGCTGTTAATTACAGAAGTAAGCAGGATTCACTGATTCTAGTGCAGTACTGGGAGTCTGTTCAGCCAAGTTCAGAAAAGGAGATTTTCATTTATGTCCTCTGCAACAAAGAAGAAGAAAACATTATTAACATTTTATGCCAAAGAGACATTTTTATGCTGTGTCACTATCAATAAGGTGACTGATGCTATGAATGAGCAATCAACTGAGAGAAGTATACGTGTATTTTGACTGGTAAATTGTCATCAGAAGAGCTGGAAAAATTCTGGGAAGAGTGAAGGCTCCGTGTGTCTGACCTTTGACCAGAATCAGCCTCCACTTAAAATTAGGGACTTGCTAGTAAGATTTTGAACTCATTTCTTTGGTCTGCTTGTTTGGCCAAATGCCTTCTGTCACGTAACTCTTCTGGGATTAACCTGTGCTACGTTGTTAACCCTGCTGACCCTTTGCAGTCTTGTTATTACTGTTCTGTTTTCCTCTCAGCACAGTACCCGTGAGCTTCTGCTTACAATTTCTTTGCCTTACATTGAGGTCTGAGTAATTTTCTTGATGGGAACATTCTGTTAGGTACATCTGCCTATTCTTTTAGGTTTACCTTCCTTAATCCCAAAGCAGTGGCACCATTCCTGCAAAGCGATGAGTTTGTCCTGGTCTCCATCGCACTCTTGGAAGAAACGGGTTATGCAGTGTTCCATGGGAACAAGGGAGGCTCTCAAAGGTGCAAGCTCCGAGTGTGTTAATAGTCTGAAAGAAAGAGCAGGTATGGAGAGCTGCATTTCCCTAATAAATCAGCAGAACTATCAAAGGTGACCTGAGGTGCTAGAAGACAAACAACAGTGGCTTTATCAGAGACACCCCAGTGGATTTTGTTACAGTGCTTCTGTAGTGAATGTGTCCCAGGTCATTATAAAGATACCTAATATCTGATGAACTAAAATGCTTTTGCTCTATGTTTGTTTGCTAACATCTTTTTTCCTAGAACAAGTATTACTTGTTTAGTAATTACAAGTATTGCAAGGAGCGACTTGCTCACAGCTCATCACTTGTGGAGTTCTGCTTCTGGATTCTGGAGAATCCTCAGGAGATCAAGCTTGCAAAGTGCTTAGCTGTGTTCTAAAACAGTAGGTGTGATTGTCCCGAGATAATTGAAGGTCTGAACTTGGAAATACGGCTCCCATCACTGAGTGATATGACCAAAAGCTTGAAATCTGAGTCATGTTCTCAGAAGCTGGAGGCTTCCTCTGAACTGTGACTATATCTGCTCCTTAAACTGAGAGACCTCTGGGGTGTTTGTTGAAAACTATGGTTACCTCACTAGTGCATTTTTGCTGCCAGGGCTCTGTCCTTTGTACTTAGCCTGTTGCTCTTAGCTTCAGTAATAACAGGATGTTTTCCTGGCTGAGGGCATTAGTAGGTATTCAGACAGTGTAGAGCTTACAGTGTAATACATGATCATGCAAGGCAAGAGGATAACGGGTTCTGACCTAGGACATGGCCAGGAAAACAATGAAGGAAAACGTTCTGTGTTAGAAAGGGGGGGATACTGGCTTCTAACAATTGAGGGACTGATTCTATATGTAGAGAATCCTTTGAGGGGTTTAGAAAAGTAAAACAGCCTGAGTTTAATTAGCAAATCAGAACTGAACCACAAATATTTTTTTACCTGTCCACAGGGTGCTGATCAAGCTGGTGAAACTGCCAGTGCACAGGGTACACATACATGTGGTAATTTTTCTCAAAGTCGTGCAGGAGCAGCTCAACTGGGTGGTCACCAGCCGCAAGGCGCTTGTCGTTCTGGTAGATCTTTTTGACCTGAACACAACACAGAAATTGTTATTTTTTTGTTTAGGAATGAAAATCTGTCCTGAAGAGAACTATCTGGCAAGAAGGTGTTTGGGAGAAATGAAATTTGATAATAAAATACCACTGAGGAAATGGGTTTGTGTTTGTGACCATACGCAGCATGAAAAGCTTGCCTCGGGTAGTCCAGGAGATTTTTGTTGCTGTCCTTGTCAACTCTGGCAGTAACTAGAAAGAAAGTGAAATTCTTGTGGCTCAATTGTCAGACTCAGCTAAGGGGGGCAGTAGCCTCAGCTTCTTAGGAGATTAAACCAGTTCTATCACATCTTCTGTCCTCATGTTTTGGTGTGAAAGAAGCCATCTCAGAAGTAATCTAATTCATACCATTTAGTATGAGATGTTCTGGGCCAGTCCATGTAACTGCATGGTCTTATTTGAAAAGGATTGCTGACCTTATTCCTTTGCTTTTCAGTTAGAATCCCAGAAGTGTTCAGGTCACGTTCATAATATTGGATAAGGATGTTCTTAAGCCAATCTCGCATCCGGAGGGGAAACTGATCCACTTCATAATCAGTACAGGGGGGGATGTCTGTGCCAAAGAGAAAAGCTTTTGTTAACAAGTCATCTGTTAAGTCCCCATTCGAATGTTTCTGAGATTTGAGATCTCACTATCAAACTTCCAGTTAAAATTGATGGAACTGTTGATACATAAAATTGTGACTGCACCAAATGTGTTCAATTACAAACACACAATTTTTTGGTGCACGTGCTTAACCAGTTGTGCAGGCTACAACCTTTATATATCTGGGCAGCTTCTGAGCATAGTTGTGCAGTGAAGCTGTTATCAATCAGTTGCATGAAAGCAGAGTTTTTGACAGCAAAGGAATATTCTGGCTGGGAATGCACTTTACTTCTACCATATGCAGAACATGAAGAGGTTGGAAATCAGTTCTGGCTTTTAGATTCTGACTTCTGCATTTGGCATTTAAGTTTGGTTGTTGTTTGTTGGGGTTTTTTTTCCATGGTGGTTAGAGATGGATATTTTCATTAACTAACTCTCTGCAAACACTGTTTTTCTGGTCAAGGACTTACAAAAATCTTCAGAGGCTATAGCAATAGGAACATATAAGACAGTGCAGGGGGAAGACAAGGTCAACAACAAATTGGTGTAAGCACAGGAGAGATGTCTAGGTTTCAGATACTTTTTAAACATGCTTAGGTTTTGAAGGTCTTAATTAGCAGAAAATTGAGGCACAAGTGGCAGGTTACAGGAATAAAGGTAATTTAGGACTGGCTGATGGGTTAAGGCTACTGGTTCTTTATACCTAGATGAATTCTTCACAGGAAAACAAGCTTACATTTGCAGGAGCCCATGTAGTCTAGGTGCAGCTGGCGGCCCATTTTTGTCCCTTCCAGTTGACATTTGGTGCCAAAGAGTTGACATGTGCCATCGTAAGTCTTGTTATCCGTACCACAAACCTAGAGGAGTGAAAAGCAAAACCAACCCCCACCACCACTGTGTCGAGAAAATAAAAGCATCATTAACATGTGGTGAATGCCCACAGGGAGCACGCGTGATCAGAAGCATTGGAAATACTGGTTGTCGTATGCCCACATGAGGATTAGTTGTCTGTACCTGCCCGCCCAGTTTTGCAACACTTGAGTTTATTTTTGTGGTTGTAATATAGCCTCTGAGATGCTGTGGGATTATTTCGCTCGATATGTGCTAGTACTCAGCTCATGCTCTAAAACAGCAAGCGGATACATAGAACTTTCAGTGACAGGGAAAAGCTGCAAGCCCTGAGGGACTGCGTGAAGCCAGTTACTGTGTAGTTACATGGGTTCATACTTACAGTGAATTTGGGTGCTTTATACTTAATTTTGTAATTACTGGAATCACTCAAACTCACTTGCACGCTTTTTAGGGTAGAATCACTCTAAATAATAGCAGGGGAATATGTTATCTTGTGAACACTTTAGGTGGCTTTTCCCAGTCCTGTGCACTAGGTGAAATACTCACATGCTCATAGTCTTTGGTGGGAGGGCAAGCAGCAGGATCTTGGCAAATGCAGTGGGGTTTCCCTTGTTTGTCTGCATGGCAGACTTTGCCTCTTTTGCAGTGGAAGTTCCGACATGGGTCTATCAATCCTAGCAGGAAAAGAGGGACTGTTAGAGGTGATGGGATGAAGCCAAGTGTTTGTCAGACACAACTTAGAGCCAAAGCGAAATACAGCCCAATATTCACCAAGAAGTTCAAGTGCCTTTTTAAGTTGGTTAAAATGAAGCTGGATCTTGTATTGAATAAAACAAGCCAAACTTTAAATGAGGGTTTTTGTGAGACTTCTAGCAGCGCTAGGTTTGAACTGGATGGGGAAATAATTTTCTCAGAAAAAGCTGTTTCTTCTGTAAGGACTGACATTCACTTCCAGCTTCCTTTGGTGAAACATATCCCATCTGTCTTTGCTGAATCAAGCACTGGCATTTGTCCCACTCCTACTTGAATTCAAGCTCCTATTCTGAAACTGAAAGCTCTCAGTGCAAGGTAATTCCCATTTCTGTGTAACTGACACGAAAATTTGTGCGCTGCCTACAAATGTTTTTCACAAACAAATTACTAAATCCAAGGGAGTATGGAAGGGATTCTCTGGGAACACAGGATTAGGCACAAGCACAGTTCAGTCATGTGAAATCCTGTGCTGCAAAAGGCAGGAAAGAAATGCAGACCAGCAGATTCCCCAGCTGCAGAGAGTTGGGAGTTACATGACAGCTTTGCTTGGGGCTTACCAAGGAGAGCCTCCTCATTCCTGTTGCTGACACTTTCCATCTCACCATGGGAACTGCCTGTAGTCTTAACCTGCACAGTCACAGAGGCATAAGCAGAAAGTCGTGGTAAATCTTGGGAAGAAAAAAAAATACTCAGACAAGATTTTTTCAGGTCCAAATGTAGAGCTGACTGAGGCACAGTTTGCTCTGCTTGCAGCAGAGAGAGGTTGCTATGCAAAATGTGTGAGAATAGCATAAAGCCTCTGGTAGTATTAATATGCTTTTGTTATTTGGGTAAAAAAATAAGAGTAGGAGGTGGAGAGAGAGAGAAATGGGAGCTCAAAAAGTCCTGAGTTTCTTATAATTATTCTGTGGAATCTAGTCCTGCCTTTCTGAGCTGTTCACTTTTGTGTAGTAGTGTTTAAAATCTTTGTGAGAGAGGAGTGAACAGACTGTCCTAGTAAGCTGGAGACTGGGTTTCAGGTTTTGTATCTGTATTTATTTGTGTGTTTCATTACACACCCCACTGGGGTTGGAGCTCTTACGTGAATGGTGTTCACTTCCTTCCTGATCCAGCTCACCTAAATGCTCCGTGTGCAGTGACACAGCGTGAACCAGAGGAATAGTGAATAAAAGAGGAGATGGGACTTCTGCATGTTAATAAGTTATTACACCTGTTTTTCTCCAACAGGTCATTTTCATCATCAGGAATTTAAATTTGGAACTGGTTCCTCTCCCCCTCTTTGTAGTACTCCAATTTTATTTTTAAGATAATTTACCTTATCTTCACTGTCCATTGAATTCATGCTCTGAACAGAGCTACTCATTTTCAGTTGTTGCTTGCTGTCAGAATTAGGTGGCTCATGATCATAATCATCATCTTCAGAGTGAGCAAGGTCTTTCACCTTCACAGCTTGGTAATCCTCAGTCTCTCTATGAACTGCAGTGCCATCTTCAGTGGTTCCTTCCCCTTCAGGGTCAGTACTAGTGCTCTTCTGGTCATTGCTCTGGATTCTCTCCTCTTCCTCATAGGCTGCTTCTTTCCACGTATTGCTGAGGTACTTCTCACCATCAGTGTCACCACTGTCATGACCATCATCATCATTACTCTCTTCCCTATCTTGTATTTTCACCACTGTGTCATGATCACTCTGATAGTTCACTTGAATATTGTCTTTTCTCTCTTGACTTTGCAGTTTGCCATCCTGATCTTCATTATTGTTTTTTTGAGAGAGGGGGATTTCTTCTTTATAGAGCTTCTTCTGGCTGTTCTCCCTTTCTTCTTCCTCTAGGTCAAATTTCTCGCCGTGTCTCTTGGTTTTCCGGGTTGGTTGGCTGGAATCTCTCAGGAGTTCATCCGATTGCATGCTGTTCTCATGTTGCTGTCTTTTGTATCGGTCACCTTGACGTGTCCGGTGGCCTTTGTGCTTTGTGCCTCTGTAATCAGTTTCTTCACCCCATTCCTCATCCTCTTCTTCCACACTTTCCTCTTCATTGCTTTCACTGTTTTTTTCAAACAGGCCAACAGCATTTTTGTTATATTTCCACATGTTACGCTCATGATGAAGGCTGAAATCACCCACTGGGTGCTCTGCGTGGCCTGGAAGGTGTCGGTTTGCTGTGTTCCCATGTTTCTCATGCTTCCTGAACTGGTCATGCTCAGAGCTAGACTGTTCTCTGCCACTGCTCCCAGAGTCACTGTCCTGGTTATCGGAAGCCAAACCTAGTTTATTGTGCAGTGCAAGGAAATTGATGCTTTTCAGGCTGTTTTTCCCTTGATGCTCGCTCCCAGTTCTTCCTTGTTTCCTAATGGTCTGGGGCTCATCCCTGTATTCAGGGCCTGGTACTGATACCTCTGGTTTTAAGTTTCTGTGACTGGGCAGCAAATCACTCTTGTCTAGATGCCCTGTATTCTCTTCCTTTGAGGCTTCAGGGTGAATATATTCACTCTTAAAAAAAAAGAAAAAATAACAAGTAGATTAACAAATCTTAGGATTTATTTGAAATTGATGCACTGTTATTTTTGCCTTGTGTTGCAAAGCATGGCACTGGCTTTATTTGTTTTCTTTGCATGTGCTCCTCTTAAACCAGCCCAGAGCATGAAATTCACAGCTGATGTCTCTTCTCTTTCTCAGCAAATCTGTTTATCTGTCCCTTCTTTTATTGCTGGAGTTTCTGGAGAGGTCTGTGCAACTCTGTTTCAGAGACAGATGCATATGGGTGTCTTGTGAAATATCAAAATGCTTAATTAGTGTTTTAGTCATAACTCCAGGCGGTTGTAGGCTGCAGTAATTATCACTTACCTCAGAGAAAGGGCATGCGAAACTTAACTTCCTACACAGACAAGGGAAAAATAAGGGACCTGGAAAAGAGGAGCAGGGGAAGAAGGGCACTTTTCACAGGGTGTCGTGATAGTAATTCCTGAGGAGTGCTCTGCATTGATTTCATAATCCATATATTCATCTACTTTGAGTCTGTACATCACTGATTCCTGGCCGAACTCAACAGGAACTATTGTGTGTGGTGACAATCACTGTATCATAAGATCAACAATAGATGTTTGAGTGCCTTTGTTTTTTTCTTATTCTGTCAAGTCAATAGCAAAACTAGTACCTTCAGTGGAAAAGGTTCAAATACTTGAGAAGAAAGCAAGTACTAAAATGACTGTCAGGTGTTGCTGCAGCAATTACCTTTCTGCTGCTGTGTGTATTTCTGAACAACACCTATGGATGTTCAGTGTTGCTTATTGCTTACAGCAATATAGCACCTAATGCTGATTTTTCTTAAAGCTTTTGGGGTGTTTAATTTGGGAAGAATGGTCCTTGTCAGCACCCAAGTTGCTGGAATAGCTTGTCCTTTAGTTTGGACATGACTGCTTGGAAACAAACAAATGCTCACTCACAAATGCCTATACAAATTTTTTTTTAAAAAAGGTAGGATTGGAAATATTAATTTGGTTCTTGTAGATCAGCTGTATCCTATTTCCTAATGTCAAAGTGGTATCTTAATGTCTTACAATTTTGTGTTTTGCCTGGTGTCCTTGCTGATGTGGGATAGTATTGGGAAATATATTCACTGTATCAGTTTCCAACTCTAACTTTTTCAGGGGAAGATTGTATGTTTGCTCAAATCTAACAGAAATTCATGGTGGAGCTTTTCCAAAACTCTACAGATTCAGAAAACACAAGGCCAAACAGTCTTTAAGATTGTCTGCTGTGGGTGCCTGTGTTTGAAGCAGCAGTTTGAGAAAGATTTGGCTCATGTCTTGACAGGAAGCCTTTTCCTGCACCTGTCCTGCAGAGATGTGCCTGGAGATGGCTTCCAGATGCTGCTTTCTGTTTTGTTTATCCACTTTGCCCAGTGCATAAAATCAGCTCTTGGAACTCGGGTGCCTGAGAAGGAACTTGGGCCGATTTCAGTCACTGTGATTAGATACTGTGGGGGAGAACTGGCCTTTGAGAAATGATGCACACACTTGGAACTGATGACTCACAGGCTATTGCAAGGTCTTGTTTTGATGCAAGAGTCTTCTGTGTGTTATTTCTGGTAGACAGTTGTAGGCTACAAATGAATGTTTATACCATTTCTTCAGCTGGATAGTTCATTAGGAAAAGTTAATTTTTTGGTTTTCATAGTGCAGAGCACCATCTGGATTGATATGAAGTGTATCTGGAAGGTTGTACAGAGTGGGATATAGTTTATAATTAAAAATAACAAAAAGGTTAGCATAACAGTTGGGATTTTGAATCTCTTACTACGGAGCATGACCTGAGTTTAGTAGTTCTGAAACATCCAGTGGCTTGGAGCCAAGATCCATTGTGTCTGAGCCACAAAGGCTCACCAGAACAGTGCAATAAAAAGGAGTTTTAATTTGGGTCAGCCATGAATGCAAAACTGTGGGCTCTGTCATTAGCACACATATGTGGCATAGGGAGGGCTGATGAAATCCTCTGTCTCATTGCCATCAGGGCATCTGGCTCGTCAGCCACAGAGTGCTCTGCTAGGACAAGCTGTGTCTGATGCTCTGCTCTGTGAATAATGAAACATATGGTGGCTAAAATTCTTACATGTTTGAGATTGCATATGATCCCTTGGTGTGATAAATTGAGGATTTCATCCTCCTCCTGTACTGGAGCTGTGGTAACCACAATTTTGACTGTCACTGGAGCTTATTGCTTGTACAAATATGGGTAATGGTGATATATGGGGATTCATTTAAGGTAATTTTGTCAATAAGTGAAACTTCCATTTTGAGTTTTAGATTTTGTCCTGTTTGAAACTGTTTAATATGCAAGGCATGAGATACTTGGCAGTAGTTCTTGGGGTGAGAGGGCCTAAAGTTTTTTAACATAAATCAATTTGCCAACCAGTATGTATGTGCTAATGTGTTTTTCTATTTGAGATGAATTAATGTTACTTCCTATTGTTTAAAGAACAAGAAGAGTACCTTTTCTGGAGTTTTCTGTCTGGGAGTTCTGAGCTTGTGGTTTACAGGATGGGTCTAAAAAAGACAAATATATGAATATCTGCATGTCCATAAAAATCTTGTACAAGTCAATGAGATAACATAGAATATTCTCAGAATGGGAAATTAGGTGTCTGGTAATAATAGCAAGATGAGGACTTACTGGAATAGCAAAAACCAGTCCTACAAGACAAATGAAGAGAGCTACAGCCTTCATGCTTTCCAGATCTTGTAGAGGATGATGGTTAATGGTACAGGGGTAGGGCTTAGAGGTTTCCTTTCTGCAAGAAACACGAAAACAAAACAAGTTAGGTTTTGGGTGTAAAGACCTAGAAATGACTGATGGAAGCAGTGCAGTGGCTGCTGTAACTTGTTTAGTCTGGAGACCCACAAAATTGCCATGCAGTATCCTGTACTCAGGATGTTACACCAGCTTAACTAGAGGACACTTTGGTCTCAGTTCTTTGACAGGGATTAAGCTGTAGGCTGTGTTCACAAACTCCAGTGGGTGCTACTGAAAGGCAGAGTTGTGACATAGGTTGAGTATTTAAATACTTACAAATACTTGTAAGTATTTATCCACTCCTCTGAGATACCACTTTCTGAAAAAATACCTCTTTTTTACTGAACTCTGAGGCAGTGCCTGCTTGTGGCATCTCTATGACTGACGTGTCTCCTGGCTGCTCCCTTCTGTGCCTGGTAGGAAGAATTAAGTGATGAAGTTCTGCTCAGCAGGTCTCCGAGCTCAGAAGTGCTGCCAAGGCTGCTTGAAGAATGGGTGCAGTCCTGCTTTGGGTGCAGTCATGCTTTGGATGCAGTCCTGCTTCTATGTTTTCTCTGAAATTGTCGCCCGAAGTGTACACTTTTTGAAGACCCCTCTGTTAAACCTTGTTTAATGTCATTATTTTCCAGTTAATGAAGATCAAAATACTCATTAGTGGGGCATATCTAGTATGCAATCCTTTTTTTCTTGCAGTTAGCTCATTCAGTCTCCAAATTACCTCTTGATTAATTATCTATTATCTCTCTGGCATTCGGGGTTAGTTGTCTAAGATGTTTTCAGAGGGAAAGGCAGAATACAACAAAAGCCATTAATGAGCATATGCAAAATGCCTCACTGGGCTGGGTATGGGCAGTCACTTCAGATCAAGAAAAGTGTTGTTAGACTAAGGGTTATGCAGGCAACTTGTCAGAAATGCAGGGAAACAATCCAGTTTCATGTAAAGCCCTAAAACCTGCATACTGTGCTTTTTGAAGGCCTGGCAAGTGACTGAGGAAAGAAGGATCTGAATGTCAGGTAGGCTTGATCTCTGTTTCTTTCTGTTCCTGGTGAGCAACACAGATCTGGGCATGTCACTTAACTGAGCTTCCTTTGTAAAAACTCTCATTTGTCATATTTGTTTTGGTGAACTAGTGCAAGAGTTATAAATGAAAAGTTCTGCATGTAGTATTTTATTTATAATTGCAGTTTTCTAATTTGGCTTGTGTCTCTGTCTGTAAAAGTTGCCTCTCCTGCCTTTGTTGAAATAATGAAAAAGTAGTTGGAATAAATCTGAGTTAAGGTGGCAGGACAGGGCTTTTGATTTTCTTTTCCTATTAGCAGCAAGCCCACAGCAGCCCATAGGAAGCACAAGCCTTGAGTAAGTATTGAATTATTAGGGAAGCCTGACCACACTGAATGGAGTGTCATATGATGCATTGTGAGGGTTTGTTTTTTTTTTAACACTGAAATCTAAGTGGGAAGACATTTCATTCTTGCTTTAATTTCCAAATATGTCCTACAGAAGAGAATTTTTAAAAGCAAGCTTTTGTAACATATAAGTTTAATAGAACTGACAGAAAGGAACGATTACACAAGAAGCTATTTTTAAAAGCAGGGAGACACCACCCTGGGAAAATAAAGTCATACTCTGCAGGAGAATCTGTAGGAAAACTTAGCCAAAAGGTGAATAGGAAAATGTCTTGAGTGTGGTGGAGTTTTTTGACCAAGAAATGAGGAATTTAACGATACTTCAGTGTGGGTTATTGAGCAAGCAGTGCTAACTTGGGTTACTGGGTTTGCATGGCAAGGTTTTGGTGGCAGGAGGCTACAGGGCTGCCATTCTAATAGTGTCAGCAGTCACTTGAAATACTCTTCAATGACATGATTTTTTAGTAAAAACATAAGTGTGATACTCTTAAATTAAAACTGGTACAGCGCATTTCTGTTTCTAGGTCTGTTTCAAAAGCCCTTGTGGGAGCATGAGTACATTATACATGTAGAAGCTGGTTTGTGTGCATACAGACATAAAACTAAAAGGCAGAGTTTGAGGCAGATATCTGATCTGAGTAAAAGTATAGATCACAGTAAGAAAATAAATATTAGAGCATAAAACGACTTCACTCATTCTGTACCAGTAAATAGCAGCTAATGAGAATTGATCCCTCTGATGCTACGAGTTTTACAGCTGCAAAAGCCATCAGGCATAAGTCCTTGATGGCTGAGTGCAAACAAATCAAAACCAAACCAAGAGTATTTCAGGACATCTTAAAACAATTTTTAAACAAACCATTCACATTAACTTAATGTAGTTGTTTAATCTCTTATGTTTCCCTTCTACCATTGAATTCTATTTTCTACTTGTTTAGGTTTTTAGAGTTTTGGGGTCCTTTTTACCATCGCTCTCTGTAATTTAAGACCAGATCAAGTCAAAATGAGCTGCTTTGATTTAATTTGAGGAGGATCAAAATGAGACTTACTTATTAGGCAGAATTATTTTGATATTAGTTGGTGGGTTTTGTCCTCTCCCAGAATCTGCATTTCTTTCAGGGGCTCCCTGTTTGGTACATGTTTTCACTAGGTCTACCAACACATTTTTGAAAGGTTCCTCTAAGACCAGCCAGAGTTTCTCTCTCTCTTCTCCAATATGAGAAAAGAAGGGTGAATCTGGTTTTTTTGGCCTTGTCTATTGAACTAAGGTTCCTAAACTGGTATTTCAAGAGATTTTTAAAGTGTTGGGGAATCAGGTCACACCATGGCTTTCAGCTGGACCACTGTATGCTTCCAAAGGAGGTGTGTACTTTTCTTGGCTCTTGTTGGCCATAATGCTTTATTGTGTTGCAGGATCACTGGAAAAATAATTATTCCAGTGGTAAGATAAGGGTTGTCTTCCTCAACACAGTAACTACACATGGCTTTCTCTTACAAAGGACATTTCTTTCTGTTCTAGACATAAACATCTGAAATGTGTTATCCTTAAAACAGATGATACTGTATGAAAGCTTCAGCTATTTTGCAGTAAGCGGAAAAAAAATTGCAGCGGTTTATATATAAAGCATTCTTAAGTTTTAATTAAGAATAAAGAAGAAACAGTACCATAGCAGTAGAAGAGGTGCTCCTTCTTGGCCTGCCACTGATGTACGGGAAATCCTCGAGTGCTGCAAAATGTTGCTGCTTTTCCTGAGATGTATTTTGGTGTCTGAAACAGACCCTCTCAGCAAATGCCTTGTGCTGCAAGCTTCAGTGAAGGAAGAGGGTACTCTTTGGGTCTTGGTGGAGCAAGGAATCCTAGGCTTCCATGGGATGAGGTGGGGGCAATGGGCTAGTGGAATTCTGCTGGATTAATTGAATCAGAAAGACAATTTAGTGCTCACAGGCTGCGGGCCAGTGGAGCTCAGCGGCTGTGTGGGAAGGACATATTTAGTGTTGTGCAGGGAGGGGAGCCAAAGGGAGCGGGTGCAAGAGTTTCTGCTGCATCAGCTGCTCCCAGAAGAGCTGAACTAAGGGATCTGCTGGGGCAGCCACACTGTGGGCCCAGGGGAAAGTGGAGCACAGGGTTTGCCAGTCCCTGCTAAACTGCCCAGTGTTGTTTCAGTTTGCTGCATATGGTGCGTGTAAGCCTGCAAAATTAAATATGTAAAACCCAGTATTGGTTGGAGTCTCTCTCATAGCTCTGAGGAGTTTGCTATTTGGAAGCTGTTGCCATGGCTGTGCTGCCTGTCTGCCATAGCGACGGCACAGAACGAGCTGGTGAGGAGTGTGGAAACCTCTGCGAGCCTCTGCAGCAGAGGCTTTGTGGCTTTTGGTTCTGCAAACATTAATGAGTTTATTCTTTATTGTTTTCTCATCTCATTATTCCATAAAATGCTCCACCTGAACTGGGATACTTTCTGGGAGGTTGTGCAGAAATAGTGGAAGGGATGCAGCAATGTAAGAGCAGAGGCACTTCCACTGATACAGTCAGCAGATCCAGCCTCAAATTCCCCATTCTGCCAATATCCTCTCTTCCTAACACTTTGCATACTGTGTTGACGTGACTGGAAGAGAGGTTGAAGCAAAATGAAATGAAGTGTGTGAATGGTAGGAACTGTAATGCAAATGCTGAAAATTCAGTCACTTTAGATAATATTTTAATATGGTTCTTTCTAAAGTTACAGTTTTACTGGCTTCTGCTCTGTTCACCCGAAAAGGTAATAGACATGGGGTGTTGATTAGACAAGATGCAGTGGGAAATGTACAAAAATTGACCATGTTTTATGTGGCCAACTGTGAAGTTCATAGTTAATTAAAAAAAAAAAAAGAAAAAAAGAGCCTGAAATCACAGCTGAGCCCTCGCTCTGTAGACCAAGCAGAAAAAAACCCCTTTGACAAAAGCCCATGAGAAATTCTTTAAATCCTTTCCCCTTTTATCTCTGCTTCTCTGCCTGGAAACTAATTCATGCCTGTTGGAGTTGAAATTCTGCTGGTCTGTCAGCCAGTCAGTGTCTGAAAGGAGTGGGGATATTTCAGAACTTCCCATTTGTTTTTTCTTTTGTTGTGCATGCTGAAAAGATGATTGGTTTTATCTGTTCAAAACTTTGTTGTGTGCTATGTTGTACCATCAGATTAGCTTTACTGGGTTATCAAAAATAAGTGGCTTTCCTGTGATTTTTCAGTATTCCAGGTATAGATGGACTCTCAGCTGATAAAAGAAAACTGTTCAGGTGACTCCCCAGAAATTAGGACAAGTACTCCAATGTTAATTTTATGGTAGCTAAATATTAACTCTTTCTGTCATAAGATTTTCTGATAATGGCTATTAACATTGCCTTGAAGTCCTTAATTCACAAAAAAAAGCGCCAGACTGTGAAGAACTGTGCAGAAAATTGAAGCGGAAATTTGTAGGAGTTTGAAGGTTATTACTGGAAAACTGTATGTGATTTGTAGGCTTTGCCTGTTTCTGTGTTTAAACAGCTTTCTTGGGACTTACAGGGCGGTGGGGAGGAAATGTTTTGGTTCTGAGGACATTGAGGGATTATACATTGTTTATCAGAACTGTTACATATTTATTAAATATTTAATTAAACAAAATTTTCTAGCTTCGTGTTTGATGACAAAATGCTTCCGTTGAGAACATCTCTGGTTGTTTTCCTAGGTCACTAGGAGGCCTGAGCTTGACTTGGAGCCATCAGTCCTTGTGCTCCAGTCCTCAGCCAGTCCCCCTGAGTCAGGCAGTGTGCTTTTTGGAAACCTTTCCAGAGGTGGATTAGTAGTTCTGTCACCAGAAAGAGGTGCTGTGCCATCGAGGTAAAGCATGGGGGGAAGAGGGGAGCCAAGTAGTTGCTGAGCTAAGTGAAAGGGAGGATATGCAACAAACAATGGGGAAAGATTAAATACAGAAGAAAGAAGACAGATGAGTACAGGGAGGTGAAAAAATGTGTTTTATCTGTCTCACTGTGACAGCTGCTAAATAGACACTTTAAACAAAGGAAGAAGAGCAAAACCTCAGGGAATTTTGCGTGATATTTATTCACATGCCTGTCTTGCATCGTGTTCTCTGGCAGCAGAGATCTGTGGGTCTGACTGACTGTGGGGGAGATGGAGTTAGGCTCAAAAGACATTTGTTTTTATTGGAGCTGTCTGCACCTCTGCATGCTCAGTCCAGCCAGAGGGTTCAGGTCTCTGCCCACAAGAGAGTGGTGTTGAGCCATCCACTTCCAGACCATGTACCAGGGTTCAGCCTACATTCAGCTTTACATTTTAAAATGTAAAGTAAATTTTGACCTTGGTGCTCATTCTGATTTACAAATAAAGTTTGACTGTTTCATCAAATATGCTTTACCCCAAAATGAAAATGCGTAAGCAAGTAGGAACTCAAGTGTTTTAGAGTAGATAAAGAAACTGTGCCCATATACTGGGTATTGTATCAGCAATATAATACCTAGCTATGTATCTATGTTTTTTCTCTTTTTACTAGAGAGAAAAAAAGAGCAAAAAGAACCACAAAACAACAGGCAGATGTGAAACAGTTTGAATCTGATTGCAGTCATTACTGATGTGCTTGTGTGGTGGAGTCCCAGGTGGTGAAGATCACAGTCTGCCAGGTGGTGTTGAGAGGGCTCTAAGCACATCCCTGGTTGGCTCTTAGCCATTAATTAACAGTTGATCAGGAAATTTAGAGAAGTCTCAGTGTAACTTCCTTAACAAAAGGTACATCTGAAGCCCTTGATGAGCCTGTGAAATGGCCTTCATTTAGATAACTGTATAAATTATTTAGATTCTCAAAATGACGGCCTGTAGCAGCTCCTGTTGGAAATATTGGCAAGTACTGCTTGTCCTTTCCTACTGGAAATAATTGATAGGGTTCATGTGGACCACAGCAGCATTTCATCGGGAGGTTAGTTTCCTTGAGAAAGGTAGAAAAACTTGGAGACAGTGGAGACAGTGCTGGGGGTAGGAGGGAGCTGGTGCCTCTGACCAGCTCTGTTCAGTTGTGCCACACTAAAGGAATACTGGGATTGGGGGGCCTTCTGTGCCTAATATTTGGGGAGGCAGGAAAACATCCGTTGTGGCTCTTTAGGTATCTTATGATAGAGATTCTGATCAGGAAGTTCGCCCAAGTATTTTTGCATGCATTTCTTTCTAAATTAACTTATCTACCGAAAATAAATCACTGATAATTGTAGTAAATATATTATATAGGTGCATACATATACAAATATATGTTGTAACCTCTGGACTAAATAATGCGTTACTCCTTTCTTCTTTCCTCAAAAGAAAGAAAACTTGACTGCCTTCTGGAGGCTCCTTGTGCTGAATTTGGATTGAAGTTTTTACACTCTGAAAAACAAAATTTTGGCACAGCTTTTTTGACACTAAAAGATGCCCTTCTCAATTAGATACTGGCAATGCCCAAAGTCTTTTTGAGACTAGCAAGCATCTCTGGAGCATAATAATAAATGCATATGAGCTGCTGATGAGTATTTTGAAACGGAGTTATTTCCCAACAGTTTTTTAGTGAAAAATCTCAACAAAAGTGTGGCTTATCCTTAAAAACATTTTAAAAATCACAGACACCAAGTTAAAAGTCTTCCTATATGTTCTTTTTGGCCTGTTACTTGGTTAGTCCTGCATCTAAAAACAGGTTCCCTTGAATACAGACTGTGTGGTTGCTCTAATCCAGGAGCCCCCCATCACCAGTGTTTTATTCCACACAGCAGTAGTTCTGTCTACTTGCATGTTACAATTCCTTTACTTCATTACACGGAGTTTTCCAACCCTTCAGCAATCTCAGCTAGTCAAAACTCTATTGTGGCTTTTTATTTCTTGTTCTACCTGCATTAAGTGCTGTACTGGATGTAAATCTGTCTGTGATTTTCATGATGCCTGGGAAGACAAGAAGTGCCAGGCAGGACTCCTGCTGCCTGGATGTATGGAACGAGCCGCACTTATGGTGTGCGGGAAGTGACTCCAAACGGGGCCGAGGCTCCGGCACGGCTGCCCCTGTGCTGCTGCTATATCAGGCTTTGTCTCTGATGCAATCAGGGTGTCAGAGACTCTCATCCTGTCTCCTGAGAGCTGCTGCTCTGGGCTGTGTCATGCGTGACCACAGTGCCTGCATAGGTTGAAATTAAACATTTAAAAAGGAGGGAGAGAAACAAACATCTTGCCCAGCCGAGGAACATTTGAGTCCCGTTGGGGAGGAGCTATTTTAAAGCTCAGACTGAGGGATGGCTATTTTTGCCCTTCAGCCAGACAGACTCAGCTAATGGTCTATATTGTTCAAACAATTTTCTTGACCAAATTCTTAAAAAGAGGAAGGAAAAAAGAGCAGGAAGAGTCCTTAAGCCAGCAAGAGGCCCAAACTTCAAAAGACACCCTTCTGTTCTGCAGAGATGTGCTTTGTTATTCAGATGTGCATTTGCTTTAATAACGAGGCAAAGAGATGAACTTCAGTGTGAGTATTTTAAGAGCAGTTCTGCTGAAAACACTCACGTTGTACAAGCTGTGCAATCTCCATGTATCAGAGAGCAGGTTGTTATTTCACTTAATCATTTCAGACACACAGTGCGGCCGGAGGCTTTCACGGAAGTGTAACACAGCAGGGACTGCTCACTCGTCTTCCTCATGTCTGATGTTCTTGCCTTAAAACTGCCTGTGTAGATGGATTTAAATCCTAGGGCAGGGGGGAAAAGCAAGTTTTATATTATGGATGGGTGCCATTTCATTGGATTTCCAACCTGACTGCCATGTGAAGAGGCTCTGCAGATGTTTGGGAGCACCATGAAGCAAATACAAGTGGGGAAAAAAGGCAAGTCGCTTGTGATGGGGAATCTGATGTAAAAAGTGTGTCGAGACACACAAAGGAGTTTGTCAAGGCTGTTTATTTAGTAAGTGCTGTGATCTTTGTTGGTGTCAGAAGGGCAATGAAGCTGGTAAAGGGTCTGGAGCACAAGTCTGATGAGGAAGGGTTGAGGGAGTTGGGGGTGTTTAGCTTGGAGAAGAGGGGGCACAAGGGGAACCTTATCACTCTCTACAACTGCCTGAAAGGAGGGCGTAGCCTTGTGGGGGTCAGTCTCTTCTGCCAGGAAACCAGCGACAGGACAAGAGGACCCAGCCTCAAGCTGTGCCAGGGGAGGTTTAGATTCGAAATTAGGAAGAATTTCTTCACAAGAAAGGGTGGTTGGACATTGGAATGGGCTGCCCAGAGAGAGCTGTAGTGGGCTCACCATCTCCAGAGGTGTTTATGGAAAGACTGGACATGGCACTCGGTGCCATGGTCTGGTTGACACGGTGGTGTTTGGTCATGAGCTGGACTTGATGATCACTGAGGTCTTTTCCAACCTAACTGATTCTGTGATTCTGTAATAAGCAGCAAAGCCTTTGTCTATAAGGAGACATAAAAAATTGTGCAGCATCGCAATTAATCTGTTCCTTGTTGTTTCAGGAGGAGCATGGTCTTAGCATGGAGGGTCACCCTCTCCCATCATAGTCCTGGTTCTGCTGATATTCCATATAGTATGTAAATGACTTGTTTCGGCTCTAATGCTGGCTCTGTCTTGCTCAGGAATCAGGAAAACCCAAGTGTGATTTTGTACAGCTAAACCAGCCTGTCCTGCTCCTGGGCCTCTCTTACCCTGCCTCCAAGTTAGCATTTCAGGGAGCTTCCCTTGCCCCTGGGAAGCGGGGACAACAGCTCTCAGGGCATTTTGGCTTGGCTGAGGGCAGCTAGGCATTTCCCTGAAGCAGGCAATTGCTCTTAGGATTTGCAGGGCACAGGAGAGTTTTAGTACTTCCCCCATGGCATTGAGTCCCCAGCTTCTGGCCTGGGTGACTGCTCCCCTCTTCCCTCAGGTTTTTCCACTTGCTGCGTGCATCTTCAGCTTTGTGCAACTGCCTGTTCCTCAAATAGAAATAAATACCGAGGAGGGTGTGTTATTGGTGCCAGCACGAAGGTCAGGCTCCTATCAAACCTGCCATCTGCGTGTGTGATGTCTCGCAGCCTCTTGCAGGACAAAGACGGGGCTGTGGGTGGGTGGGTGTAATGTCTGCATTGTCTGTTGTTCAGCCAGCCAGGGGTTTAAAAATACCACTTGTGAATGACCTGACGGGAGCAGTTTTAGAAGGCAATCCACGCCCAGCAAGTTTCAGTTTTCTGATGGGAAAGGTATTTGAAGAGATGTTTATTTCAAAACAAAATTTACTAAACGAGAAGGGAACAGGACAATGAGGGGAGATAAATAGCAGTGGTAGGGTGGCTGGTGGCTTTCACTGCAGTCCCAATGCCTGTTTGGGGTCGCTCAGGGTGCTGGATTTGTACTGGGGAGAGGGAAGCAAAGGGGCAATGAGATGGGTGAGCTGGGAGGGCAATAAGCAGGCTGCTGCCCTGCTTTCCAGGGACCTTCTGTCAGGAAGGGAGGAGGGAGGGGAGAGACAAACACTCCTGCCATAAGATACCCCTCATCTCTTGCTCCCCAGCACCAGAAACTCAGAAGGCGTTTACATGGGCTCATTTCCTCTTTAGGCAAAAGGCCTTTAGAGAAGGTTAGATGTAGTTGAGCTGGTTTAAGATTTGTGTCTCATCCTCAGTGAATTACTTGGATTTTTATAGAGATCCATCTCACCTCTTTTGTGGGGGTGCCAAATTACTTTTTGAGTGAAGGCTTCCTGGATGATTCCAGATGGTCATGTCTGGTTATACTCTGGGTATTCAAGATGAGCCTCACGTAGTAAAACTTCAGTTTCTATTTATTTAATTTTCTTGTTCTTTTATTTAAAGAACTTAGTTTATTTCTTTGTCATTGCAGAAACTCTTGGTAAATTACGCAGTACAGTTATAAAAGTGTTCCCATTGTGTTTTGCCTAAATTAAGTGATAGTAAAGGAGTAGAGCATTCTTTTGATAGGCCTTTTTTTATATGCCTGTTTTGGTATTTTACATTAACAGGGTTTTTGAGATCACTTTTTGATCAAAGACTGGTTTTCATTTCCAAGCACCCTTCTCCAGTGCTGTAGCAACAACTTCCTGTCTGTATGAGTTATGCTAATTTCAGTGCTGAAAAATCCAAAAATAGCTGAGGAGAAAGGAATCAAATTATAGTTTTGCCATGGGATGAGGTAGTGGGAAGGAGAAGGATGCTGTACCTTCTCCCTGTGTGGGCACGGGTGCCTGTCTCCCTGCGCTCAGTGGGAAGCAGGACCCAAACTGGGAGCAAGCAAAGCACTTGCTTTATGGAAGCACCACCTTACAGAGATCTGCGTTTCCTGCTTTTCCCCAGAAATTCATCTCCTGAGGTCCACAGCCATTAAAGAACAGCCTGTCAGCAGCACCACACATTGTGGAGAGCAAGATCTCCATGGCCACCACTTCAGGATCTAATCGTTACAGAAAAGGAAAGAAAGGATAATAATTTGGAATATTTCTACACAAAAAATTCTCAATACTACTATATATTTTCTAGTTTCTTTGTTACCCCCTAAAGACAGAAGTTTCAGCCCAAGTGTTGGTGAGGTGTGCATCACTCAGGGGTCTGCAGTGCCCAGCCCATGCCCATCTCTTGCTCCCACACATCCGCCCCTCTGTGCTGCATCCCACACCTCCATCATGGCAGCATTTCCCTGTGCTGCACCACTGTGTTGGGATCACAGCCATTAGCCCCTTGTTGGCTGCAGGGCTGTCCTGGTACAGCACAGCAAGGGCTGGGTTTGTTAATGGGAAATGGCTTTTCTGGAAAAGATCACAAAACTGAGTGGGGTTTGATGATGCCTGTTTGAGTGCACTGTTTGCATTAATGCTCAGCCAGCTCACACTGGCTTTATTTTGGGTTTTGGTTTCATTGAAAGGAAAAAAAAATTAGGAAGTGAATCAAACTGAAACCTCCCTTTATTCCATTTATTTTTTGGTTGGAGGGAATGGAAAGATTTGAGCTTACCTGCTGGAGCACATTAGTCATGAAGAGATGATGGCTGTGGGCATGGGAGAGATTTGAATGTGGGCTGGGTAGTGAAGTGCTTAAGCCCTCAGTGATGAGAGGATTATGGGTGAGACGGAATCAGCTTTTGTGATTCTGGCCTGATTTCTTCAGTAAGGAGTGCCAAGACCCTGCTGAAGGTAAAGGATGCCCTGGCACATAAGCTGGTGATGCTTATCACACAGCATGTGCCCTGGCACATAAGCCCTGATGCTTCCAGGGGTCCTCCACGTGGTTGGGCAGACGAAGGAAGTCCTTTCATGGCTTTGCATTCCCATTTGGGCTACTTCTGGAGAGGAGCCTGGCGGAAGACAGAGGTGGTGATGCCACTTCCTCGTAGAAAGCCACAGTGTGTACCATGTAATTACATCTGGGAAGAGCAGGGCTGCTCCCACAGCACAGTTACATACGTGACTGGAGCAGGCAGTGTTGGGGTTTGCAGACATGTCAGGAGTCACAAATATGAGAAACCCTTAGAAAAGCTTTTGTTAATAACTGGAGCTCTGAAGTTACTAAAAAAAGTTGGAAGGGAGCTTTGCACTCCTGCTCCCGCTGTGGGACCATGCAGGTAGGGAACAGGCAGCACCTGTTCTCGACCCTGCTTCCCCAGACAGCACCTTGCTCTCATCTGTTTGCATCAGTCTGCCCTGCTTGCCTATCAAACATATTTTCACATCTTTTTGTTTGAGACTGGTTATGCAAAATCGAATTCTGTGCACAGGGGTCAATGCTTATCCAATATTCATTTCTTATGAGCATTTTTTTAAGATTCCTGCTTCTTATCTCCTGTGCAATATTCTTGTACGCAGTCAGCATTCAGAAAAAAAGCACAGTGTAACAAAAGCCGTTTCCAGCAGGAATAGTGAACAGGAACTAAACTGAATCAAAAGGTAGTGATTGGCATGTGCAATCGCACGTATGCAACTCCTTTGAGGTGTACCATTGAATTCTGCTGGAAGTTTAACAGAGTGTGAATACACTTGTCCAGCAGAATTAGGCTGTTGTGTAAGACTCCATCAGTCATTTATAGCTGCTCATTTAAGGTGATTGGTACAATATTACCAAGAACAACTAGAGTGAGAAGGAAAAGCTTTATTCATCAATAGGTCAAACAAGGAAGAGTGTTAAAGTCATCATAGTGTTGACAGTGAACACTTGATCCAGCCTTATAACTGGGATATCTGAATTGGGTGAACTGATTACTGGGGGAATAAGTTGAAGATCTTATAAATGTAGGCCTTAAAAGTAGTCACCTTTAATTCCTGCTGCAGTCCCTGTGAAAGTGGTGCAGAATGCAGATCCCTGCCTCAGGATCAGAGGTGGCTGCTGTCAGGTGCTGTGGTGATGTTCCTGAGCTGTATTGTAGGGTGCTGGCAGTCAGCTGTGCACAGTTTCCCTGGGAAGTGCACACCAGCACTTTGGTTGCTGGCTGAGCACTCATAGGGGTTTGTCACCAACAATCCCATGTATTGTTTTCAGGAAAATAACTTCCAGTAAGCAATTCCAGATTTTTCTTTGCTGCTCTGATAGTCAGAACACTGCTATAGTGCTTAAGCTTGGTCTACCCCTACCCCCCCCCCCC
>VXAZ01005796.1:32045-60031 GCA_013399875.1 Gymnorhina tibicen
CTCTCGTCTCCCCCCCCCCCCCCCCCCAGTATTTAACCACCCTTTTAGGAACTATGGAAAACCAAGAAACATCTCCTTAGATTTAATACTGATTTCTTGCTGAAAAGCAGTTTATCATAAGCATGTGGATTCCTGTATAAAGTAGGGTAGCTTCTGTGGGATTTTTTATTTCTATTATATAGATCCTTGTGCAATATGGAATATTGTGAAAGATGTGGGTACAGCACTCATGTAATAATAGTTAATAGGAAGTTAGATCATGAACCAAATGAAAGTCACTGAATGTGTGATGTGGTGTGCTTTTATTTTCTGTGGTTCTATTGGATTGAGACTTCTCTGGTTTTGTGAGTTGTTTGGCATTGCTTGGGTTTTGGTAGTGGGGGGTTTGGGGTTGGTTGTTTTTTTTTTGGTTCCTTCCGGTTTTTTTTTTAAGTTATTAGGATTTTGAGGATTCAAATGTCCTTCGGAGGTACGAGCCAAATTTCTGCTGGTCTCTTGCTCAGAGGTGCATTGATGGTGTGTGCCCAGTTTTTCCAGGCTCCCAGGGGACTGTGGTAATGCTTCCTGTCCAGCTACACTGAGCAGCAATAAATTTAGCCCAAGTGAGCCATAATGACAGTACAGGAATCAGAGGAGTGCTGACCGCTCTCCAGGAGGGTCTGGCAGTCCATACAGACATCTTCATCCCTCGAGCTGCCAGCCCTGCCCTGACCTCTCTGCCCACTCTGGGCAGCCTGTTCCTCCGCGTTACCCGTTTGCACTCGTGCAGTGCCTGTTTCATACAATCATTTCCATCGGTCATTTCCTTCTGACGTATTTTTCCTCTCCAACAAAAAATTAGGGTGCTGTGACTCAGGACACTGACATGCACCTGACCCACACACACAGCACAGCTGCCCCTATGTCACCCTGAGCAGCTCACTGATGTGAGGGCAAGGCTGGCCCCTGATCACTGCTGTATTTTCCTTCTTGAGAGCACTGGTCCTGTGTGGTTTTCCAGATCTCTGCAATTCCAGTTGGAGCGGGAGCAAGCACAGGGTGAAAGCCGCAGAGAGCTTTTCACGTTAAGGCTGTGTTATCTTTCCACTTCCACCTTGTGATTGACAAATACTTATTGCTCCCACCTCCCAAGGGGCTGAATTGTGAGCAGGAAGTGATTGTAAAAAATACTGTACTCTGAATGAATTAGGAGCTGTAATTACCTACTGGTGTCTCTATGGCTACTGCTGTCAGTGCTGAGCTATTGACAGCCCAATGGCACTGGAGCTACCTGGTAGCTGTGCCAGCATTGTCAAAACCGGTCCCTGCTGAGAGGCAGAGCTGAGCATCTGTCCCTGCCCTTATTTTGACTGAGGGCAGCAAGATGCAGTAATACCTGTGTGCAGGAAGATGTGTTGGATCTGACAGTGACCAGGCAGAAATGAGACATCCTTATCCACATGTGGTGAAGTCACAGCCTCAAATTAGTGAATTCAGCCAAGTTGACTGAAGAATATGGATTTATAGAGCCTGACAATCCAGTCACACGCATCTGGCAGGGATGGCACAAAGTACTGTCCAGCCATGAGCTCCAGCTTCAGTGGACATGATGTGGATAGCAAGCGTTTTGCTTTGGCAAAAGTGGCACAGAGCAGGTGCAACACCTGTGAGCCTTTGTCCCAACAGACCATTGGGGCGATGTGCTGGTTTTGCTGGAGCCCATTGCTCAGAGTTGGAAGGTAGAAAAATGCTAGAAATAGAAGTGAGGGGAGTGTGGGGCTGGCATAGGAGGTGGGGAGTGAGGGATTTTGGGAGCTTGCCTTGCATAAGTTTTGGGAAAGGGCATGGTGCATCTTGTTGGTAGGATAAGGCCAGCACCTCCCTTTGACAGTGTCACAGAGACTTCAAACAGTCTGTGACGCCTGAAATAGGGCAAATGACTGGTGCCTTAAAAGTGCCTGTTTTCTCTGGCTGCGAAGGAAACTCCATGGTGGACATGGAAGGGTGGGTTAATGATCCTACCCCTGTGCTGTCAGGAGGCCAGGGGAGAGGGCTGTCGGTCTTGTGCAGAGGTCTAGCATTAGCAGGTGCCCTGTGTGTGTCTGTAATTCAGGGCCCCATGACTCAGGCTCCTGTGAGATGTTTTTTTCCAGCAAGGAGAAGTAGCAAATTTTAGAGGCTTAGCAGAAACCAAGCCTGTGCACACCTCTGAGCTGTGACAAACACACTGGTAATTCCTTATCACAGCATTTGTAGCTTTGAGGCTTGCTCCCACAAGGAGTTGGAATATCAGTGCTGCTTTTCAAACACCTGAAATGTCATCATTAGCTACTGGGTTCTGTGTCACATTAATGCTGTGAAACACAGACAATATTTACTCATTATAAATGAAACTGCATTATAACACTTGTCACCAGAAAACATGTGGCAAAGGGGCTTGGATTTGGATCTGACTGTAAGGTAGGATTCTGGTATTGAGTGTTTGGCTGAGGACATGTGCCTTGGGTCCTGACCTCGTCCTAGTCGCCCCTGCTCCAGTTCATTCATTGATCCTTTTCCTTTTGATGCTGCTGTCAAAACCCATAGGTCTATTCAGGAGAGAAGTGCACCAGCAACATTAATACTATTAAAATACCCTGGCCTGGAAAAGAAAAAAGGGAACAGTGGTTTTTTGAACAATATCACTTTCTTGAGTTTTTGATGCTGAGCTGTCTCGATCAGTGCAGGAGAGCAGCTGTTACGTTCCTCCTCCACCAGCTGGCTCTCTGCAGTGCCAGCTTTTCTCTTGGCTTTGGTGTCTCTTATCCCTTCTGCTGTCTGCACTCATTTCTTTCCTCTGTTCTCATGAACACCATGCTGTCCAGATTGTCAAACAGAGAAGTGATATTCCTGCATCTTCTTACCAGCCCTGCCGGTCTTCTCATTTCTGACTTGGCCACCTCCTCCCTGGTAGTCTGAGGATGCCAGGTTTCTCCCATCTTCCTTCCAGGGACTGAGCATCTCGGTAGGGTAGGACTTGGGGAAATGCCCAGTGGCATTTAAAACACCCATCAGACAGCTGCTGCTCCCACCCTCAGTCCATTTCTCACCTCTGATGTAACAACAATAATCCTTAATAATTTTTTTTTCTTCATAATGTTAATTGTAAGGTTACCATATGTGGGCTGGGGCTTCCTTTCCTTGAAAAATACAGGCAGATCTGCTTGGGCAGTCTGGCTAATACTGTAGGATGATCTCTGGAAGGGATTTGGGGGACAGACCTTGTTGGCCTTTGACCCGGGGCTATTGGAGATTACCGTGATGAGGGTCAGGTTGGGGTTCTGGCAGTGAGCACTGCTGGGTGTGCTGGTGCTGTGGGTGTTTCAGAGCCACTGGAAAGGAGGGAAGTGACCTAGAGGTGGTGGTTGGTGGGGCAATGGGTGACCTGTGTGATAAAAGAGCCGGGCATGCAGAGCTTGGTGTTTATCTCCTTCTTGCACCACAGCACCTGGACATGAGGCAGCACCAGATCTTTGGGGGCTGAGTTAAATGCAGGTTTGACATTACAAAAAAAAATACAACAAAACATGGTAATTGTTGGAGGTGCCTAAAAAAGGTTGGCAACATGAACTCATATCTGGCTGGGGACAGGGGTATAATTTTGTCGCAGGTCAAAAGGAAAATACATCCCACAGTATCTGTGGCAGGGGTCAGGTAGGGAAGAAGAGGGAAAACATCTGCTGAAGGTATGGGCACGAGAGTGAGTGGCTTGATGATGACCATCTCGAGGCCAAGGGGCTGTGGGGAAAGCAGTGGGGCTGGGGTGGCACTGGGGCCTCCCTGCATGGGGGGCAGGAGGAAGGAGAAAAATGATGCTCATCACATTAGGCACCTTGCAGTCCTCACAGGGCAGACACACATGGGCTATGGGCTGGTAATGAAGGGGGGAAACAGCAGGAGATTGTGAGGATGAAATTACATCCAGCAGCAGATTGACATGCCTGGTTTCACAAGATGCTCTTTCCAGCATGAGGCACCCATCTGGGTGCTGTTTTCTATGGCCTCGGCAAATTCAGATAACCTGCAGTTTACAGAGCCCTGGCTCAATCCTGACCCTGCCCAAGTTTCCTTCAGTCATTTATTTTGCAGTGCCAGCATCGCCTGTGAATGCCTGCAAAGCTGCAGCCCTGTCCATGTCCCCGTGGCACATATTGTGGCCTGACTTTTCCAGAGCAGAGGTTTCATCCTCTCCCTGTCCAGCAGCTGGAAGAAGCACTGGAATGCTGCACTCAGTGCAGAGTGTGGGATGCTCCCTATACACCTCCATTTAGTATTTCCCTGCTCCCTGGCACGAATGCCTGTGTGGGCATGAAAATAAGACAAGTCCTCTCTTTCTAGCGTGGTTTTGTGTTCCTGCCCCAAGGTACAGGACAAGGTTGAGACCTGGCAGGGAAATGGTCCCCTGTGGGTTTCAGCACCCTGGCCCTTGGCACAGGGCAAACACTGCTCCCAAGTGCCCGGGTTAGGAGGATGCCATCCCTGGGACAGGGTCCAGTGCTCAGCGTGGGTGACGCCGTAGTTGTTTGTGTGTGTCACGGCGGGAAGTGTGTGAATGGGATAAATTTAGCAGTCAAAACACAGGGCCAGCACAGTCCGTCATTAACTGCCAGCCCGTCTCGTCATCCTGCGACCACAAGGAGCTTTTTTAGGGCTGGCGTCCTGGTGGAGGCCAGAGGAAGCGTGGGAGGCCAGTTCCCGGTGACACCTCCACGCGCAGCAGCGCTGCCCGGCAGTGCCATTGGCTGCCACTGGCCCGGGGCTGGCACTGGCCAGCGGTTAAATGCCTGCCTGGCCACCCTGGGACACACAGCCTGGAGCATCCCAACACGGGCAGTCAGCTCATCCCATCCCCAGCAGAGGAGACGCGGGCTTGCATCACACCTTAAGGTAAAGGGTTTGGTTTCTTTGGGTTGATCTGGCATTGCCTGGAGTGAAAATGGCAACATTTGGGAACAGAGGTTGTAGATTTACTCACAAGTTTTGGTTGAAAGCAGGAGACTTGTCAGCTGGGATATAGGTGTTGCTTTGTCAGGGAAGAAATCAGGAGCGTGCTTGTTCCATCATGTTTTGGGTGCAGGGTGATGTTCAGTGTGGTCAGTGTCTCATGGGGACGAGGTGCTGGGCTGCTTAAAGAAAATGCTTGGAAAATGAGAGCAGAGCTGGAGGAAAGCCCCCACTGCTTTATGTGCCTGCCAGGCAGCAGTGCTACTGGGGTGCCGACCCAGTGGGCTCTGGAGATGCAGCTCTCCGTGGGGTTATCTCATTGGGATGCTCCACTTTGGAATGGCGGGAGATTTTATAGGGCTGTGGGAACCACTCAAGGTGGGAGGTACAGCCCTGCAGCCTGTGGTCTCACAGAGCTGCCCATATGAGGTGCAGGCTCCTGTCACAACCACTGAGCTCAGCTGGGTGGTGGGTGACATTATTATGGGAACAGGAAATTCAGGAAAGCTTTCCTGCTCTTTAATGATGCTTAGACAAAAAATCTGCCAGCACATGGCTGGGTATTTCAAATCCCAAACTAAAGGGCGGTTTCTGCAGAGGAGGTTCCAGAATGTGGCACAAGGACAAATCCCTGGCTTGTTTGATGACATGCCAGGCTGAGCACTGTGTGCCAGGATGGCAAGGCTGTATCATTTGAGAGGGCTTTTTGGGGCCAAGTTCCAGCCAGACGCACATGCAAATGCTTTTCTCTAGTGTGCAAATATTTAATTCCTTGTTGCAGCCACAGGGACCACAACTGACATGAGGGCTGCGTTCCTGGTGCTGCTCCTCTGGGCCGTGGCCTCTGCTCACCCCGTAAGTAACCCTGGACTGACACTCCCACCCCAAATCTGTTGGTTTTGCCCAGCCAAGGCACACTGATCACTGATCAAATGTCTCCTGGATGTGTTTAGGTGCCTGGCCATGAACCCACCCACTCCAGCGCCCTGCAGGAGGTAAGCCACAGGTGCCCCCGTCCCACAGGTAGCAGCCCCTCAGGGAGCAAGTCTGGGATGGGGAGCTAGCCCTGGGCAGGCATCCTTGGACCAGGAACCTGGGAGGGATCTGCTGCTTCTATGGGTCTTTGAGCTTTGTCTGTCTGCTCAGTCAAGCTGGGTTGGTTTCACCCTGTTTTGACTTGCCTCCCTGAGCACATTCCCAGTTCACCTGACACCTTCTGCTGTGTTGGCCCTGCAAAAGGAGTTTCTGAGCTCTGAACTGTCCCAGTTTGGGCTTTTCTGGGCTGCCCTTTTATTGGTGGCTACCATTTTATTTTGTATCAGCAGAAATAACTGAAGGGCTGAGGTGCAAGAAATAAAAAAGGCTTGAGCTCTTGCATGGCTTGCGAGCAAGGTCCTGCAGCAGCAGCAGTAAATGTGCTGTGGTTGGTGTTTAATAAACCAAGGCACCATGTCATGTTTTGCCTCCAGGATACCACAAATGAAGATTACATCAGCACGCTGGGCAACCACCTAGATGGTGAAGATGGCAGACATCCTCCCGCCAGTCTGGAACCAGGGGAAAATGCCCTTGCCAGGGACCTGATGGGTGGGAATGCTGTGGATGAGGAGCTGGGTGAGCTCAGTGGCCAAGATACGGGAGGCCGAGTTGGGCAGGCTCAACACGTGAACCAGGTGGACCACGAGGACATGGGCGCCCACAATGGGAACGACCTTGGTTTCCTGGTGAGTGAGTGAGTGAGTGAGTGAGTGAGTGAGTGGAGAGGAATGTTTTGTTCTGCCAGGANGTGAGTGAGTGAGTGAGTGGAGAGGAATGTTTTGTTCTGCCAGGAAACCTCTCTTGGCCGCAAACCTGGCATTGGTCAAGGCTGTGCTTGGCTTTGCATTCATCTGTTTGTCACCTCCATAGGAGGCGGATGCACGTGACACTGATGATGGTGACAACGGAGACCACTACGGCACCAGAGCCAACGGGTTTCCCTCCCACGGCGGCGGGTTCCTGGACGAGGAGGATGACAGTGGGGACGACACCTTTGATGCCAATGGGGAAGAGGAGAGGGGCGAGGGCCCTACTTACGTGGCTGGTGCCGATGGGGCAGGGGAACATGAGCACGACGCTGGCCGTGGCGATGCCGGGGCTGGCAGGGGACACGGTGACAGCAGCAGCAGCAGCAGCAGCGAGAGCACCGGAGCAGACCACCGGCGCTACAGGAGCTACGGCTTTGGGCACACCTACAGGCACGGAGGGGCCAGCAGCAGCAGCCAGGAGGAGGAGAGCTATGACTTCCAGGACGAAGCCATGCAGGGGGATGACCCTTCCATCTTTGACGGCCTGGGCAGCAGCTACAGGATGCGCCACGCTGGCCCCCGTGCCCTGGGGAACAGCTGGGAGAGTGCCCAGGGGGCTGGTTCCCACCGCTGGGAGGAGGGTGACAGCAGGTCCCCTGAGGTGGAGGATGGTGACTCTGGAGAAGACAGCCCCTCCGTGGAGGACAACAGTCAGTCAGAAGAGCCTGTTGACAGCCAGTCAGAGGAGAAAAGCTCCAGCCACTCCAGGGAGGATGGGGATGGGGATGGGGAGGACAGCCCCTCTAGGGAGGATGAGGACAGCGAGTCCAGGGAGGGCACTGATGAGCAGTCAGATGAACAGCCAGGGGAGTCCCCGGAGGTGGTGAGAACCTTGAACGAGCACAGCAGCAGCCGGACCTGGGAAGGGCAGGAGGACTGGGATTCTGCTGAGGACAGGAGTGTGCTGTCCACACCTGACAGTGAGTCCAGGGAAGAAGAGGGTGAACCGAGCAGGTCCAGGGAAGATGATGGTGACCAGAGCCAGTCCCCAGAGGACACTGTGGAGGAGTCACAGGAGGATGAGAATGACTCTGTGCCAAGCGCATCAGCCGAGAGCCCAGAGTCCCCAGAGGACGACAGCAGCCCAGAGGACAACACAGGTGAGGACAGCAGGTCCACAGAGAGCGACAACAGCGAGTCCCAGGAGGATGATGACAATGTGGAGAGCCACTCCCAGGAGGATGCCACCCGCGAGTCCAGCAGCCACGGGGACGACAGCTCCCTGCAGAGCCTGGAGAGCGGGGGCCGCAAGCGGCGGCTGGGCGCCCTCCGCCACAGACCTGCTGCTGACTACGATGACAATGACTGCCAGGACGGGTACTGACCTGTGCCCTGCGGCCTCAGCGGCTTGGGGGGGCGTGGGGGGAGGAGGGGTTAATTTATTTGCCATATAGCCTCATTGACTTCTTCTCAAGAAGATGCTGTGGTTAAAACGGAATCGGGTTCGCCAGGGCTAGGTCTGGGCACACTACGCAGGGAGTAAAGGGGTAGGCCTTGCCAGGCACAGGGAAAACGCTGAACCACAGTGACGAAAGGCATTTTCTGTATCAAACTGGAGAGCAGCTGGGAGCTGTGAGTGCCAGCAGGGTGATGCTGCCCGCTTGCCCTAGGGGCACAGTGGTGGCTTGGCACTCCTGGGCATGCTGGGCAGAAAGGTCCCTGTGTTCACCCCTTGTATTCACCTGCCACTGCCCTAAACGTGTCTGCCCAGACTCCAGCTGGAGCTTTCCGTTAACTCCATCTCCCGCACATAACAAGGAAAAGCTACAGCTGGTGTGCACACGTGGTGCATGGGTGCAGCAGGGTGTGAAGTACCACTTCAGGAAGGGATGTATGTAATATTTTTAATATTTTGTAAGAAATGTACAGAAAACATTATACTGTATCCTTTTTGCACTTGTATTTCAAAGCTGAAATGTACCCTGTTGATTTCTTTAATCACCATTAAAACCACCCAACTCCACTGTAGTGTGGTTTGAGGTATTGCTGGTTTTTTTCTTCTGGGCGTGTCAGGGTCTGCAGTTTGGGGCTGGTCTAGAGGGAGCGGGAAGCAAAGAGCAGGCTATTTGTGTGGGGAGCCACAGCATGCTAGGGGGAGGGGGAAAGCAAAAGCTGAGGGCGTTCCCACCCCCTCAATTTCCAGGCGCCCCAAAGGCCATCCCTGCCCCTCGGTGAACCTGCAGTGGGGTGAAAAATCCGGCTGTTGAGCCCAGTGAGCTGGGCCTGGGGCTTTGCTATATTATGGCCATCACCTCCTGCAGTGTGAGCAAGGGTTGCGCTGCTCTTCCTGGGGTGCTGGAAAGATGTCCCGGGGCATGAGGACTTTTCTGGGCTACTGTCTCTGTGTGCCCATGGTGGCCCCTTGGTACTAGGTCCCCTGCAGCAGAGATGCAGGTGAGCGGGGAAAAGGTGTTATTATGAGTAAAGCCTGTTTTACCCTATGTGCCATTTGTTGGGTTTTTCCCCCTATCAGCAAGCACATAAACAACATATTATTTTAAATCACATTATTTTAAATCCCACCCAGGCCCTTCTTCCTTGTTCACGTGTGCAGGACAAGCTGCAATGTGAGTTTCGATGCTGACTGGTGAAGCCTTGGGCTGTTGTGTCACCATGCAGTTTTACAGTGCGGGGTTGTGGATCCGTGGGGGCCAGGCCCCAAGGGGTCAGGATGAGTGGGTACATTCCCTTCAGCTGTCCAGTTTCAGGGGCGTCACTGCTGAGCATTGCAGTACCAAATTCAAGAACCAGTAAAGAAATGAAATATTTTTTTGCTACTTATAGCAGAACCACACTTAATTTGTAGCCTGTTTCTGCCACTATGAGGGCCGGGACCTAAACAGCTCCTGTTTTTTCTGGAGATCATGTTTTAATTTTCACCGTGTGTAATCTTTGTTTGATTCTCTATGAGATCAGCTCTGAAACTTGCAGCTTCCCCACACTGCTGCCTTGGGAATGAGCCTCTTTCCTGACCCTTCATCCCACTAGTCCCCACTTCACCGTGAATACCTCAGCTGTGACCTGGCCCTTATTTTTTGGACCCCTCGGATCAGTTGTGTGAATAGTTGGGGATGCTGTGATGGCAGTGATGCCTGTCAGGGTCATGGGCACCAAAATTCTGGTGTGCAGCCCCAGCAGTGGGGTGAAAGACAGCAAGCATGGGTTTGGCTGCAGCCAGAAGGGCTGGGTCACATGCCTGTCGCTCTGGTTTAAGGCTGTAGTAAGGACGTGTGTGCTGCTGCGGGGCAGGGCAGGGCTGTGAGCTCTCCCGCGTCCAGCAAGCGGTGCTGCTGCTCAGGCAGCGGCCACCTTCTGGTGCCGCCTCTGCCGCAGGGCTGGGTCACATCTCTGGGGTCATCAGAGGTGATGTTTGCGTAGCGACAGCTGTCGGGGGTGGGGAAGGAGCAGTTTTTTTCGGATCCCTCCAGGAAGAGGAGTGCAGCTCTGCAGTGAGCCCAGCCTGCGAGCAGGACGGTAGAGACGTAGCAGGGGTGGGGTGAAACAGCTTCTTGCAAGTTGGTGCATGACCCTGTGTCCATCCTCATCCTTGTGGGAGCCTGGCACAGCTGGGCAGGAGACTGTGTGTCCCCGTCCTCCTCATTTCATGCATGGAGAGAAAAAGTGGATAGATTTGGGTTTAGTCTGAGAGGGAGGCACGAGTGCCCTGCAAACAGGGCGGAGGGTATCCAGCTGTGCTGCCCCGCACGTGGGTGCCCTTCACGTGCCTTCCCGGGGATGTGCTGCCACTGCACTCGTGTCCTGGCCAGCAGCGCCCAGAGCTTGCCTCCCGCTGGCTGGCTGCTCCCCAAAAAGCCGGGAAGCCGGTGCCAGAGCTGACTGCTTCTTGCTGGTCCTGCCAGGACAGCTTCCCACGGGACCATCCCTCCTGGGCATTGCCCTTCTCTGGGAAAACCTCCAGCTTGGCCGCAGGGAGGGAGCCGCTCCTTTTGGGCCCATGCAGGTATGTGCCCAGAACCTGGCAAGGACATCTGCAAGGTTTTGGGGGACACTGGTGGCACTGGACTATCCCTATCAAATGCTGTTCATCCGTGTATGAGCAGGGCCACCCTGCTTGGCATCTGGAAGGGCTTGATGATGGGCAGCACTTTACAGGGTGAGGTTTTGGATGGACAGAGAGAGTATGACCAAAAGATGCTCTCTTGGAGGACTTTAAGGCTTTTTTAGGAGTTTATGTATTTGGTTTTCATGCCATGAGTCTGTGCACTGTGAGCAGTGCAGGGGAGAGCTTCTGCTCACTGCTGTTGGGCTGGCAGGAAAAGCAGCTGGGAAGGTCAGCCACAGGCTCTGCCATCACTGGAGGTGCTCCTGCCTCCAGTTTCGGGATGATTATGCGATGAAGTTGTCAGGGTCAGTTTTCCTGATGGGTTAGGCAGGGATAAAAAATACCCACGTCAATGTATGCTTTTATTATCCACCCACATGACATTCTTTGTGCATCGGGGGTGGCCTCCAGAGCCAAATGCAGCGATTTACCCAGAAATCAGCATTGGGATTTAAAGCAGGTATTTTTGGATCCATTTGGGTTTGTGAAAACATGAGTTTGCATCATCTTAAAAGAAAGGTTTCTTGTGTTGTTTTTTTTTTGTCCTTTCCAAGAAGAAAAAATTCTATTTTTAATAAGTAGCCAGTGTGGCTGGAGTGGTGGGAGGCAGCAGTGCTGAGCCTGGCTGTGGCAGCTGAACTTGGGGCAGCCACGGCACACATGCTGCACTTATCCAACCCCTTTATTTTCCTGGCTTTGGTGGGAGCAACAGAGAGACCCCTGCACTTGCAGACCACCTCTCCATCCAGCAGTGGCTTTTTTGACAGTGCAGACAAATATCCTGGGCTTCCCATGGTGCTCTGAGTTCCACAGCTGGCTGCAGGGCTTTTCCTTGGCCTGTGTTTGTCTTTAGCAAAATGGGAATATCTGGGGAAGAAACAATGATAGAATCACAGAATGGTCTTAGTTGGAAGGGACCTTAAACATCATCTCAATCCAACCCCCCTGCCATGGGCAGGGACACCTTCCACTAGACCAGGTTGCTCAGAGCCCCATCCAACCTGGTCTTGAACGCTTCCAGACATGGGGCACCTACGACTTCTCTGGGCAACCTGTGCCAGTGCCTCACCACCCTCACAGCAAAGGATTTCCTCCTAAGATCAAATCTAAACCTTTTCTCTCTCAGTTTGAAGCCATGCCCCCTTATCTTGTCACTATATGCCCTTGTAAAAAATTTCTCTTCCTCTTTCTTGTAGGCTCCCTTCAGGTCTGATGGGATTGTCTCTTCTGTGCCCGCTGGGATAGAATTCTGTGGTGGGAACCACTCCTCTCCAAGCACGAAGTGTGGCCAGGAGAATTTGATTGCGTTTCTCTGCCCTTTTCAATAGGGAGGAAAAACCTCTGACGGAATCACTGAGGCCATCAATCTGAACAAAAGAAATATCCCAGACGTGGGAAAACAGCCTTTGACCTCAGTGAAACCCCAAAATGTTACAAACGTTTCAAATGCTCCAAGGAAATGTTTCTTCCAGCTCCCTTTACTGCCATGCATTTCAATGGCAAATAACTTTCCCATCCTTGGCTCAGCCATGTCCTGGGAGTTTTGTGGTCCCCTCAGCACTGCCCCAAGGAGCCAGGCACCACAGGATGGTACAAGTAAAGTGCAACATTAACATCCACCTGTACTGCACCCCCCAACTCATGATGGAAACCTTAAATCCACCTGTACTGCACTCCCCAAACTCATTACAGAAACCTTAAAGCTGCAGAGTGAGCAAGTGGTTTGCAGTTCAGTTTTTTCCTGTTTTCATACCCTGAAATGCAAAGCTGCAAGGAGCTGTTCTGTTTTAGCAGAAGGCATCAGGTTACTGCACACAGGGGCTGAATCCGCTCCTGGGGGGCAGAGGCAACACCCACCCTTTCTGCCCTAGACCTGATGTTGTTTCACCTGCAGAGCAAAAATGAGTTTCACGACAGTGTGAAAACTTTCAAAGCCACCTTTTTATAAAATGAAATGAGTGCCTGAGTGTTGAGGTACTTTTTGCAGAAGACACATACTTCTCTATGTATTTAGGCCAGTTCAGATGGGGCTTTGAGTAACCTGGTCTAGTGGGAGGTGTGTCCCTGCCCATGGCAGGGGACTGGGACTAGATGAGCTTTAAGGTTCCCTCTAATCCAAAGCATTCTGTGATTCTATGATATGTGGATACATATGTCACTCTGCTGCAAATCATGTGTGTACACAATAACAAATAACCAGTGTGAGAGCAGCAGTTCCTGCTGACACACGCAGCACACTCTGCCTCTGCTGCATGTGGCACCTTTTTAATCCCAGTCTCAGGGTTTTTCCCAGGTTAGAACAGTGTGTGCAGTGGCAGGGAGGTAGGCAGCCATCACTAGTGCAGCACAGAAGCAGTGTGCCTCCACGCCATCCAGAGCCTGATGGTCCAGGGACACTGATTTAATTCTGTTAGAGAGCTCAGTTCCTGAGTTGGGTGTGCGGGCTGTTTGTTGTTACCTCTGCAATGAATCCAGGCTATCTTCCTGCTCTCCTCCTGAAAACAGGGCCTTTTGGGGGGTTTATTTCACTTTTTCTCCTGAGGCTCTGTTTGAGAGCTCTCACATGTGGATGGAGGCAGAGACAGGTGGGGGGACCAGACCTGGTAACTTACTCTGGTTGACGAGGTGTCTCTTGCTCCTGAAAAAAAGAAAAACAAACAAAAAACCTGAGGAGATCCAATATACAGATATTGCTCGAACATGTGAGGGCCTGGGTGGTGGCGAGTTTGGGATTTGTGATAACGCTGCGACCTTGCCTCAGTGATCTGCTGGGTTTTGTTCCCATAGTTCAGTGTGCTTCAAATGCTCACATTACAGAGCTACTCCTGGCCCGCATTTTGCCAGGCATGTAAATAGAATTAATTTCCTTTTTCTGGTTTCTGCTCAAAGGAAAAGGAAAATCATACAAAACATTTAGTTGCAGAGGGCCAATATATAAAGGTTGTGTACTGATAACGGAGACAGATACATGGTGCATTTCAGATATTCCCCACTCACACTTTTATCCTAAAATTGAATGTTGCCAAAAGAATAACGAGCTGGATGTGCAGCTGATGCTGATTTGCATTTGTGTTTGTGCTCTTAGAGGTAAGGGGAAAGAGCGGCATTCCTTATTCTCACACTGTTGCTCCCTCTTCTTGCTCATCACTTCTCCCCCCCAGCTGGTGATTGTGGCACCCACACTCCTGTCCCTGACAGCACGTGGAGACAGGTGGAAGCCAGGGCAAACTCTGCCTCACGTGCCCCCTGTACATGTTTTGGGGGTGCCCTGGCCACTGAGCTGCATAGCAGGGGTGCCCCTTTCCCTGGCTGCAGCAGCACCTTGGTCCCTTCCCACCACGCTCCAAGTGTCCTTCTGGTTTTGTTTTCTTTACTTATTTTTGGCCCTGAGGTTTCCTTTCAGAATAGCTCCAGGGCGTGGAAATAGGACGGTGCGGCCTCAGCCCCGCAGTGTGCCTGGGCAGGACAGGAGCACTCTGCTCCACTCATTTACTGCCCTGCAAAAATAATAATTAAATTTGGACCTAGGAGCCATGTCAGCCTGTGCCAGACAGGGGCACTCCGACCCTGAGGTCCCCAGGGCCTCAGGCAAGTACACCCAAACTGTACAGGGTGCCCTCGCTGGGCGCAAGCCCACCCAGCTCCAGCACAAAGCTGTGGCCAGCGGCTGGTGCAAACCCCATCTTCCACTAGGCCATGCTGGTCAAAGCCCCATCCCTTGGAGGCAGATGAGCTGTTCCATGTTTTGTTTCCAGCAAGGTGAGATCTTCTGCATAAAGCTTTCAGAGCCTGCAATCACTTTTAATAACAGATTCCTTTCAGACAAAGGGGTGATCCCTCCAAGCCCTGCCGCCTTGGAGAGACTGAGTTCTTGCAAAATCATTAAGAGACCAAGACCAATGCTCCAAGCCTGCCATGTGATGCATTTTAAAGTAATAATAAAAAATAAATTTCAAATGGAAACGTTTTGGATGTGCTGGCCGAGTTCCCTGCTGGTCTCCCAGCATGGTGCCGGTGAGGTTGCTGCTGCTGGTGGCCTGCCCAGGCAGCACCCGCTCCAGGATCTAAACATAGGTGCTGGCTGCACAAGGCACTTGGGCACATGTTAATTATCCTGGTGCTTTTTAGGGATCTTGGGTGAAATATGTGTTTTTATAGTCAGTTTTCCTTATATTTTTTTAAGCAGCCTGGAGCAGAAGCCCTTTCATTACATTAAAAATCGCCTCCCACCAGGACTCTCTGTTCCCAAGCCCTGATGAAATTTTAAGCTCAAAACTGGGCACATGCTCACTGCTTTCCTGGGCCAGGCAGCTTAGGAGAGCAGGGGACAAGAGGAAGCAGGGTTGTCTCTGCCCTGAACCCCCTTCATCACCCCCAGCAGGGCAGCCCCTCCAGCTGCTCCAGCCCCATGGAGCTGGGGGGACACGGGAATCCTCACAATGCTGATCTCTCTCTTTATCAGAGGCTGCTGTGTTGGCACCGAAGAACTGCACGGCTGGGGTTTTTTCTTTTTTCTTTTCTTTTTTTTTTGTGTGTGTGGGTTTTCCTGGCATGAGGCATCAGCTGAAAGCCACGGCCAGCTCCAGGCCTCCCTTATAATTAGGACTCCTCACAGTGACACAAGGGGCTTTGAAGCCCATGGGGCAGGCGCAGCTGTGTCCTGCAGCCCCAGAGTTGCATGGTGGGCGTGTGGCATGGCCTGCTGTCAGGGCTGCTGGACCCTCGGGGGGCTACAGGGGACCTCTCCCTCCTCAGAAACAAGTTACGTGCATAGTGTTCCATCAGCAGTTATCAACTCCCCATCATGTACCTGTCAATCCTGGGCTCCCCTGCTTGAGGGTGAGGCTGTTTGTACCCCTAGTTTTGAGAAGCAACATTCAGGTCTTTCATGGCAAAGTGGATTTTTCTGTCCTAAATAACCATAGTTTTACCACTGGCTAAGCTGACCATTACAGACCTGCCCAAGGCCACTTATTTTTCAGCACCACTGTTCCCTCTCCCAGGGCTGTAGGTGCGTCAGGTGGGATTTGCAGTTCTCCTCGCCACTGTGGGAAGCAAAGCTGCATTTGGTGAGGAGTCATTCCCTCAACTGCTGCAGCCCAAATGTGCAGGAGCTCAGGGGCCTTTGCTGAGGAATGCAAGAAAAATCTGGGAAAGAGGGAGCAAAGGAGCACTGGAGAGCTGGGTGGCTGAAATCCAAGCAGGAAATTATAAATATAGGTAAAGGAGAAAAGATGTCCCTGCAGAGGTGGGTGCCGGGGCAGCATCCGCTTACTGTATCCTGCCACCAAGGTGCCCAGTGAGATTTCAGTGGACATGTGGGTGGTTTTTTTTTCACTTCCCCCCCCCCACCCCAGGAAGTTTTTCTGCTTTGTTGGGGACATATACAGATTTTAGCTGAGCAGTGCCTGATTTTGGAAAGCAGGGGACTGGGCTGCTGGCCCCTGTGTGGGTCTGCATAGTTTGCAGAGCATTAGAAACAAAGCAGATGTGCATTTTGTAGCACGCTGTGGCAGAAATGGCTCTCAAAAGTGTCACCTGTATCTGAGTCCCCTTTTCTTTCCCTGCCCTTACCAAGGCCTCTGCAGGGATCCTGGAGAGGGATTTGTTTGGATTTAGCTTTCTTTTTGGTCTAACGGCTCTGCCTAAGTGGCTGTGGAGCCGGGCCTTTGAGGTTGGTCTTTTTGTCTACTTGAAAAAACAGTGACAGAATTTCCCAAAAACGGAGGTGGACACCCCCCAGGAACAGATTTCCCAATATTTATTTTAATTAAAACCCAGAGTGTTATTATACCCTTGGCCTCCAGGCCACTCGTCTGAGGCCAGACCCTCAATTAAGCGGCGCAGTGCAAACCTCGCTGGGTTTGGCAGCAGCATGGGGCGCTATGTTTGTGCACCAAATCTGCCAGCGTTTAAGTTTTGGAGGGTTTTTGGTGCACTCTGGAGGGCTGGCGTCACTCCGGGCAGGGCGGTGACTGGCTTGGGGGGGGCAAAGCCAGACCTTAAATCCCAGCAGGGCAGCAGCAGGAGGAAATCTGTGCCGGCTGACTCCGTGGGTAGCTCTCAGTGCTGGGGCAGGGTAAGCTTGCTGCTGCTTTTCCCAGCTGGGTTGTGCATTGCAGTCTGCTTTTTTCAGGGAGATGGAGGGGCTGTTTGCTGGCAGGACGGGGTGCTGCATTTAGTCCTTTTCTGGGTCTGTGGCTTCATGAAGTGCTTGGGTGGAGGGGATGAGCATGCAGAGCCTTGCTGCGAGGTCCAGGAAGCTTGTGGTCACTTGTTTTCTAGCCTGAATTAAGCAAAAAGAGGGAAACTTCAAGCACAGATAAATGTAATAACAAGTCCTCACAAGCACAGCTGATGTTGGGTTTAGGCAGAGGAAGGGTAGGAAAAAGGAAGGTCAGCGGGCCTGACTGAGCTCGGGGGGATGCTGGGAGTATCCCTCCCTGGGGGAAGGCTGGGGTGCTGCTGGAAGGATTGGGCGTACTCCTTGCTCCTTAATGGAGGAGAGCAGGCTGTGTTTTGGTGCTTCGGGTGTGCAGCTCAGACCTGCCCAGAGCCAAGTCCCCTCCAGATATGCCTGTGGGGGGCTCTTTGCCTTGCCACTGCTATTTTTGCCCATGGCAGGCTGCAGAAGCCAATTATTTCCATTATTTGTTTGCTTGTTTGTTTTTCCTCAGTGAGGTTAAACTGTCTGTGGTGTGATTCCCAGGAGCACTGCTCCCTGGGCAGAGCCTGCGCAGGTCTCGGAGCTATGGGAGGGCGGCCGCAGTGGACAGTGCTCCCAGCTGCTCCTGTCGCATCTCCAGTGGGGCTTGGCTTTCTCCCCTCCCTCAAAGGCAATGGGGAAGCAGGCGTGAGTAGTCCTGCTCCAGAAAGCAGTGAGTCCACTACATGGTGAAACTTGCTTTTCTAGTATTTTGTGGCTTCTAGAAAAAACAAAATGTATTCATGGAAATTGAGGCAGATCTAGGAAAGGAAAGGAAAGGAAAGGAAAGGAATTGGGTCTATGGCAGGGTTGGGTGACCCCACCAAGAAGTGGCTGGAGGTCAGCCTTTCTTCTCCCTGCTCACCCACATGGACACACACACGTGGATGGTTTGGAGTAGTGTTGGTGCTTTCTAGCTGAAAAGCGAGCCCTCAACGTGTTTCGCTGTTCCTAGAGAAAGCAGCCATGAGGAGTGTCCTGGTGTTCGTCTGCCTGGTGGGGATGGCATGCGCCTTCTCGGTGAGTGCCAGGCGAGGGGGGACCCCCCCGGCCTTGCTGGGGCTGGTGTGGGGCTCGTACCAACCCACCCTTTCCCCCAGGTCAAGAGCTGGCTGCGGCGACCCAAGTTAGATGACTCAGAAGAGAACGCGGTAGGATCTCCCCCACCCTGCGTGCCCAGTCCCACAAGGGGCTGGTCTTGAGGGAAAGCACATTTTGGTGGCTCCTGTACCCAAGTCCCTGGACTGATGGGATGTTCCCCCTCCTTCTCCCGGTAGGTTTTCAAGAGCCGGCACCGGCATTACCTGTACAGATACATCTACGTGTATCCCCCGCAGCGACGGTACCAGGTGGGTGCTTCTGAGGCATGGCTGCTGCTTCGCTGCCCTCCAAATGCGGAGATTTTGGTCCAAAGGAGATGGGAGCACGGTCTGTGCCTGTTTGCCACTGGCCCGTGGGCCTGGGCACAGAGCATTGTACTCGTGACACCGCTGGAAACCCACCCACCCTCCTCCAACTTGGTTTTCCCTCTTCTTAGGGCAGTGACTCATCTGAGGAAGAGGGGGATGGCTCGGAGGAGGAGGAGGAAGGGGGGGTGAGTATGGCAAACCAGCAGCCTGCAAAACAAATACGGGAATTTGGGGACTTTCTTTGGTTTTGTAGTCTCTGCTCATCAGCATTTGTGGTCACTGACCGCCCACAGCCTTGCACTCTGGATACAACTGGATTTTCTACTCTGGGGCTTATTTTATTATTTTTTGTTGATTTTTTCCTTTTGCTTTCCTTCTTCTTCCTGGGCAGGGGTTGCACCAAACAACCCTGAGACAAACTCTCTGGGTTTCCATTTTCAGTGGCTCAGAAAGGAGCAGGACAGGCCAAAGGACAGAAGCAGGGAGGTTCACACAAGGAAGAAGGTGCTGCTAGGAACTCCTCTTACCTTCCTCTTTCAGGGTCTGTTGCCCCTATAGCACTGAGAAAATGCCTACGGAAAATCCAGTTATGCTCTGCGTGTGTGTGTTGATTGACACAAACTGATGCTATATTGGGAAAGTCACATTGGTACCAGTCAGATGGCAAAGCTGCTCCTGTCTGCTGGATCAGTATGAGCTTGGGCATCTCTGTAGTTGTGAGAGTCACCCAGGTCCGAAACTAAATGCAAGGGGTTACAAAGATCTTTTGTGTCTCACTGGGCTGCAAAAGCTCAAAAATTATCCAGTGGTCTCAAGCACACAGGCGCTTTGAAGTAAGGATCTGGTATGCTGGGAAACCTGTGTATCAGGCCTAATCAAGTCTTTTATCTTTTCCTTTTTTAAAAGTTGTTTAACGAAAGCCTGGGAGTCTGGTTTTAAATTCCCCTTTGGAGACCCATCCAGGGTTGGGATACAATATAGGGTGGCCCCTGTGCCAGCCCTGGCACCTCCCTGCAATTTGTCACATTTTACCTGTTCCTCTCCCCTACCACTGCAATCTCTAGCAACAAATTTGAGTAGTGGGATGGGCAGCAAAATATAGAATTTCATTTCCCAGGAAGAAATTAGGTTATACGCAGGAATGTAGCTGCTATTTCGGTCTGCCCTTTTCGTTTTGAGGGCACCAGAGCAGCGGCTGTTCCCACGCAGGGATATGCCTTCACTGGCAGGGTGGTCAGCAAGAGTAATCACGCTGAAAGGCCCCAAGGTCAGTTATAGGTATGTAAAGAGCACTGTTATATTGGCTGCTGGATGGGGACCATCACTCCCATCAGCACAGCTGGCTGCACCATGCAATTTGATGGCTCTCCTGTTGGAGAGGAGAGCAGCCTGGATTTTCTCTGCTGTCAGATGCACCTCTATTTTGAGGTCTGAGGTGGCCCAAAATGCCTGGGTAGGTGTCCTTGGTCTTGGCATGAGAGCAGTGGGGATTGCCCAGGGCAGTGATGACACTGATCTCACGTCTCCCTGCCATGGCTGGGCTCATTTGCTGGTGGCAACATGCTCCTCCTCCCAGGCTGGGCACTGGGTGAACTGCCCCACCAGTTCCTCAGTGGCTGCTCCAGGCTCTGTTCGCATTTGGTTTATTCCTCACCTTTTTTTAGCCATGCACCCCACTGAGAGCCCCGGCTGTGCTGCTGATCTCTGGGGCCAAGCATTGCTGATGGCTGATTGCTGGTGGGGTTTGGGCTCAGGCCTGGCTTTGAGCCATCACACTCACTGACCATCCACACATGACGTGCAGCGTGTCCACATGTAGTGTGCCTGTGGCTTTCTTTGTTTACTGGAAACTGGGAGAGGTAACTTCAGAAGAAAACCTTTAGATGCTTTGCAAAGCAAAACGCGGAGCCAGAATGGGAACCACCCGGCTCCAGCCACCACCACTTAATTGCACAGCTCCAGCTGCCCTGCTGCAGCTTCTCCATTTCAGCCTGGAACAAGACCCGTGGGAAAGCAGGGAACTCGGAGCAATGCCCAAATGCTGTGTGTGGGTGCTGTGTACCCCTCTTGCTGCTGGGAGGCCTGCGCTCCACTCCAGCTGCTGACCCCCTGCCCTGTCCTGTCCTGTCCCTGCAGGAGCCATTTCATGCTGGCACCAAGGCAGCTGGACACCCTGCTGGAGCAGACCCTGGGGACTGCCAGGGTGCACTGGGAGGAGATGTCACATTCCCCCAGCAGGTGTGGCTTGGGGAGCTGGAGGGGGCACCCATGGGGAGGGGGTGTGTTCACTGCATGTTTGCTTGCACCCATGGGATGCCCTGCACTCTGTTTCTGCTTGGGGGGCTGCTGTGGAAATACCCATAGCTGGACCAAGCTCTGGGCATTAACTTGGGGTTTGGAAGGGGTACCCCAAAAAGAGAGTCCTGCCATGCAAGGTGTGGGGGGATACTCAGCTGTGCCCATACCTGCCCCTTGCTACATGGAGCTGCAGTCTGCTGACACCCTGGTAATGCTGTGCTGTCTTCCCTCTGCCAGGGCAAGGACTGCCAAGGGACCCTGAAAGGGATCAGGCAGAGGACTGCCAGCAAGGGGGAAGACTCTGAAAATGAAGACAGTGATGAGAATGAGGAGGAAGAGGAGGAAGAGGAGGAAGAAGAAGTAGATGAGAACGAGAATGGTGTCAATGGGACAAGCACCAATACCACAGAGGGTATTGGACCTCATGGCAATGGCACTGCGGTGGCTGAGGAGGGCACTGGGGAAGCTGAGGAAGAGGAGGAAGAGGAGGAAGAAGAAGAAGAAGAAGAGGAGGAAGAGGAGGAGGAGGAGGAAACCGAAGCCACCACCATTGCTAGCACCACCAACGAAGATGGTCTGACTCAGGCGACCACTATGGATGATGGGGGACCCACAGATGCCACCACAGACGCCACCACAGCTGGGGAGCTGTGGGAGTATGATGTGACAGCCAGGGACCACGGCCGGGGGGACGAGGGCACCACCGAGGGTGGGTACGAGGAACAGGACGAGTACGCACGCGGGGACAGCTACCGGGCCTACGAGGATGAGTACGGCTACTACAAAGGGCACGGGTACGATGTGTATGGCCAGGATTACTACTACAACCAGTGAGCAGGGGGGCAGCATTGGTGCTGTCCCTGCCTGCCCCAGCCCACTCAGGAAAGTGCATCCGAAGGCTCCCTGCAGCCACAGCACGCCAGAGGGGATGCCAGGCAGCTTGCCATGCGCAGTGGTTCCGTCCCAGGCTTTTTTTTTTTTGTATCTTGCAAAGTGAAATGAAATGAAATAAAGCAACTGAACTGATCTTGTTGGTGACAAAAGGTTTGCTGCCAAACTTTCTGGGGTCAGTGGGGCAGCACAGCGCTTGGTGAGGGGCTGAGGGGCTACGGTTGTCCTTGATGCTTAGGGCTGAATCTTGTTATTCCAGCTCAGATGCACATGAAAGGAGGGAGGTACAGCAAGGCTGATTTGGAAAGCCTCTGTAGAGTCCCCTCTGAAAAATAAAAGGGCACTCTTAGGAACACTGCTGTGGGATTATAGACACGTTTTATGTAGAGTTGATGTGAATTTCTGATACGTGAGCAGTGATAATTTTACCACGTCTTCCATTCCTTGGTAATGTGCCTCCCATGGCCTGACCACGCACCAGGCAATGTTAATAAGGGTAAAAACACTAATTTCTCTTTCTGGGCATCACTAGCTGTAGACGCACACCCCTGTAATGAGGGCTTTGCTTCTTCATCCCTGCACCAGGCATGTGGGTACAAGGCTGGGCAACTTGGATGTGTGTCTTGAAGACCAGTAGTGCAGACCAAAATGTCCCTGTCACACAGCCTCATTCCCAGGACAAGGCAGGGCTGTCACAGTGACAGTGGTGCATCTACTTCCCTCCTACATCAGTGATGGGGATGCCTGGCTGGGAGTCCTCAAGATCCCTGCTCACTTGACCCCTTGAGGGTCACTTCTCAACAGGAGTGTGTCCCTGGCCAACTGGAGATTTGCATTATGGATAGGGATGGAACAAATCCCACTGGGTTCCAGGCAGATGCCACCAAATGGGAATGCATAGTTTATGGCAGGTACCATGCTGCTCTTGCACTCCTAGGAAGGAAACCTGAGTTCAGCTCCTGATGCAGGTTCAAGTGCAGAGCTAGTCTGTTCTCGCAGCAGCAAGTTGCTGGCCATTGTACAAAACTGCTTCCGTGTGCCAAAGCCAGGCTGCAGCTGCTGGGGAGTAAAGAGGTGCTGCCTGCAGTGTGGGCACCCCTGGGGACAAATCCCTATGGTGGCACTGAGGAGCCCTGCATGCGCTCATGACTGGTGGGGGGACATCAGAGTCCCATCATCCACATCCCCAGGGGGTGCCCAGAGACGTCAGGGAACTGGCATGGACAAAGGGCCCTGGCGCTGCCAGGGGCCGGGTCCCCCTCCCACAGGGCACGTAGCCCAGTCCCGTGTGCGTCAGCCCCCCAGGCACCTGGCAAAAGCTCTCCTCTGGGAGCCAAGACACATGGGCTGGCTGCCCTGTGGGCAAGCATCAGTTTTCCTGCTGGCTCCGGGATTTGCTCCTGCTTGAGGCTGGATGCTGATGGTTTAAGCATTTCTGGTGATAATGCAGCGGTCCTACTAGTTCCTGGGGTTTGGGTTAGGGCAGAGAGGGGAGTGGGATGGGAGCTACTGTCACCACCACCACAGTGAGTGCCTGACCCAGGATGGCCACAGCAGTGGAAACCCTTCTTGGCAAGAGCATAGGTGACCAGTAATGCCACCAAAAGTAGAGGTGGGGAGGAGGAGGTTTGTACATCATGCACACTCTTGTGGCATTTCTTCATAACGAAGTGGGGCTCAAAGAGACGTGTGCAAGCAGTGCATGGAAAAATAGTCATATTTTTTTCTTTTTTGCTGCTCTTCTACTTTGCACTTGCACAGGTTTAGCTCAGAGGGGTTGAGGTTGAAACCCAAAAAGCAAGTATTAGAAGACACAGCATGGTGATGGCTCTCAGCTTGGCCAATGCTGCCCTTCTGTGCCAAAGGGCCAGGACCAGGCCTGGCTCTGGATATTGCCCTTCCTTTTCTGCAGCCCTGCTGGCTTTCCCATGTTGGTCACAGTGAGCAAGCCAAGACCCACTGCACACCCGCTTATCAATAACCAAGCTGGATGTGTGCCACACTAAGATCTGCGCTAATCATCGAGCAATTTCGCCTTCAGAACAGATATTTATAAACTGTGCTTTCTGTTTATCCAGCCAGGTGGAACATTTGATAGCTGTCTTTCACCACAAACACATTTTTAGCTGGAAATTACTCCCCCTGGTTATCTGCGGGTGCTGCCACAGCTGACAAATGTCCTTGGGCAGGAGCTGATTGGCTCTGCGCACCCGGGGCCAACTTTAAATTTCAGCAAAGTGGGCACAGGCTCCATGGTCTGCCACTGGGACCTGCCTCCGACGGGGAAAGGTAATCTTCTTACCTAGCTTCCTGCTCTGTCTCTCCCTAGCCCTTCAGCTCTGCTGCACCTGAGCAGGGATTCTCCTGCTTTCACTCTGGGCAAGCCACAGTGGGGATGGAGACATCCCAATCCTTGGCTGTGCACATCTCTTGAGCTTACATTGCTTTGTACTGCCGATCCTTGTGCATGAATTTCCTTCTGGTGTTTCCTGTAAGCAATGCTGGTATGGCTGAAAATAGTCTCTGGGATGGACCTGCATGCCCAAGCCAGGGTGGTTGGGTGAAATGAGAATTATTGGCCAATGGAGCTATTGCCTCCTGCCATTTATCAGTGCTGTAAAAGCCTGCCACTTTCTTAATTTGGATTTATGAATGGCTTAGCTTGCAGCAACTTTGGAGGATCATTTATTGCAAATATCCACCCAAGCTGCTTTGACAGAGAGAGTTAGGAAGCTTTAATAGCTGGTGTCAGAGCGCCCACTCAGAGCTGCTGGCCGTGCCCTAAGCACATGGTGAGAGCATTGCCCTTGCTGCAAGGAATGCAGAGAGGCAGGACAATGCTGAGGGCCACTGCAAAGCCTGGGAAAAGCTGGCATCACTGGAAAACCCTGCTGCCATGGGAGCTTTGGGATAGCGGGAGCTTTTAGGTTGCTGCTAACCAGGACTACTGAGGGTCACAAGTCCTAGGAAGACAAACTCCAGCAGTGTTTCACTTTGTGCCTCCAGGAGCAGCCCAAGATGCAAACATCCCTCACCTGCCTGTGCCTGTGCCTGTGCCTGCTCAGTACAGCCCTCGCCACACCTGTGAGTATGGCTTTTCCTGGATTCGCAGCATGCTGGAAGCATGAGGTGTACTAGCTGGTGCATCCTGGCATGCTTTCAGCAGTGGGAAAACACAGGTTGTAGTTGTGTATGCCACCTCTGGTGCTTGGGAAGGGGATTAAGTGAACAGCAGAGGTGAGCCCAGAAGGAGAAATATATATTAGCACTGAGCTGGCTGAGCATGTCCCTTCAGTTTAGCAATCAGGGCATTGCACAAGTGCCCGTCTGGGTGGCTGTACCTCTTCCCCTGGACTTCTGTGGATCTGGGATCTGCCCAGTGCTTTTGGCCTGGGAAAAGCCTGAGCTGAGCCACAGGAAGGGAGGTGCAGGAAGGATGCTCATCTTACCCATGTGGGTAACAGAGGGGTGTCCACAATTATTTTCCAGCTCTCCTAATGTGAAATTTTGAGAAATTTAACTAAAACCAGGGAAAACTAAGATGAATATAATAGCAGCCATTTTTGTCCTGCACAACTGTTGCTCAGCATACTAAATACACAGCTAGAGTCAAAGTCTGCTCCTAGAAAAGGCTTGCTTTTTTGTCAGGGTAAGGAGAAGGGAAATCCCATCTTCCCTGAGGGATGGGCCCTTCCCATGTGTCTTTTACCCCCCAGGAGCAAGCTCTCACAACCTGGTATGTAGCAGGGCAGCCCAGGGGAAGGCAATAAATCAGCATAGATTTGCTTTTCAGATAGAGGCACAGAAGGCAGTTAATACTATGCTGTGTAACCAGAGCTGTAATCCGGCCTTTGATACTGTTCACAAACAATGGAACAGCCTGGGAATATTCAATACTTTGGGGTGTGTTTCTGCCCCTTCATCTGGGCTTGGGATATTTCAGTGATTAACTTTGCTGAAATCAAAGAGGACTCCCCTCCATGGGGCCGCCTCTCACTCTGGCATGTAGGGAATGGCTGAAATGGCTTTGTGGGCCTCACAGGATGCTCCCACCAGCAGGTCCCCCAGTCCTGAGGGATGCACTGGCCAATACCCCCCCAAAACATACCAGAATAATCAGGGAGAGCTGGAAGCCTGCAAACATGTACAGAAAACTGGCTGTGAGGGCACAGAGGTTGCTGCTCGGTTGCCCAGTAAATACTGGGAAACACCACCAGTTAACCAGCTCTGGACTCCCATTACAGGCAGATCCAAGCAGTAAGTTGGAGCATTCTGTTGTGAGCAGTGCTGCTGTGTATTAAAAATGCTCTGCAGTAAAATACTCTGCAGCAGACTCCAGGAAAAGGTTATTTGCAGATCAACAATACCCTACGAAAACTAGCATGAAATACAATCATGTTGTAACAAAATTCACAATACTTTTCAGACCCCGGAAATGGAGTTTTGACCTTTCCTACTACTGCTGTCTTTAAGTCAGCACCCCAGGTAGTGCCTGGGAATTTATTGGCTTATCAATGCAGTTTTCCCACCCTTCCCTGAACACTGGGCAGGGTGGGTGGCCAGCAGTGGGCACTGGCAGCTGCCTGGATGCTGGGGCAGTGTTTGATGCCTCAGCTCTTGCCTGTGTTTTGCTGCCCACAGGTGCCACCGCCACTGCCTGGGAGAGCTGCTGGGAACTGTGTGGGACAGCACCGGGTATGTATCCCTCTGCCACATCCTGGGGCCTCAGTGGGTACTAGTGGGATCCTACTGCAGTGCCAGGCACAGAAAGGGGAACTGCCAATGCATTTAATAAGAAAATTGTGGGTTTTGGTTATTTCCTTCTCTACCAGATAATTCTGAAAGGCTGCAATGCCAAGCATGGCTTCTACATTTTCAAATATGTCTACTCATTCTCAACGCGGAGGAACCAGACACAGATAAAGGTGAGGAGGTGGCCAGGGGACACTGTTGGACCCTGGCCTCGCTGCAGTGCCCCCAGCAGCCATCCATCGCCAGGGCTGGCCCTGACCTCTCCCTTGTATGTACTGCACAGAAAGAAGAGGCTGATCACCAGAATATCATCCCCAGCCGCCGGCTGGATGAGGACAATGCCAAGCAGGAGCTGCCGGAGGCCAGGACAGCCCCAGAGCACAGCGACAACAGCAGCACTGAAGTAATCGAGTATGGGATTGTCCTCAAGCCTGAAAACCGCAGCACCCTGGGGAGCGGCAGGGACGGTCCCAGTCCTCGCCCTGGCACTGGCACACGAGCACATGGCAGTGGTGGTGGCACGGGTCCCACCCCATCCAGCTCAGAGGGCAGTGGTGATCTGGATTTGGTGGTGGAAGTTGATGGCAGTGTTCCCATTCTTCCTCAGAGTGAACATCCCAGTGAGGTTGTGGTGGGGAACAGGTCCAGTGTCAGGAGTGAGGACAAGGATGGTGGTGCCTCCAGGGTGGTTCCAGTGGAGGGACCCATGACCGCCGGGAGGGGGAGGGCCCCTACCACCAGAGGGGCAGGGGATGAGGGCAGCGGGGAGGCCACTGTCTCTGGCCAAGGGCAGGAGGGTGTCAGGCGAGGTACAGGGACGGAAGGCATTGCTTTGTCCTCTGTTACTGAGAAGATGGAGGATGTCCAAGTGGATACCGCAGGTGTGGATGAATATGCTTACATCCCCGACTCGGACAGTGTCACCATCACCCGTGGGAGCCTGGGCAGCACAGACGGGGCCACCAGCTTCACCCAGGTCTCTCCGGACAAAGATGACGAGGTCAACATCTTCATTGGGAGGGCCAACATCCACGTGGGGGAGCAGGAAACCACCCAGGCCGGTGACACAGTGGGTAGAGAGGATGACGGCATCCCGTCTGTGGGAACCAGCAGCCCCCTCCCCAGGCTGGGCGTCACTGCGACACCCAGTGGTGGTGACGATGACAGCATCCCTGCTCGCAGGCAGCCTGAAGGACTGGCCACCACAGCCACCCCAACCCGTGGGGACAGTGTCACCAGCAGCCTCAGGGATGGCCGTCCTGCTGGAGAGGAAGAGGAAGGTGCCACCACCATGGGTGTTGATGGAGGACTGGTAACCCCTGTTCCCTGGAGAGTCACTAGTGGTGACATTACTAGCCCCACAGTGGCCAGTATCCGTGGGAAAGATGATGATGAGGTGAGAGGAGAGGGGCAGAGGTTCAAGGGGAAGCCGGGCCATGTGGTTACCACGACCCCCCGCCAGTGGGGTGACATGGAGGCTGCTGTCACCGGCCCAGCCAAGGGGGCCAGCATCCTCCTGGCCACTACCGAGGCTGACCGCAGCACCCCGTCGGTGCCAG
>VXAZ01005830.1:0-17444 GCA_013399875.1 Gymnorhina tibicen
GTGAAGCCTTCAGACTAACTGTCAGCCTCAGCTCCAGCTGAGTGATGCAAACTGCCCCTGGGCAAGCCCTTAGCCCCAGCAGAGATGAGGTGAATACCTGGGAGCAGGTCATGCTGGGGAAGGGGAAATCCTGTGCTCTGAGTTGCCAGGAATAGTTACCCCGTTCCAGAGATGTCAGTGTAAGCAGCAGAGCCTGGACGTTTAGAGACAGAGCAGCTGTTGTGAGTTTTGGGCTGTCCTTGGCACAGTGCTGAAGGGTTCAGACACAGGTCTCTGAGTGGATGCAAACTGGGATTTTGGAGCTGGGTCAGAGGTGAGGTGAAAGAGGGAAACTGGCAGGGTCTGCAGGAGTCCTGAAGGCTGGTTGGCCCTGAGACAAGAGGTAGGACTATGCAGCTCTGCTGTCTTAGCAGCAGGTCCCTACCCCTTGGATCGTGCTCTCAGTGGCATAGAATCATAGCACCATTTTGGTTTGCATGGCCTCTCCCACCCCACTCACACACATTGTTCTCTTCCAGCTCAAAGACAATAAAGTGTTTGATGTGCCAGTAGCTGTCATTGCAGGGAACCGCCCCAACTACCTGTACAGGTAAGCACTCCCAGAGGGCACAGCTGTTCTGCTCTGTGCCACAAGACCAGGCATGGCCCAGGCCCTTCCCTTTCTCCTGCTGGCAGGATCCACCCTCCTCCTGGGGTTGCATGAGCACCAAGGGCAGACCTTGGGGGAGGGGAAGGGGAGGCCTAGGTAGGTCCTGTTCCCTAATCATGCACACTTTCCCCCATCCCAAGGGATCCATACCCCTGTGCTGAAGGGCCTGTGCCCACTGGGGCTGTGCTGCGCTCAGGCTCCTCCGTCTCTCCTCAGGATGCTGCGTTCCTTGCTGTCGGCTCAAGGTGTCAATCCACAGATGATCACAGTCTTCATCGATGGCTACTACGAGGTGAGAGCTCCCCCCACCCAGTGCTGGCCCAGTCCTTGGAGCCTTGTCACCTTCCTCCTGCTGTGTGTCACGCTGCTCCTCACCTGCTCCTACACAAAGTCAGTCAGCTTAGCCAAGCCATGGGTGTAGATAAAGCTGCCTTGGCCTTTCCCAAAGCCCAGGGCTGACATCCCCATGTCAGAAGGGGCTTGGTGTGCAGGAATGGCACATGGTGGTCATGCTGGGCTCTCCCCTACCACTTTTCTCACTTGATGGGCATCGCCAGCCCCTTGAGCAGGCTCTGAGTGTAACACCACCCATCCAGCTGCTTCACATGGAGAGAAACAAACTAGTCCAGCCGTGCCTGTCCAGCTCCATTCTCACTAAGAGGTGAAGAGACACAAAACAGTGTTTTCCCAAGGCTCAGAGCTTGGGGTTCATGAAAGCTGGGGCCAGGTGGAGGAGAACTGGCCCTTTGGAGGCAAAGACCTTCCTCTTACTCAACACTGTATAGTCCTGAAAGCCCTGTCTCTCTGGCAGTGGAGTGTACTCTGGGACAGGCATGTGGGATCTTAGTAGATCTCAGGAGCTTGCTGGGCCTCATCTCTGCAGCATCCAGTGAGGTACTGCCTGGTTGCCCTGGGAGGGGACAGTTGTTCCTTGTAGGCCTCTCCCACCACTGCCACATTGTGGGGCTGGGGAAGCTGGCTTGTTTATGCAGGCTCTTGCTGCACCACATCAGAGCAGTTAAAGATAGCAGCATCCATTGCCATGGCAACTGGAGCAGCATCCCTTAGCTACGAGGGGGCAGCCTGGATGCTCGAGCTGCCATGGTGGATACCAGGGAAAGGGGGAAGGGTTGGTACAATGGGAGCTCCTCTCTTTTGTGGCTAGGAGGTGGGATGCACAGTAAGGGAATGGAGAAGGCCTTGGTGGCTCCTTCTTAGGGCAGAGATAGATCATCCCAAATTTGATTACTTCTCACCCCTGTGCTTGGTCAGAAAGGTCCTTTTCTTGGCAACTGTGAGAGAAAATTGAGTCGATTGTGGTCTTGACATTAAGCAGCTACTAGGTAGTCCTGACTATACCTGTTTTCTTTCTGCACAGTCTATGGGGGACTGGGAATCTGGGACCTCTCAGATATTCTTGGATACAATTTTGGGTCTGGAAAACATACTAACAAAGTCATGGTGATGCTGAAGGGCCACGAGGGTTTGGCAAGTTCTGTGCTGCCGGGCATATAGCATCACTTTGAGCCTCACTAGTCCCCAAGAAGACAGCCACATGCAGGGGATGTTCCTGTTGTCCTGGGGAGCTGACACTGGCAGGGAAGGGGAGAGAATGACCCACACATTTGATAAGCCTTGTACTTTTCCATTGCAGGAGCCGATGGATGTCGTGGAGCTGTTTGGCCTCTCAGGAATACAGCACACTCCCATCAGCATTAAAAATGCCAGAGTTTCCCAGGTGAGAGAGCTTCCCAAATCCTGGGACAGTTATTTCCAGGGACCTGGGATAGCATTTGAGGGAGGCAGGCTTAGCCCCAGATCTGTGCCAGGTTGATGCTAACACAGGCAGTGATTGTCTTTTCTTGTAGCACTACAAAGCCAGTCTGACTGCAACCTTCAACCTGTTCCCGGTGAGTGAGACTGCTACAGCGCAGGCTTTCCCCGGCATTTGTGATCCCTATCCCACAGGAGCTGGGATCAGTCCTCTGGGGCAAGGAACCACACAGGCAGGGGACACTGCTTGTGGCTCTGCTCTGTCCTGTTCATCTCCACGTTTCTGATGTTCTCCTTGCCCTACAGGATGCTAAATTTGCTGTGGTTTTGGAGGAAGATCTTGACATTTCCGTTGACTTCTTCAGGTAAAATTGGGGGTTCCTGTGTGGGTGGACCGTTTCCTGGAAGCTCTCTGGATGCTCAGGAGAGGCCAGATCCCTGCCATGCTGTAACTCACTTATCTGAGGCTGAGCAGACCCCAGGCAACGGCCAGAACTGAGCTCTGCCTTCAGAGTCTTGAGGCCACTGTCCTGGTAATCAATGCAGGGTGACTTCAGGGTTGGGGATCTCTTCGTGGTTTGCTTTTTGGGGACACTGATCCATTCTATGCACATATGGTTGAGGCTGCCCCATAGCCAGATGACAGGGCCAGCATCTAATGGGGCTCCTGTTTCTTCTTAAGGAGAAGAAACTGATGTGCAGGAGAGAATGTTGTCCTTGCCCCATGGTGAGATGCAGGTTAGCTTGTTTGGGTGCTCCCCCCCTGGTCTCCCACCAGCATCAGCTGTCTCAGTCCAAAAACTGGGATAAGCAGTTCCAGCAGTTGGGGGTGGCTCATCTCTTGGTGGAGGGTTTGTATGATAGAAGGGTGTTTGACCAGGGTCAACTCTTTCCTCAGCTTTCTGAGCCAGTCCATTCACCTTCTGGAGGAGGATGAGAGCCTGTACTGCATCTCTGCTTGGAATGACCAGGTGGGTCAGGGAAGGATGGTGGAGCAGGGCCACCTCTGCTCTGCTGTGTTGTTTCCGTGTCAGACTGGGGTCCAGGTTCCATCTGTAAAGCAGGATGTTGTCCTCCCACTGTCATCCTAAGTGGGTCTGTCTCCCCAGCCCTGGACTCTTCAGAAGTGCCCCTGCAAATCACCACCCTGTCCCTGCCATGTGCTTCCCAGGGGCTGTTCCCTTCTTCCCGTGATGAGAAGCTCAGTGGAGCATGATGCCTCCCTTTGTTGGTGGGGGAGGGTTGCATTCAGGGTGCTGAACACTGCCCATAACATTGCAGGGCTATGAGCACACAGCTGAGGACCCCTCGCTCCTGTACCGTGTGGAAACCATGCCAGGCCTGGGATGGGTGCTCCGGAAGAGCCTGTACAAGGATGAGCTGGAGCCAAAGTGGCCGACCCCTGAGAAGGTGAGTACCTTGGAGGGACCCTGCACCCCTATCTCTGCCCATCAGCAATCCCTGATCTTCACCCAGTTCCCTGGGTGTACAGCTCCTGGAGGGGCTATCCCTGTGCTTATACTGGGAAGGATGCCCAAGTGGAATGGATCTGGGACAGGCAGTGACTTGAGGAGGCACATAACCATCCACAGAGCTGAGGCCAAAGGGGCTGGAGCTGGTGTGGGCACCCAGAAAGGTCCCTGGATGGCCGCACTACCAAACCCTGTCCCCAGACTTGAGTGTGAGTAGCAGTTTCCCCTCCCCAGCTCTGGGACTGGGACATGTGGATGCGGATGCCTGAGCAGCGGAAGGGCCGGGAGTGCATCATCCCGGACATCTCGCGCTCCTACCACTTCGGCATCGTGGGGCTCAACATGAACGGCTACTTCCACGTGAGTGACCTCCCGCAGCCCCCACACCCTGTCCTGGTGCTGAGCTCAGACTCTTGACACCTCCCCCAAGTAGTGGGGATGCTTGAGGTCATCTCCAGGTATTGCTCACCCACGATCAAACCTGGTTTTCCTTCCCTCCCCTCTCTTTTCCTCCCAGGAAGCCTATTTCAAGAAGCACAAGTTCAACACAGTTCCAAATGTCCAGCTTAAAAATGTGGAGAGGTGCGTGTTGGTCACAGTGAGATCTTGATAAAACAGTTGCTTGGCGGGACCCTTGTCTCCTTGTGCTGGAGTAATCTCCCATCTGGAGCAGCCATAACCTCCCACGTCAGCACACTGGCCTCTGCTGGGGAGTCCTGGCAGTGGTTTTTGCAAGGTTGGGTTTGGCTACCCTGTGCTCCAGGGGGACATGTTGAAGGGTCGTGGTTTTGCTGCCACATCTCAAGAATGTGTGGCAGTCCCTGCTCTCCATTTATTGTTCCCAGCTGCCTTTAGTGTTACACTGGGGCAGTCTTAAATTTTGATAAACTATCTGACTCTGCCCTGATCTCTGTGTTCTCTCCTTCTCCAACAGCTTGAGGAAGGAGAACTATGAGACCGAAATTCATCGGCTCCTGGGGTGAGTGCCTGCTGGAAGGTGGGGAAACCACAGGGCACACTGGGTGAACCAGACCAGAAGGAAGGGTGGAGGTGGCCCTGGTGGCCCTAGCCACATTTTGCATGTCTGAAGTACTCTGCATGGGAATAGGGAGAAGGGGAGAGGGTGTCCCCTCTCACTCCCTGTTCTGTTTCCACAGTGAGGCTGAGGTCTTGGACCACAGCAAGAACCCCTGTGAGGACTCCTTTGTGCCCGACACTGAGGGCAGGGTCTATGTCATGTTCATCAAGATGGAGCAGGAAGCGGATTTCACCACCTGGACTCAACTTGCCAAGGTGAGGCCCCTGACATGGCCTGTCCTCAGCCCTGCACTGGTCTCTGCATCGCTGGGAAACGCCTGGCTGTTGTTCCTGGGTTTGCCCATGGCATTGACACAGCTCACCAAATGGGTTCTTGCTGTCCCTGGGTGATGTTGAAGCTCTTGGTGTGGCTGGAGAGATGCAGCCCTGTGCCACCCCGGTCTTGGGGTGCAGCCCTCTCTGTTGTGTCTCAGTGAGGGCAGGGGTTGTGCCTCTTCCCATGCCAGGGAACACCTGGCCCTGGTGTCCATCCCCAGGCTCTGATGCCTTTTCCTCCCTCCTCACCATCCTAGTGCCTCCACATCTGGGACCTGGACGTCCGCGGGAACCACAAGGGGCTGTGGCGGCTGTTCCGCAAGAAGAACCACTTCCTTGTGGTGGGGGTCCCTGCCTCCCCCTACTCGTGAGTATCAGGGACACAAATGTCTGAGTAATGCCCTGTCCTTATGGCACTGTCTCCTGCCTGGCACACTACATCATCCACTTCAGTCCCAGCCCAATCCTGGGGGGACACCACTCCCACTTCTTAATCAGTGTGGTGGGAAGGGGGATGGGATACATTCCCAGGGCTGGAGATTCACAGTGGGAAGGAGATCATGCCAGGCAGTGCTGTTAGGAATTGGGGTCCTGAGGGGGACCACCAGCCCTGCCTGCTCACATCCAGCCCCCTCACCTGCAGGTCCAAGAAGCCCTCATCGGTGACACCAGTCTACATGGAGCCCCCTGCCAAGGAGGAGGGGGCAGTGGCAGTGCCAGCGGTTGCAGCAGCAGAGCAGACGTGAGGCTGGCAGCTGGAAGCAAAGGGGACCGGGGGAGCACAGAGACCCCCACGGTGCAGAGACAGAGTTGGCAGCAGCTCTCGGAGGCTGGTGACTGGATACAGACTCCTGCTTTGGGCTGCAAAAGCAGATGTTGGGCTCCCTCCAGCCCCCTGTTGTGGTTTCCCTCTCCCTTGCACAGGACAGGGTCCTTCCCTGTAGATAGGCCACCCCCATCCCAGGAACTTGGTTTTTTTTAACACAGACACTCTACTAACGCTGCTCCTTTTGCCCCCTGGCTGGGCAAGGCTGGAGGAAAGAGATGCTCAACTGGAGCCTAGAGGGGGCCTCAAGAAACACCTCTGCTCTCCCTTTTGGCCTCAAAGTCCTGAGAAGGCAGCATGGTGCAAGTGCTGCAGCCTGCCAGCTGGATGTTATTTATTAACTCTTGCCTGCTGGCTTTGTGCCCCATGGTGAACACAGTGCTGAAGAGGGGATATTCCAGCATCTCTCCTGTTACCTGCATGATGGATGCACCTTGAAGACTGTGCTGGGCTGGACATCCTCCTGCACACTGGCTTTGCTTCGTGGGCTGCAGGCACTGGTGCAGCCCAGCTCACAGGAAAGGGAATGCTGAAGAGGAGCTGGGCTTGCTGCGGACACGGAGGGGACACCCCACACCCAGCATGAAGGCGGTCAGTTCTGGAAGCTGGAGGTGATGTAGATGGAAGTGGATCAGGCTGTGTCCTCTGGCTCAGACTGTCCTCACCCACCTTCTCTGTGGGGAGCAGCCCTGCCCCTGGGTCATGGGAGAGGGGGTGAAAGTGCCTTGCAGAGCGAGATGGGAGCAGCCAGCAGGCATCCCCTGGCTGCAGGGGCAGGGTGGGCCGGGGTCACCTGGAGTGAGAGATGCTGCACTATGGTCCTTGCCTGTGGTACTGTACCCTGTCTCTCCATCCTCCCTGCCCAGGTAGCCCCTGCTTTTGCTGAAGGCAGAGGGAGTTTCCTCTCCTGAATCCCCACCCCTACTGCAGTAAGTTGCTGGCAGGGAAGCTGTGAGCTGGTCTGGGATGGGCAGCCTGTGCCTCCTGCTGTGGTACACCCCTGGTGCAGAGGGAGAGGGAGGGGGTTCCGTGCCTTAGGAAGGATCCCAGGGCCCCCTCCCATCCCCAGCCATTCGGTACTAATGTCCCTGCACTCCGAGGGGGCAGTCCTGGTCCCCTTGCTCAGTACAGCTCCTCTCATCCGTGCAGCAAGAGTTCCATTCTCTGCCCATCCCCTGGCCTCAGGCAGGGATGCAGTGCTCTGGCTTGCCTTTGGGAGAAGGAGTTGTTGCTCAGCCCTTTCCCTGAGGTCACAGGGGCTCTTCCCCTTCATTTTCTCACTGTGAACTGAGCAACGGGGTCTACACTACACTAACTTATTTATTTATTGCTTCTGGGAAGGGGCGGATGATGGGAAGCTTCATGGAGAGCTGGCAGCCCCCAGCCTGTGCAGGGGCAGTCATGGGAGGTTTGTCTCTTGTCCCCCTGGCTCCACCCTCTCTTCCTTGCTTCCCTCCCTTGCCCAGAATAGGAATGAAAACTTGTGAACCAGGAAGTCCTCTTGGCCAAGATGATCCCAGTGGGGATGCAGCACAGCTCTAGCATGACTGCAGGGACTTTGACCCTCACAATCCCTTGCATGCCTGCCCCAGCAGAAGGGATGGGATGGATGCAGGAGGGGAACAAGAGCATGCAGAGTGGCACCCTTGAGGCTGCACTACCGGTCCAGGGCTCAGCCCTGCCCCCTCCAGCCACCGCCAGTGCTGCCCTTCTGTGGGACTCTGCTCTGGCAGAGTCAGTGGGAAGGTGGCCCCTGTGCTGGCCCTGAGGGTAAAGCAGGTCTTTTAAGATGATGGAAAAGGGACTTTTCTTCTGAGAACAAGTAGCTCGCTCCCCATGCCCTGCTTTGGAAAAACTTCCATAGCTCTCCGTTGCCCTTTCCTTGGCACCTCTGTTCCCAAGGCTCAGTTTCTCTTCCCCTTGAAACTAAATGCACCCTCTTTCCCTTCTCGGGTAGGGCTCAGGCTTGGCTTCCCCCCAGCTCCTCTTGGGGCTGGGGAAGGTGGTCCTAGGTATAGGGGATGGCTAAACATGAGTTCCCCTCTCCTCCCCTGCCAACCAGGGGTCTGTGGCTCCCTGCTCTCAGTGACAGCAGGACTTGACTGGTGGGCTTTAGGCCCCCCCTTCTCCACACACCACGCCAGGCCCATGGGGTGCTGTTCTCCGTCCCTCCCTGTTCCCCCAGCAAGGCTCCGGGGTGGCAGCCGTGGCAGGGCTGGGTGTGTGGCATCACCAGGGTTTGACGCTTTCTGAATTGAATTATTTTTTCAAGAGTAAACATTGCAAAGCTGTTGAGCCTCGTGTGTTTCATAGCTAGCCTTGTGCAGGGTCCAGGGTCAGGGTCTCCGGCTCTGGGGTCCTGCCTGGAAAGGACAGACCCCTGTCCTCTGGTGTCTTGCTCTGCCCAGGCCTGGCCGTGGGCTCACAGTGGCCCAGGCCTGTGCCAGCAGAGGTCCTCTGTGTGGTGCTATGCAGTGCCAGCAGGGCTGGTGGAGGTTTGTGAGTTGTTTCCTCCTCAAGCTTTATCACTTTTATCTCCAGCAAGTGCTGGAAACTCTGACGAGCTGCCTGGTGACTCGCCCCCGTCTTCCTCCTGGCACCTCTAGCTGCTGTGTCCTGAGAACTACAGCCTTGTCACCCTCTTGACCATTCCAAATTTCTGCCCCCGTGGGGCAGGGAGCCCTGGGAGGGCTGGAGATGCACCCATTTCTTGGGCAGAGACCACAGGACTGAAATAAAGGGGCAGTGGGAGAGTGTCAGCCACCAGCACGGACCAGCTGCAACCTGCACTCCCGAGCTGCTGCCTGCTGCTCCCCTGCCTGACCCCTGCAGGCAGGCTGGGCTGCCAGCCCCTCCGCAGGACCAAGCACAACTTTCTGGCACGGCAACCCCTTAGCAGAAGTTTCTTGCATAGCCCCAGGGGCTTGGTGAGGGGCTCTCATCCTGGGGGATCTCGCTCACTTCCTGGTGCATCCTGCTGGTGCTGGAGCCTTCCCGGCCGTCCCAGGAGCTGGCCGGGCAGCTGTCCCCTCGCCCTGAAGTCCGATGCAGTGGCTGCCACAGCTCAGCCCCATGTGGCAGCGGCTGCAGCACGTGCTGCCCGATCTGCAGTTCTCACCCAGCCCCTGCAGCCCCCCCAGCCCGGCCTCCCTGGCTTTGTGCAGCCGTACAAAGGAGAACCTGTCCGGGCTGCTCCACCTCCCAGGAGCTGGCTGATAATTAAACAAAAGCAAAATAGCATTGGCATGAAACTTGACCTTTCCAGAGCTTGTGGGGGGTGGGGGATTTTGCATAATTTCTGGTGGTGGTTATTTTTGTGCATTATGGTTTTTTGTTAGAGATCTCTGCGCCGGGGAAGCAGGAAGTCCCTGTGCTCTGATGATGGGCTGGTGTGTGGGACACGAGGTCCAGGCTGACCCTTCCCCTGGCACATCGGTTCCTCTGTGCCCCACAGATGGAGGGAAGCACCTTCCAGCCAGAGTCCTCTGGGATAACATACCCAGTTCTCGTGAATGGAGAGATCTCAGCACTAGAGGGATGCTGTGTGTGCTGGCCCCATCTCCTCCCTGTGTGGGAGGGAGTCAATGGTGCTGTGTCCAGCCACTTGCATCCCAGCCCAGGGAGCTGATCCTAAATTTTCAGCACCCTCTGCTTCATAAAAAGTCATAAATGCCAAAAGCATTTATGAATAAAAATTCATAGATGCCAAGGTGCCCAAACTGCTCCCAGGAAGGGGCCTTGCTTGGCTTCTCCCCTTGTTCCCAGCTGTGGGGGGGGGGGGGCCTTTCCCTGCACCCAGCCCATCCCTGTCCCTGTTCCCTGCTGTGCCTGCAGACACAGGGCTGCCACCTCTTGTGCCCACATCTAAGGGAGGTGGCAAATTAATCTTCAACTGGGTACCCAGGATTGCGGTGACGGTTATTGTGCCATTCCTGCCCAGTGCAGCATTAATGATTAACACGCCAGGTTCAATGTCAGCTCCTGCCTTTTGAATAGCCCTCGCATCGCCTCCTCTGATATCCCAGCAAATAATTAGGGCAGGGAGCTGCCTAGAAAGCACCGTTGGGGTTGGGCTGGCCCTCAGGACGGTTTATCTCTGAGGAAGAGGAGAAGGGGAGTTGAGCAGGAAGTCTGTGCCAGGGAAGGTGCGCATTGCCTCACTTCTTCCCTGGACCAGCCTGCACCCTTCAAGGATATCCTCTGCCCCCAGTCTGGGAACATCCTGGCCGGGCTGCTACGGCAGGCAGGGGAAATTCCCCACAGCGGGCACTCCTTGGGCAGCTGATGCTGGATGAGTTTGCTTTTGCTTCTTATTTACCCCTTTTATCAGCACAAACCCAAAGACGTGCAGTTCCTCCTTCTTTTCACGTACCTGTTCCCATCAATGCTAATTCCCAGGAAGGAGGAGGTGGCTTCTTTCCTGAATTGCTGATCACTGCCCACTCCCTGCCAGCGCAGCCGCCTGCACCACACAGGGTTTCACCTGCTGTGCCCCGGGGCAAGTGATGCCGGTGGAGAGTGCACCCTACAAATCTTGAGGAATTTTGGCTCCCATCATGGTGCTGGCTGCTTGCCCAACATCCCTGCAGGGAGACTTTGCCCTCCTGCCTTCCCTCACCCTGTGTCCAAGGTGGAAAAGAACCCCCACTTTAGCACACACCCAGATGTGCCAGGTGCTCGAGCTATTTCCTGCCATCTTCCCGGGGGCAATAAGGAAGTTTCTGTTTGCCACCACAAGCCCTCGGGGACATTTCGGCCTTGTGCTGTCAGTTTCGGATGGCCCCAGAGTGCCAGTCTGGAAGAACTGGGCAAGTCTAAGGGGTACAAGGTGCAGAAGTGTCTGGTGGCACCCACATGGGCTGCTGGGCATGGCTGGTGGGCTGGCATGTGCCGTGGGGCTCGTGGGGAACCAGCTGGAATGGGATCTCCTTGGAGCGCCCAAAGGCTGTGGCAGTGGAGGGCAGGGGCACAGTGGGAGCACAGGGAGGCTGTGCCAGTCCGGTTTACCCCCCACTGCTCTGCTTTTGGCTGCCAGGGCAGCCAAGAGCCGCAAAGGGCAATTGGGAGGAATCGCATCCACGAGGAGAAACTGGTCCTTCAAGTTTTCCCAGCAGGTGGAGGGCAGGAACCAAGCCAGTGGCTGCAGGGTTATTTACAAAGCTCAGTGCCACAGAAACAGCCTGTTCTGCCCCACAGAAACCCCATGGCTGGGAGGAGTTGCGAAGGTGGAAGCCAGCAGCTGGCCAGGCATCACCCCTGAGCCTGCTCAGCCCTGCAGGGGTGATGGTGAAAGGGTGTGTGCCAGGAGCCAGCTCTGCAAGGCATCCCAAAAATAGGGGGCAGAGGAGGACATGGCTAGGTGTGCCCAGCTCTGTGCCAGCTGGTTCCTGGGCACCACAACACCTCTAGGAAGGGCTTCCAGAAGTGCCAAGCTCCAGGCGGCTCCTGCATCCTTGGAGAGGGAAAAGAGGCATAAAAGCCCTGATGTCACCCATGAGGTGACGCCAGTTTATGGAAGAACTGGGACCTATTCAGCTGTCAGGAAAGACAAGGCTATTTTCTTGTGGAAGGGCAGCTTCCCCCCACACCTTGCCCTGGGGCAGGGCCAAATCCCATGTCCCCAGGGCTGAGTAACCCAAGGTGGGGAGTGGGTGCCCATGCCTGTCTCACTGTCCCCTGCCCACTCCTGCCAGTGTGACAGATAGTGGATGGTGCTTGGGAGAGGGCAGATCACGGCAGTGCCTCGGTGCAGCCCCGTACCCGGGGCAGGAGCTGATAAGGGGGGGTGGCACAGCAGGCACGGAGCAAGGCAGGGTGGGGGGAGGCTGTTTGCACACTGGGCTCCTGCCACTCACCCTGTCCTTCACCCCCCTGCCCCACAGCCAGAGAGGCAGGAAGTCTCGTGGCAAAAACAGGGTGAAGGAGCCCTTGGGGAGCACCCACCCTGGCTGTGCTTTTCAAATGGAGAAACTGAGGCAGAGCAAGTGTACCCTCAAGGGCACAGAGGGAGTAGCACTGGGGAAAGAGGGTGCCTGGAAAGCCCCCAAGACTACCCATGACCTCCCACCTCCCCCCACATAGAGGGAGGGCAGATACATCACACACAGGCAGTGCAGGACAATGCTTGGGGTGGAGGTGTTCAGAGGTGGGGCTGGCAGGATGCATCCCTCCTCACCACCCCATTCCAGGTCCCTGCGACTGATTGGGATGCAGGAACCCCCCAGCCAGTCCTGCCTTTCAAGCCAAGCTGTTGCTCAGTCCCTGACTGGGTGTTGTGAGCAAGCAGTGGCTGGTGCAGAGGGCGTGGGGCGTAAGGCTGGTGGCCGCCCCTGCACCCTGTCCCCTGTCTGTTGTGCAAACACAGGGCTGCTCTGTTTCCAAGCACCTGAACAGGTGAGGAGCCACATGCAAGGAGGGCGGGCGAGCTGTGGGCACAGCTGTGCTGCCTGCAAGGATGTGGAAGGGAAAGTAGGAGGGAGGTGAGACAGCCCCCATCCCTGCACCCCCCGACAGAGGGTATTTATTAAAGGTAGCACCAAGATCAACTCCAGAAAATAATTTGTATCCAAGATGAAAAATTTATTTGCATTTCTTTACAGCATGGAAAGGGGCTCAGGCACAAAATGACAGGGGGTATAAGGGGCAGCCCCAGCCCCTGCAGAGCCAGGGACCACCACCAGGGCTGTCTTCATGCCAGGGAAGGGGCAGAGACCAGCCAGCATCTAGCCAGCCCCTCTTTCAGGGGACAACATGGCAACAAGGCCAGGGCTGGCAGAAAATGGGTGCAGGAGTAGATACATCCCCCCTGAGGGTGTAGTTACCACCTAAAACTGATGCAGGGGGACACGGTGGGGACAGTGTGAGAGACGTACAGCACCCGCCTGCAGGAGTCTATCAAGGCATCGCTGTGCCATTGCCAGATCAGCAGCCCTGAACTGCCCCTGTGCTGCTTTATCTCATGCTGGTATCAGCCAAACGGACCAAGCAGCTTCTCCCAACACCCCCCCAATCAAAAACCACCCCAAATCTCTATGTACAGACTCCGTATGCCATATCAGTACAAAAATATACAGACTCTACAGATCCCAGCTCAGTAGATCAAAATACAGCTATAAATCACAGTGCACAGGAGAGCATCAGACCCAGGGAGGGACAGGGTCCCACCAAGAGCATGACACGCCACGGGTGCCCCCCCCAGCATGGGGGAGTGGCAGGTCATCCTCCTGCCTCGGGGGGGTCACTTCTCATCCAGCCGACAGTACAGGTACATGGAAACTGCCATGGCCGCGATCTGGGGGCGGCAAGGTGCGAATCAGCCCCCTTAAATGTGCACCTTCCCTCCTCCCCAGCGTGGGCTTGGGTCACAGCCCACCCTCCCCAGTGCACCAAGGGGGCAGGGCTGGATGCGCCCAGGGAAGAAGGCTCAGTAGCCTGGAGCTGCAGGTGGTCCATGGAGCTGCACCAGCCCCCCGAGCCCCCCCAGGCTGGTCCCAGCCCCACCTGCAGGCACAAGGAGGAGGCAGCCCTGCAGTGCTCAGGCACTCACCTCCAAGGCAGCGATGCCGGCTGCCACGCCGCCCGCCACTCCTGCGTTGGTCCTGATTTCCTCTAAGATCTGTTGGAAACAGCCCTGCAGGAGGCAACCACGCAGGTGAGGATGAGCCAGAGGTGGTGATACCCCAACTGCCAGGGCAGAGCATCCCCCAGAAAGGGAGGTACTGCTTCTCCAACCCAGAGCACACAGCCACGGAGAAGGTCTGGGGGCTTCAGGGGACAACTCAGCCACTTCTCAGACCAAATACCGGGTGCAGAGAGAGGAGAGGAAGGGAAGAAGCAGGGAAAGCACCCAAAAAGGCAGAGTGGTGCCTGGGTTCATGCCCAGCACCAGGCATGCCACGCTATTCCCTTTAGGACCAGAGCAACAGAACAGCTTTACTTGTCTCTGCCAGGGACAAGCCAAGGCCACCACAGCATCCCCCTAGAACTTAAAGCCCATGGGACCACCATGTGCAGAGCTGGGGCTGGAGCTACAGGAGAGGTCTCCCTCTCTGTGCCCAGGCACACCCCAAGCCAGGCTCTGCCAGAAGGCAAGAGCCACCGGCACGTCCATACCCCGACGTTCCTTTCTGCAGCCAGCGTGCTGTTGCAGGGCTCCATCATGTCACAGCACTGCCTGGGGTAGCTGCCACGTGTCTCATAAAAGTAGGAGTTGTTGAAGTCTGTGTAGTTATTCAGGCCACAGCAGTGAACCTAAGAGGGAAAGAGAGGAAGGGATGGGAAGAGCATCCTTCAGGTCTCCCTCCAGGCTCCAACACCATCTGGACCCCACTGGCTCATGGAGGGTGTCACCCAGCTCAACCCTGCTTCGGTGGGCTGCTCAGTAGGTACCTTGGGACCAGGATTTTGCCCCACACACCATCACATACAGCTCTCACCCCACTAGGTGAGAGCAGTTAGTTCCCAGGCACCTGGGAAGTCGAGGAGGTGGTGACAGCTCAGCACATCCAGAATTGTGATGTGTCCCCACTCCCATGTCACTGTCCCACCCAGATGTACCCCACCTAGCCCGTGTTGGGAGGATCCCGACCCACAGGTGAGGGCCCCAGGGCTCAGCACACCTTTGTCATGGTGACATTCCAGATATGTGTGAATGTGTCGTCCACCCCATACTTCTCCTTCAGGAGAGGGGTCACCAGACCTGCCAGCAACGTCTCTGCCTGGAAGAAAGGGCAGAAAAACACCATCAGAGAAGGTCCTGGGGAGCACCACAGAGCTGAGCACCCCCATACTGATCTCAGCCTATGGAGAGGAGACCAAAAAGACCCAGCATGGCCAGAAGTCACACCACGTCCGTTTGACCCACAGAGAGTTTGTCCCCTTCCCCACTAACCAGTGCTTTATGGCTCCAAGGTCACTTATGCCCAGTGAGTCATCTGATAAGCGGCCTTACGTGAGGGAGCCAGCAATGACCAGTTTGCCCTGTGTTTGACTTCTCCAGTGCCTAATGAGGCAGGCCCCTTTCTCCCCAGGTGGTTTCTCAGGTGCCTAATAAGGGGGTGAGCTTGCTCAGCATGAGGCAATAGGGACTTCCTCCCCCAGTGGCTCCCAGAGGTGGGGAGGTGTCAAGCCTAAGCTGGTTAGGGACTCGAGGGCTCGACAGAAAGAAGTGGGTGAAACTTGTCCTAAAAAAACGAGGGTTAAACTATAACAGGAACCCCCGTTCCCACCACCCTCAGGCTGCTCCAGCCTGCCCACGTAGCTGGCGCCAGCAGTGACCAACATCCCTTCCTCCTGCAGCACTGACCCCTGCGCAGCTTCCACACCCACGGGCAGCACTGCCAGCCCGTGTCTCCTGTTTTCCCAAGGGGTAGGACAGGTCCCAGATCAGCCCAACCCATGACTCAGGTATTGCACTCACAAGACCCGTGAAGACCAGAGCCACCACGGCAGCAGCAATTTCAGCAATGAAGATGATCAGCACCACTGAGAAGAACTAGGACACAGCAAGGGGAGGGAGGTCAAACCAACAGTCAGAACCCTCAGGGGCCCCCAGAACCCATCTGCTTCCCCAGGGCTCAAGCCCTCCTGCCTCACTGCCTTCAGCTCTGCTCCTGGGCAGGAGCAGCACAATCTTGGGGTCCTCCAGCCCTCCACCTGCATAGGGCTGGAGCTCTCTGGACACGCTCCAAGAGAGACCTCAGCTCTGCACCCCCTCCTGCCTCCTCTCACCCTTTCCTGGGGCAGACTTTAAGTCCAGCACTGCCTTTCCAGGGGCCACCCAGACTGCCAACACATGAAAACATCCACAGAGAACATCTCCGCAGAGAAATCTGCCCATCAGGTCTCCCCCAACACAGACCCAGCTCCAACGAGGCTTGATAAGGAGGTCAGTCAGGTCCATACCATCATCAGGAGACATTTGCTCTCCTTCTGGGCGCCATAGCACCCAAGGAAGCCGATCACCAGCAGGATGGCACCAATGACGATGAGAAGATAGCTCACATTCACAACCTGCAGGACGCTAGAGGAAAGCGACCCAAATATTTTCAGGAATGACTGTCCATCCACTTTGACCCAGATGCCAACTCCCAGGAGGGTCCCGCCACTGAGCTGGGAGGAGAAAGGCAACGTCAGCTTCCAGATAGGCACGAGATTTGATATTTGAGGAAGGCACAGGTGTTTCTCCCCTCGGCAGTTTCACCACACCAAACCAAGACTTCGTGGCACTGCAAGCAGCTCAGGGCATTGCCAGACAGGTCAGTACCCTGAAACACACCCCACCACCCTGGGCACATCCCCTGGGCAGTGTCACAGCTGCCCCCCTCCCCAGCCCAAGGGGTTTCAGTGCCAGCAGTGCCACCAGCCTCCCCATGAGCCCACACAGCCAGTTCAGACACTGGCCACCATCACACTGCCACAAGTTCCTCCATACAGGGCAGCTGCTGGCCCACCCAGAGGAGAAGATGAGCAGCCCCTGGCCACAGACAGTCATGCACTCCTGGGCAAGGTGAACTCTGGGCTGCCTGCAGTCTGCGCCAGCCACCCACTCTGCCCGCTCAACCTTCCCCACCACACTCAGATCCTGGCAGGAGCTTTACAGAGAGATTGTTTCACCAGAGCGAGCCTGGAGGCTCTGCACCCCCTCCTTCCCAAGGCTGTGTCCCACCACACCCCCTTCCAGGCGGCTCCTGTAGAGCCAGGGCAGTTCTTGGGAGCTCCACTACCCTTCGCCCTGGGTGGGAGTAGAGCCCACATGTGCTCTGAATTCCCGACATCCAGGAACCCCAACACCACAGACCACATTCACACACATGGACTGCTCCCCTACAGAGGCAGAGCCCCCAGGGAGGGACCCAGAAAACCCCCTGCTCTGGGGCACTCAGCACCCCTTCCCAAGCTTCAGCACAGCGAGGGACAGGGGTAGCTGATGCAACAGCCACTGTCCCCAGAGCACGGCACAGCCCTCTGGGCTTTGCAAGTCCCACCTACCCCCACCTGCCCACACTCTCCACCCCATCGCCCACAGAAAGGAACACGGAGGGGCTGGAGAGCCCAGCCAGACCCACCCCACACCCGGCTCCGGGGGCTCCCCGGGACCCCCTCCCGCAGACCCCAGCCCGCGGGGCGCACTTACAAAGATGGCCAGGTTGAAGAGGATCATCATAACCTTGATAAAGGTGAAGCACCCCATCTTTGCACCTGGGGAGAGTAGAGAGGTTACCGGGGGAACCCCCACCCGGCACAGCTGCTGCCGTCCCGAGAGCCCAGCGCCCCTCCAGGGGAGCCCGGGGGTCCCCACGGGCGGGGAGGGCCGGAGCCAAACCTACCTGAACGGAGAGCAGCTCCCAGCACCCCGTCCCGTCCTGAGCGA